>CM073600.1:31144816-31744816 GCA_037074985.1 Solanum bulbocastanum
GTCATTATCTCAACATTAGTCATGACCCCTTAATCATTAGGATCTTGAGGGTCTTGACAAGCTTGAGGGTCTTGAGGACCTTGGGGACTTTAGGAAAGAACTCCCTCATTCACTATCTCTTCTACCCTTCTTTTTAAGTTTGCCCTTCTTGTATTCACTTCCTATAATCACAAGAGAAGGGTTAGAGGAAAGGACTTCATAGAGTTAGAACTCTAAGCATGACTAAAGAGTAATGAAAGAAGTAAATGTTCATAAACATCTTATAGCCTGTCATTCATAAGAGTGGCGTGCGTCACACACATGAACAAGACTCTACTAGACGTGGTGTATGACACATCAACCTAAATATTATTCCCAAAACCTTATGCTCTAATACCAACTTTGTCACGACCGGGGAGTACCCCTTAGACAAAACATGGTGTACTTAACCCTGAAGGTGTCACATACAAGCCTCTAGCATCATCATTACATAAAACATAGAAAATAATGCAAAGAATGTAAAACTTTACAATTGAAGTTCAACTTTAATTTTCCTAGAGGAAAATCATAGGAAATCTAGAATTAGTCTCATTAACCATCTAAAATATAGGAAAACAAGTTTTGGGACTTAGCCCTTTACATAAAAAAAAATGTCTCAATATACGAGATAGAAAATGAACTAAGAATTAGGAAATCCCGTCCTCAAACTTGAGGACTCATCACGACTTGGAGATAATCAATCCAAGTATTCTTCAAATGAGAGTGAAAGTCAGCTAGCCGGAACCTACACTCATTAAGATATAAAAGAAAGAAAGGGTTAGCACATAATACGTACTAAGTATTGAAACATGCATAATATCCTTAAATATTATAAAAAGGACATTTATTTGTTAAGTATGCCTTTGTCAAGTTTAGAAACCAACACACATATACAATGTACAACACAAGCCATAATCACACTTCCACTCACTACATGGTAATATCAACACCTTAGCAACCTCTAAGGAACACTTGCATGGTTGGCATCCTATAATACAAATCCTACTAAGCACCCCCTTGAAGCTACCTTGGTCATGCATATTATCTTTAGACCTCATTATAATCATTAGTCACCAATAAGGAAATAGTCATGAACATTACTTTGAATACAAGGAAATTCATTCATAACAACTAATTATTCAAAAGACATGTAAGCATTTGAATCTCATCATAATATAAAGGAACTATCCTACAACATCCTACTAAGTCTACTTGTGCTATGTGGAAGTGAAGTCCCATACCCCACTCTTATTAAGTAAACTCACCAAGAAGTCATAGTATAGTTCAAGTCTCAATCATTATCTTTCATTTAGGGAAGAATAGCCATACTGACATAGACCATGTGAGCTACATGGAATCTGGTATCGTGTAAGCCCACACTGAAAGAAGGTGTCCTACATGCCTAAGGTAGGACTAAATGTATTAGCATCTAGGTAGATACAGTAGCTAAGTCCTATGTTGTTACATAGTTATGGGATAGGGAGATTGATTCTAGAAACATGCCCTATTGCATTCGCGAAGGGGCTTCAATCTCAAGAGTTCACTTTGGATGACCCTCACTATTGCATTGGCAGGAGGGCCTTTACCTCATTATCCATATCCACTCGGTGCTAAGCATTATTTCCCAAATTATACACATTTAAGTCTCAAATTGCATTTACATATGTGAAGGAATTCTTTATCCATCATTCAATACAATCCATCAAAATAACTCATATAGTCATTAAAGGTGAGAATGTACTTTCAACGTTTGAATCAACATTAGTGTGTGAGTAGGGCTTTCACATTACATTCATAGTGTTTTCATGAGAAATAGACTTTCAATCAACACAATACATCATCATCCTCCTAGAGTATTAATGCATCATCAAGTACAAGGGTTAGGGAAGAACAAGCTTTCAACAATACCATACTTTACGCATTAGTCATAGGAGATTTACTTTCTAAGTGTATCAATAGGTTATACACAACTTCCATCAACATGTACAAACCCTAGCAATTTATCCCTTTCAAGGTCATGAATCATGTCTCATAATTACACCTAAAGATACTACAATAGGCATGTAAAAAACAAGAGTCAATAACTAAATTCACATAGAAACAATTCATAGTAATCATCTTGCATCAATAAACCCATCACAATACTTGAAATAGGTGTCATGGGGGTGTTCATGCTTTCATGGGGAATTTTACAATGAAAATCACCATTAAACATCAAAGCATCCATAATATAATGCAATTAACATAATAAAATCGTTTTTAGGAATAACCCATAGTTGGAATAGAAACCTAGTTTTTGAACAAGTTACTAATTTTGAAATCAAGAGTTGAAGGGCTTCAAGGAGAATAGTGTTCCATGAATCAAAGTCCATATACCTTAATTGATGCTTTCCCACAAAATTTGAGTGAAAAGCATGGAGCTTGAAAGGTAAGTGGGTTTGATTTAGAGTTTGAGAGTTATGACAGTTGAAAGACATGTTTAATACTTAAAAATGATTTAATATACTTAATATAACTAATAATAACTATTTTTTACCCTTACTTAATTAATTAGTAATTTCTCCAAACTACCCCCACATGGCTGACTTAAGGCAGTCTACCCAAGCCCCATCCATGAGTCCCTTACCACGGGGCATGATCTGAACCACGGACCGTACTAGTCACTCCTGGTTTAGTTCAGAGAGAGGTTAATTGAGGTGTTGGTGAGTAGACTAAGTCTCAACTCATGAGACCCTTCCACGAGGCGTTAGTCCGTCCACGGACCGTACTGCACGCTCGTGGATTGGGATTGGGACATGGGAGTTTTGGGGCCTTTTTGAGGAGGCTAAGGCTGCACTCATGACTCCAATATACGAGGTGTGAGTCAATCCAAGCCTCTTGGTCAATAGCTTGTGAATGAAGCTATTTTTAACAGCTTTTGGTGCAGCCTCTTGCCTCTCATCAAAGATCCTTGGGGGGTCGTTGTGGGAGCCATGCCTTGACGTTTAGGCACTAGGACCTTAGTACCACGTTATAGAAGTTATTTTAAGACTCTCACCTTATGTTTTAACTTCATTAGGCTACTATACTACGGTTAGGCTCTAGCTTAAGTCATTAGATATACGGGGTGTTATAGTAACTTTAGGCGATTTAACACTACATCGTGGAACCACTAAGCAATCCATAGATCGCTCCTTTCTCTCGCTGACATGATTTTATCCTTTAGGGCTTGGCATAATGGAACTTTAGGCGGTCAAATGGCCACTTGACAACTCGCCAAATGGACTTGGCAATAACCAGGCTCTCTTTCCATCCTTCTTTCAGCTCGCTTTGTTCCTTTTTGCAAATTAGTGTCCTTGCTTTGTTCCTCAATCAAAATACCTAGAGATCATGCATTTTACATAAGCTATTTGGCAAAAAATAAGCATTTGAGGACACTAAATCTATCCAAATAAAACCCTAAATGAGTCCAAATAACAGACTCATCAACACCCCCAACTTAAACTTTTGCTTGTTCTCAAGTAAAACTAAAGTTCAACAGTTCAAAAAGGAAGCCTCATACAGTGCTATACTAGACTCAATCATGAATGCACACAATAAGACTCAACTTACTCATGCAAGGATCAATTGTGCACGCAAAGATTCAAGTTGTAACTCTCCGTTACCAAAGATTCTCAAGCTCACAATACTTGATTAAAGTGTAAGTTCAAGCTCAACAAGGTACTCAAATGCCCTCACAGAAAGAATTATTCCATATTCACACACAATGGTTCAACACTTTATAGTTTTGGAATCACATAAAACTCTCACACTTACAAAGATGAGCAGATGCATGACTCCACCCATAGGTTGCCCTTATTTTCCAACCAACACTTGCTTCAGCTTACTCAAGATCAAAAAGGTCTTTTAAAGGCTTGTAATGGGGCTTAGTATAAAGGTATGATCATTTAGGTTCAGTGGCATCTATCATCACGAAATGAGGCATGTACAACACCTTCTTCCCTTTTCTTTAACATTTACATTCATGCTCAAAGGCCACCCCATTATTCACTTTGTTATGGAGTGTCGGACACCCCATTTCTCTTGCACTTTCACAACTTTATTTCAAATCTTTTTCATTCTTTTTCTTTTTCATTCTTCTTTTATTTTTCACTTTTATTTTTCACTTTTATTTTTGTATGGAGGGTTCCATATTTTTAACAAACATGGATCAAAGGGGGACTTCTTAGAACTTCTTGATTTACCTTCTCTTTTCACCACACCCCCAACTTAGGCTATTATTCAACCAAACCACACTTCCTGAGGATTATGGGTGAACGGATAAAGAAAGACCATAATTTCATCAAGTTTCTTCCAATGAAAGGCTAAAGCTCAAAAGTTTTTCAAGCAAACTTCACACACTCACAAGGTAGGCCAAAAAAGAGTTATAATGCCAAATTGTTTCACTCTTTAAAATTGTTACCTAAGATCATTTCAAGAGCTTGCATCACTTAGTCAGCCAGACCAATGGGAAAAATTCTAGGTGTCATCACACATGGTTCAAGATAGGCTGATCACTTAAGGCACCGACACCAATATCAAACAAGACTCTACACTTTCGCTATTGTGCAATGTTCATCACAAGAGACTCATTCAATAATCGTCTAGTCATAACGTGATGCAAAAAGTTCACATATTATCTATTTAACTTAATTTGGTCTCATCGTAGCTAAATATTTTTTTTTGTTCGATTGAGAGCAATATTCAAGTCATCGGTATTTATCACAACCGACACTCAAATTTGCAAAAGAACAACCATAATTAAATACACAAGAGGTGGAAATTTTATTCAGAAAGGACCAAAAATGATTACCAATTAATACAAGGAGCCCTAAGCTCAAACATCCACAAAAATAGTGTTAAAACATAATTTACCGTACAAAACCTAATATATAAACAAAAGTAATAATAACAAGAGGTAGGTATGGAAATACCTCACCCCACCACAAACAAAAAGCAATTTGTCTTCAATTGCAATAAACACATCTAAAAATTAATAAAAATGACAGAGAAGGAGGTAAAGAAAATCATGTGTACTCATTCACTCCATCTATCGGGGCATTAGTGCTCGGGGTAGCCTCAGTAGTACCAGCTACACTAAAACCACCTATGGTGGTATCGCTTAAGGAAGTCTGGCTGGCAGTCTCAAACATCTCATCCTCAAGGTCAGCCATATTATCATAAACAACAACATCTCACTCTCCAAGCTGCTCCTTGTCAGTCTTCGTTTATAATGCATCAGCAACTATGTCATTCGTCAGTGCATCTCCATTGGTATTAGGACGAATCTTAGATGTAGCTGGAGCACCCTCTGTCTCGGCTTCCTCAAATAAAGAGCTAAATTCAATAGACTTGAGATAGTCTACATCCTTCCTCAAATCTGCCACCTCAACTCTCAAATTAGTCACCTAAGAAAACTCTCCGTGTTGACACTCATAATCCATGACTCTCATAGTCAAATAATTAACAAAAGTTGAGAGGGGGTAAGTGTAGCAAGGATGGAACTCTCAATCATCCATGGGATTGTAGCCTCTAATCGAGTACCCCTCACATCAGCCGAATGGGCAAGGTGCCCATCTTCAGGATCATAGCCTCAGTAATCCTAGTGGGCTAGAAAGAGTTAGAACTACTAGGAGCCTAGAAGGAAGAAGTGGGAGCGGATGTACCTTAAGTCCCAGAGGTCGGAGTAGGCACAAATGCCTCTGTAGGTATCAAGTCAATGTCCACCTCTAGAGATGTATCCACTGGAGCTTCTCTCCTTTTGTCTACCTCCTCCTAAGTGTAATCCACCTCTATATGCCATATATTAGTGGAGGATGTAGGAGTGACCTCAAAATCTCTCGTCCTATCATGAGGAACTCTAGTATGCCGGCACAGCTCTGTAATCAACACTGAGAATGGTAAGGACATCTGGCTTGGCTTGACCCTCATGGCCATCTCCTATTCTATGAAGAGTCCCAGGTTAATGCTACTCCTAGATATGATCGACCCAAGGCAAGCCGCCTTAGGGTGGCGGAGGATGGATTAGTTCTGGGACAGTATGATGTTGCTGTTGATAAAGCCAAACCAGTATAGAGCAAAAATATTTAGGTCCTTCTTCTCGATGGGGGCCCATACCTCGATCCATTTTTGGGTGGTATCGAACATCAAAGGTGCAAGCCATCCCTTTAAGTCATCTAGGGACTGAGTAATAGGCAAGCCCTTATATGCAAGTGTAGCACCTAGAGCCCTCTCCAGTACAATATTAATATGATCGCTACTGCACCCTACTACCTTCCCCCGGACCATGATAGACTTCACCAGTCTAAAGGCACTGGCCTTCTTCTTCCTCTTCGGCACCAGCTCTCTGTATGTTGTATAAAACTCTCAGACCTATGTAGGAATATAGGGGCCTCGGGACTTGGTGAACTTCTTGAATTGGTGGAACTGGATGGTGTCCCTTACTACAGAGTATTTACCCTCTTAGCCCTCTGTGGGTAGCAGCTTCTCCTCTAAAATTGTCCGCAACCCATTAGATTTTAATCTATTAAGTAATCGGAGAGGAGGAGCTACTGGTGGCACTGGGATCACAGGTGGTGCCAGAGCTGGCAATGTGCCTGCTATAGGAGAAGTGACTGCTGGAGCTCTAGATGAGTCTGGACGAGACCTAGTAGGGATCTCCGCTCGCCTAGACTATAAGGGCTCATCATCATTTGGCTCAGAGAGTTCATCCTTGGAGTCAACAAACTCTCTATCCATGTTGGAGCTGTGTTCTTAGGTCTCAGATATGGGCCTTTTCCATTTGCCCTTGCCTCCCTTAGGTGGCTCTATTCTTCCCTTTTTGGGAGGGTTGGCTTCTCTTTCATTTATAACTATTCCATGTGTACTTTTACAGGGTGGTATATCAAGGTTGGTTCTAGCCATATGTGCAAAAACTTCCAAAAGAGTTAGAAATAGTTCAAATATAGTTGCAGACAGACTCGCCGAATCGGTCGGCGCATCACCGAATCACTTTGACGAGCCAGATCTAGCTGGACAAAAGGATTGGCTGAAATTTTCTTAGAAAAATTTGGCATGTTGGTGATAGAAGGGGCCTTTCACCAAATTGTCGATAGAATTTGGTGAGCAAGGACTATCCCGTTGAAAGTTACAGTGCATTTTATAGGTTAGGATCACAGAAAGGGCGATTAAGAAGGACTTTCGGTGAGTCACTGAGTGCACTCGATGAACTCAGGCTTCTCACCGAAATTTGTAGAGCCCAAACTCAAGCTATGAATTAAATTAAAGGTGATCAAGGGAAATTCGACAAAGCGTCAAGTGGTTCGGCGAGCTCGACCCAGCTCGCCAAACTACCCAATGTGCCTACATTCAACCCTGACATCCAAGTCAATCCCGCAGCCCCCAAAAACAAAATCAAAACATGCACACATTAAATTAATTGTAGAACCATACGACCTATGCCCTCGAGATATGCAGACTTTTCTCGGTTTGACCAAATTTGGCCATTTAATGACTTTAGCCTTTAAGAATGACATCAACCGCTCCATCATTGGGCAAAGTATGTCATTTGGCACACATGTGGGTTACTTATACTTCACCCAAATAGACCCAACAACAATACTACACAACAAGATTTTGTTCAATTTTAAGCACGACTTTTTGGGAAATCAACAATATAGACAATTTAGGCAAGATATTCAAATTAAAACATGCACAAAAGCACACAATCAAAAAAGTAATTAAATTGGGGAGGCCCAACACACATCACTAAGATAAGAACAATTGCAAATGAATAAAATCGTTAAATACGAGTTTGGGGTTCGAAAAACCAAACTTTTATGCCAAATAAATAAGTTGAAATGCTAGGCGTCAAAGATATCCAACTATGAACACACAAATGACAACTAGGAAGCGGAAATAATGCAAAACTATAGAAAAATATAGCTCGGGTGTGATTTGGAAAGTTAAAAAGTGAGGGAATATGAAAGATTTTGAACTTTTGAAATTTTGGCCTTTAAAACTGTCCAGTCGTCCAGTTATCTCCTATTCGATGACATTAGTCTTGCTCGCCGACTCACTCAGCTACACGCCAAGTCACTCAGCTACACGCCGAGTCACTCAGCTACACGCCGAGTAGGCACTTACCTTGCCGAGTTTTACAAGACCTTCAGTTAAGGTTGGGGTCCAAATAGCAGATTAAATCGCAATCATCGACCTCTTCGATGAGTCGGCGATTGGATTTTTGTTGTTCTTGGCATGTGATCAAGGAGCTGGGCTGCTATTGCATAGGGTAGTAGTGTGAGACCATTCGGAGAAATTTAGTTAGCCATTTCTCTGCTCTCCGTACCAAGACCTCTATAGAAATAATCCATCAGCATTTTATATGATATTCTATGAGTTTTACATTGCAGCAATAGTGACTTAAATCTCAACCACAACTCATGGATTGACTAACCATACAATTGTCTGTAACTTAGGATGTTATCCCTAAGAATCATCCATCTCAAAGGAGGGTGGTCCGTTGGGTCACCGTTCCTACAAGACATGTTCCTTTCTTCTATTCTAAACAAGCAACATAAAAACCAAAACTAAATGTAAGTAATTCAACTATGACTAAAAAGAACAAAGTTCAACTTAAGCAAAGAATTTTAACCAACACCACTCCCCGGCAGTGACCTATTTGATTAACGTTTCAAGGATACTTCATCCAGTTCTATGTGTCCATGATCGCTAGTCAGTATATAACCCAACTAAATGAATTAGGGTCGAATCCCACAAGGAGTGGTACATGTTTAAAATTCAATAGGAAAGTATGAATATGATCAAGTCAGTCATAGAAATACACATTTATGAATAAAAACATAATTCAAATTAGGGGGCGACATGAATGTCAAATAAGGGGTTTTTTTTTTTTTTGGAAATATCACCTATAACATCAGCAAATAATATGAAATACCAATAATGAGACGGGTTCTTGGGATATGATTCGATTATAGGCTAATGTAGTTAAATGGGTAATTACAACTATTAGGAAATAGCTGAATATTAGTGAATAAGATAGACTATAGAGGAGGTAAACTTTCTCTCGAATAATTTACCCCGAATCCAGTCAATTTCTCTCAAAAATTTACAAGCATGCAAAATAAGAACAGTCTACGCCTTAGGATTCACTCTCTCAAGCTAAACCTATGACACTGAATACCCAATGACCATCAATCAATAATCTTGGTTTTAAAACAACTCTCTCAAGCAAGCCAAAATACGAAGGTTGAACTACATCTGCAACTACAATTCCTTAAGTTAATCCACAATTAAAGATTGAAATCACTTCTAAACATCATTTAAATGAACAATTAGCAATATCCATCAGCTAAATCAGCCCATAATCACATAATCACACCCCAAGAATTGGGGTTTTAGCTAGACAACATAAAAAATAAAAATTGTTATCAAATTGTGTTTCCATCAACTAGGTAAGATTAATTTTGTCCTTACAATGGTCCAAATTAAAGAATCTGAAAGACCCACTTCCATTTTATCAAAAGTGAAAAACTTTAATTCTTCAAAGCTAAGGAAAACTTGTCTCAATACTCAGAGTTCAAGTTGAAAATTAAGTAAAAACCTTACGAAAATGTTTTAAGATAGTCTACTAAATGTTCAAAAATGTATTTATAGTCCTAAAAAATATGTTGTGAAGGGTCATTCGGCGTAGTAAATTGGGCTCGCCGATCAACTCGATGGTCCACCCTTCGGTCAATTCCATCGCCTTATTTCCTTGGCCATCAGCATCCTCCAACTCTGTAACTTTGGGTGATCCAACATTGTATCGTGGAAGCACTTAGCAATTCGTCGACTTCACCATTCTCACACCAACTTGATTTTCTCCTTTAGGGCTTGGAACATTGGAACTTTAGGCGGTCAAATGGCCACTCGACGACTCGACAAATAGCTTGCCGATCACCAGGCTCTATTTTCTTCCTTCTTTTAGCTCGCTTCGTTCAATTTTGTAAATTAGTGTCCTTGCTTTGTTTCTCAATCAAATACCTGGAAATCAAGGATTTTACATCATTTATTGACACAAAATAAGCATTTGAGGACACTAAATCTCTCCAAATAAAGCCCTAAATGAGTCCAAATCACAGACTCATCATATATCCACCACGGTTCACAAAGACTAGCGTGAAGTGGTTCAGTCCACTAAAATTTTAGTGGTTTTTGGGTCTTTTCCTATTTTAAATAAATCAAAACTGTATCATTTTACCCAAGCTGATGACCCATATATAAGTTATTTTAACCCCAAAACTCACCCATTCAAGTTATTCTTCTCCAAACCTAAAATAAAACCAAAGTTCTTCCTCTCCAAATATTTCCCCTCTAAAGCTTGAACAAGAAGAAGGGTGAAGCTAGGGCAAGGTCAAGTCTCCATTCTCCAATTTCTTATGGGCTTTGATAACAAGGTATGATAGCTTTATACATCCATGGAGCCCCTAAGATTGCCTAATTGAAAAATAGATATTCCCTAATTTAAGTTAAGGTTTTCTTCTAAACTTGTGGATATTAATGAATGTTTATCGAAATGATTGGGTTATGATTGTTTATACATGAATTGATAGGATTACGTGTCTTTAGGATAAATTTACATGTACCCATGCCTACCCCCTATCTGGAAAGATGAAATTGATTTAAATGGGCTTCATGCCATGAAAGGAGAAATTATGGGTTTAGATGTATTTTTATAGGATTGATGAGAAACGTTGGAATTTCTTTGAGATTGAATCATATATGATGATTTATGATTGGAACTGCTTTAGTAACGAAGCATATATGATGATTATGATACTAATGGCTCTTAGAGTGAACCTTATGCATTAATTTGCTATTGTTGATGGGATTGATTGTAGAATGGAATTTCCCACATGATTTCCTTTAGGTATGTATGACTGTGAAAAGCTTTCTCACATTGAATGATTCTAGGCCTAAAGGATTGCTCACCTAAAATGAATCTAAGTTAATAGACTATGAAATTGATGAGGCTAGAGGCAATTACCCTTGACCTCTTAATGAGAAGGATATGAGGCGATTACCCATATTTCGTAGAGTAGAATAAGAGGCAATTACCCTTATTTCTTAAAGTTGAACAAGAGGCGACTACCCACGTTCCTATAATGATGATTCGACATATAGACGAGTACTCATGATCCTTATAGACAGACATGGAAGTGAGTACCCATGTAATATGATGTTTGACATGGAGGCGAGGACCCATGTAACATGATGTTTGACATGGAGGTGAGTACCCATAATCTTTTGTAAAGAGGTTAGAGGCGACTACCCATGATCCTTTATAATAATGCAAGAAGTTAATACCCATTAGCCTTTATAGTTAGGCAAAGAGGTGAATCCCTATGTTTTTAAAAGTTAGGAAGAATAATATATGAAATGTTAAGATGAATTATTAGCTTGGATTGTTGCTTGAGTTACCTTCCATGATATGTAAGACTAGAGGAAGATTACCCAATTCTTGACTATGGATGAATTGAGGTTACTTCAAGAAGTGCCCCTCGTATGTTATGATGATCTATTATGTGTGTTGAGTGTACTTTATGACTTATGTGGTCTAACTCTTATACTTATGTTGTTTATGCAAGTTATCATATTTAGTACATGTTAGTACTAATGCATACTCTTGTCTACATTACTTATCTAAATATTGGGATCGACGATCTCAAATCTTATCCCCCAAGCTAGGATCATTAGTAGAGTCAACATATGAAGATTTGTGAGTCCTCATAGAATTTTAGGATTTGGCCACTATTTTCTTATGTTCTTTTATTTTAAGTTCTGAACATTTTTGTATGAGATGTGTCCCAAAAATCTATTGTATTAGATGGTTTTGGGACAATTATATGAGACTTATGCTTCCTTTTATGAAACATTGATTGTGTTGAAAATGTTTTAAATTTCTCATAAATTGCTATTATCTTGACTATGATAGCTATGTATCTTGTGTGAGGCCTCTCACCCCTTGGTTGTGACATGTGTGGGCCATTTTCTTTCAACAACATCACTCAAGAATTATTCCAACTCCATTTTTTTCCTTTTCTCTAATAGGGGAGGCAACGAATTGGTTGGCTTATTTAACAAGGGAATCAATTACTTCTTGAGAGGAGCTCCCTGATGCATTTTATATAAGGGTTTTCCCTCTCTGGAATATGGTGAAGTTGAGGGGTAATATTCGAAACATTAAGAGAGTGGATGATGAACCTATTCACGAGACATGGTTGAGGTTTGAGAAGTTTATGCTCCAATGTCATACTAATGAACTACCGAACAATGTGGTTCTATAATATTTCTACCAGCTCAATCAACAAGGGTAAGGCAGACCAACTCATTCGAGGAGGAATCATATAACAACCATTTGACATAGCATCTACCCTTCTTGATGAGATGACAAAAATCAATCGTTCTTAGTACACTAGGGAAGATCAAGTGTCTCCTTTGAACTTCGGATGACAACGGAACAAGTAAAAAAGTAACAAGAAATAGTTGAAAACATGGTCAAGATGATGACCCAAAGGGATCTATTGACGAAACATATCGTAGGAAGTGGTTCTAATATGGTGAATGTGGTCGGTGTTAGTGGAATGAATCCGGATAAAGCACATTTTGAGGCCATGTACAATTAATAAATACACTTCTTAGGAAATCAGGCAGGAGGTTTCTGTTTGAACTATCCAAGATTAGGTGTAAATAAAGGTTGGAACAGAGATCGCGATGACGGTTGGACAAACCAAAATAGGAAATGGCATGATCATAATACAAATAGAAGAGAGTGGGATGGCGACAAAGTACTATATATGCATCCCCATGAGCGTCGAAAACCAAAAGAGCCAAGGGTTGATCCTGAAAATTTTTGCACTAAAGATATGCTTGCTCTCATTCTCAACAAAGGGGAAGGATCAAAAAAGGCTCTAAAGTTAATGAAAGATGATGTCTCATCTCTGAACCAAATAGTTACTTCATACTCAGTATCTATTAAGCAACTGGAAACACAGATGGGTCAAATCTCAAATCACTTAACTCAAAGTCCAAAAGGATATTTACCAAGTGATACCATGATTAACCCAAAGAAGGAAGTTTGAAAGCATTCATCTTTCCATAACGTTAAGTAAGGTACTTCATGGGATGCAACCCAAGTTTTAGTTTTTAAATTTGTTGTTTGAATAAACGTTGTTAGATCTACACGTTGAAAATTCAAAATTTAGGGAAAAGAGGCAATTGGGCAAGCTCAGTTACCATTCAACAAATCTCCGAATGGGTTGGTAAACATGATATAGATCGCCTTTTTTACCAACTAAATGGTTGGAGTTCTGGTAACTTTGGAAGGCAAAAGTACAATTCTCCGCAACACTGAATGGGCTGGTAACATACGTTGATACCGCCGATTGGGGCGCAAACCACAGGGCCAAGAAGGATTCTAACCATTTTAAATTCAAAACTCAGTTTTATTTAGCATTTTTCGACTCCTGCACTTTTACACTTCCAATTTACATCATATTTTTCTTGATAATCTTTTGTGGGTGTGATTGCTTGGTGGTAATTTACGTTTGCTTTCGTATTTACTCACCTGATTGTTGTTTCTGTTTGCTTCTACGGTTGGTGTCCTGCTCTTGATTTGATATCTAGCCATTTCTTGTGCATGCTCAAAATATTGTTAGATTTGTTGCATTATCTTTCATATTTTGTTCGTTTAGAACTATGGGCTACTTTATTATCATGATAAATTTTGTGTCTGGCCCGTAAATGTTGAATTCCATGTTAATTACTTGAACTTGCAGGTGTGTAGTTGTAGCATGTTGGGTGTGGGTGAAGTTAGAGTAACCTAATTTCTATCGATCTACTAAATTTGCCTAATGATATAGTGGGTGACGTCATTTATAAGGGAAAAAGATGTTGATTGCTCGATTAGAGATAAGATGGGGGGAAGTTTGAGTACCTCGGGGTTTGCAGTGATATGAGCTAGGTGTTAATTGCATAATATAAGGCTATAAATTTTTTCTCATAGACTGTGCACGAAAAATTTGAAGTAGAGGTAGAAATCTGGCATGAGACACAGTTCAGCGAGCTTAGTCAAGCTTTCTAACTCACTCTGTGGTTGGCCAAATGTCTTTGTGATCACCTTTTTTACCCCAAAAATTTGATGTTAGTCTCTTTAACATTCAGCGATATGCTTCTACTCGCCTAATTCACTCAGCGACTCATCGAATTTCTTTGTGATTGCTTTTTTTTAGCCAAAATTTTGGTAAAACAGTATGTCATATTTGGTGAGCTACCTTTGGTTCACCAAATGAATTCGACATCTCACTAATTTTCCTTAGACCTCGGCAATTTGTGTTGATTTCTTCGCCATTTTGTTTTATTACTTTCGGTGAGCCCGCTAAAGGTCGTCGAATGAGTTCAGGGACTTGGCCAACTTGTCGGCGAGTTTTTCTGCAAATTTTAAAACTTGATGTTGCTCTGGCTTGTTTCTAATGCACTGGTTCGATATGTGTTGTTTGGAGATATGACCAGACCTAAAGTTCCCGAAATGAACCAGCCACCCCAAAAGAGAGCACGAACAGTGGTTATTTCTAAAAGAGGCAATCCCACCATAATCAACGCAGCCCAAACTTCCTCTGATAGGGGGAAAGGGCTTAGATAAAATGGAAGGGTCCTGCAGAACTGAGTCTTGTTGAGTAAAGCTCTGGCAGCATGGGCATTTATGACACCCACCTCATCACTTCAAAATCAGATTATAAGGATTATTCAGGGTTTAGATCCCCTGTAGGATGACTAAACTTTTCAGAGGAGACAGGCTAAGCTGTGCTCTAGGGCGCTGCATGATCTAGCTAGACTTTTGATCACTCCTCCACCTCATTCTCATCTATAATACACTGCCGAGTAGGCTCCACAACTACACCTTCTATAGGCACCTTAACCTCGCTTGATGAATAAATTGAAAGCTTCCAGGTTGAGTACAATATTGGAATATAACAGGTTGTCTAGTGATGGAGTGGTGGACAAGTATCCACATGCATGGGACACCATTTTATTCAACAAATTTGAGATCTTCACAAAGTCCTGAGGCTAATACATACCTTCTTGGGTCCAGGAATTCTACACAAACTATGGGAGGCTGGTCATGAAGGGGAAAGAAAACAAGTTCATTTGCACTACTTGATTATGTGGTTTTCCGAAGTAAAAAGGTTATGTGAAGCAGTTAAGATATTATTGAGGTGTTAGGGTACACCGTCAATATAATACATTTTGTGGGGGGATAATGTTGAAAAGAATACCCTATAAGACCTTAAGGGGTGGCTGGACCCTTTGATTTCTGACAATACACAGCCAAATTGAGAGGAACTACATGAATGTAGTTGCACGGTACTGGTTCGATTTTATTAGCAACACACTGATGCCATCTTAGAATGAGTCCATACTCCAGCATTCGAAGGAAGCTTTGAAGGATGATATTATTTATCGGGATAGACCAAATCTTGGGTTGGTCATTATGCATGAGATGGCCATGAGGGCTATGTAGAGTCACACATCGCCCCCCCTTCCCTGGTGATGATCATGGAATTGTGCCAGTCTGCTAGAGGGCCCTTTATGGTGAAGACGGATGTGGAAGTGATTTCTAGTTCTTCTACTAACTTTCGGAGGATTGATACCGACTGCACCATGGACGAGGCTAGGCGGAGGTGAGGAGCGCCAGTGGACACATCCCTAGTGGTTGACGTAGACATCCTGGATGTAAATACAGTTCCTCCCACTCAGGCTGGTGACCCTTCAGGTACTTCTAGTACTACTACTACTACTCTTTTTGTGGCTGCTACTACTACTATGTCACTGGTGGTGCTGCCAAAAGCCCTCTGTTGACACAACCATCTAGCCTAATATTCTGATGTGCATGCTTCTCTGGTCAAGGAAGTTGTTCTCAGATTGATTGAACAGGACATTTCTATTGCCGTAGCTCCTATTCGAGTTGATTTACAAGAGCGTCGAAAGTTAATCACTGCACATGGCCTAGGCATAGACCACCTCAAAGTGCGAGTTAAGGTTTGTGAGTAGGTAGGTCAACAGTCCGCTGATGCTAATGCCTTAATAGCAGTTGTTACTAAATTGAGTGATGACGTGGATGAACTTAAATCATTAGATTTGTCTATGTTGTTTGGCACTGTAGATCTTCTCGAAGTTTCGAGTACAAAGATACTAGTTATTTCTGAGATCCCTCTGGATACTGTGATTGGAGATGCTGCTATAGCTGAGTCAGATGCTCCCAAAACTGATGATGATGCAACTCGGTATGATGATCTTGTTGATCTTGGTGGGATGGTGAAAATGACCATGGAGGCTTCTTTTCGGGATATCTCAATGATTGGCTCTAGAAGAGCAGAGGTAGTTGTTACAGATGAACTGGATAATAATGCCCAGTGTTCACCTCAAGCTTAGCCTTACAGGAGGATCTTGACTCTCTTCTTGTTTTACTTCAGAGACAACTATTTTATTTTGCATTGAGGACAATGTTAGGTTTTGTTTGGCGGGGTGAGGTGTCTTCATACTATCCCTTTGGGTTGTAACTATCTTTCTATGGATTCTTATGTTTGTGACTATTGGTGTTTTATTTTTAATGTGAACCTTGGTTTTTGATCGTAATTAAAATTTGCCTCTTTATTTTTGTGTTTTTGAATATGGTTGTTATCTTGCATATTTGAGTATTGGTTGTGATCAATACTAATGACTTGAATAATGCACTTGATTGAATGATATGTTTGTGCAATTTCAATGAGGCAAAACATGAGTTGCATAAGTTGTGTGTCAACTCTTAGCATCTCATTATGACTAGCTAATTCTTATAACTATTCTTGTGATGATCATTGCATGCAAATTAAATTTGTAGAGTCTTGATCAATAATTATGTTGAATGTCTTGTGTGGCAAGATTTTATTGAAACATGTTGTTGGTGATACGTAGAACTTGTCCTGTTGGTGTAATTGACAAATGTCGGTGAATGAAAGAGTTGATCTTCGGCACAAATTTTGGAGAGTCAACCAAATTGCTATTCTACCACTTTGTTCCCACCTTATGAGAAATCATCTTTTTGTTTTACTTTTGAGAAATCTGTTTTATTTTGCATTGAGGAGAATGTTTGGTTTTGTTTGGTAGGGTGAGGTGTCTTCATACCTATCCCTTTGGGCTGTATCTATCTTTTTAGGGATTCTTACGTTTGTAACTGTTGGTTTTTGGTTTTTAATGTAAATCTTGGTTTTTTATCAGAATTAAAATTCTCTTCATAATTTTTGTGATTTTGAATATGGTTGTTCTCTTGCATATTTGAATATCGGTTGTGATCAATACCAATGAGTTAAATAATACTCTTGATTGAATGATATGTTTGTGCAATTTCAATGAGGCCAAACTTGAGTTGCATAAATTATGTGTGAACTCTCATTGTTACTAACTAATTGTTGAAATGAGTCTTGTGATGTTCGTTGCACGCGAATTAAATTTGTAGACTCTAGATCGTTAATTGTGTTGAATGTCGTGTGTGGTGAGATTTTCTTGAAATATGTTCTTGGTGACACCTAGAACTTGGCTCGTTGGTCAAACTGACAAATGTCGGCGAATGAAAGAGATGCTCTTAGGAACAAATTTTTGAGAGTTAACCATATTGCTATTATACCTTATTGTTACCACCTTCTAAGAGTGTAAACCTAGCTTGGCACCATTTGAGCCTAACCCTTTCTTTTAATGAAACATGAACACATTTTATCTCTTTCCTCCCCAAGTAAAACCTTAATGAAGCATTGGTCTATTTGAATAGCTAACTTAAGCCAAAATCCTAAGTTGGGGTGTGGTGAAAAATTAGGAAAGTCAAGAAGTTTGTGAAATTCACACTTAAGGATTGTGTTTAAAGAGATGGAACCACTCCATATAAAAGAAGAAAAGAAAAGCCAAAGAAGAAAAAGATTGAAAAAGAATATTGCAATTTATGCATGGATAAAAGTAAAGAGGTGTCCAATGGTCATATAAGAACTCTATGCTCAAAAGGACTTAAGGAAATGCGAGCCATGTAGGTAGAAGTTAGAAAGACAAAACGATCATTTATTTTCTCTCAACCTTGTTACAAGCCTTGAAAGACCTTAGTGACAATGATTGAGCTAAATTTCATGTTCATTGGAAAATACGTGCAACCCTATGGTAGAATCATGCATGTCTTGATCTTTGAGAGTGTGAGAGTTTATTTTGATTCCTTAATTCTTAAATTTCTATGAGCTTTGTGTGGGTATGGAATCATGTCACGACCTAGGGGTATGCGTACTTGACCCCGAAGGGGTCTCATAAAAGCCCTTAGAATATCATAACCTAAGTTACTAGAAAAGTACAGGAAATTTAAAACTTCTTTTAAACAATACAATCGAAAATAGTAATATATCAAGCGGAAGTCTTTACTACACCTTTTTCTCAAACCATCTATTAAATTCTAGAATAAGACTCTTGGGACGCAGCCCATACAAATTCTAAAACATAAAGATATGACATAAAAGAAATAATGAGTTTGTCCTCAAATCTATCAGGACTTATCAATTTTTGAACTCTTCTTGCTCCTTAGAAACCTGGCCTCAGAAGGAACTTAATCTTCGAAACCCTACATTTGATTAGAATGTAGGCAAAGTATGCCTTAGTACAAAATGTACCAAGTATGATAGCTAGCACAACATCATAAGAGCATCTCAAAATGGTTAGTCAATATAAGACATAAGCATAAGAGATAATAACATAATCATAGCATAATCTCCAACATAAGCATCATATAATCATAAGTCAACATAAGACATAGTTAATGAGCATAGGAGATATTTAATTTTGATGGCATAGTCTTCACTTAGACTTTCATACTAACATTCTTCAACCCTTAGTCTTTAATACCATAGGAGAGCTACTTCACTAGCCACCTCAAAGAATACTTGTGCAAGGCCTAAATAACATCCCATAATACCATCCATGCTAACTATCTCTTTTTGGTCATTCTTGGCATAGTCCAGATTCATAGTTAAGACTTTGGTTTTCATATTTTAAGAGCATTGTACTCCTAAGTAACCTCAAGGCACCCTTTCTCAATGCATGAATGGCATCCCATAATACCACTCACACTAAGCATATATTTGAACTCACTCTATTAATGCTTACTAATCATAGGTGTTATTATTGACCTACTTCATAAAGACAAGGAACTCTGAACCTAAGTCAATCATATCATGGAAGGCAATTGTAGCAACAATTCATGCTAAGCATACATCACATAAGAGGACACTTCGTAAGTAGCTTTAAGTCATACTTGTTCATGTATGAATGGCATCTCATACTACCATTCACACTAAGTACTTCCTTAGGCTATATTTCTCAGTGCTTACTATTTGTCATACTAGACTATCAAGGAATCACACCCTACTAGTCTAGACCTAACTACCATGGTAAAACATACTATCAAGCTATAGAAGGAAGAGTACAAGTACCCCAACCTAGCTACCATGCTACCCTTAGGGGAGTATAAATCCTCAACTCTAAGATACCCTTAGGAGAGTATGGTGTCTCAATCCTAAGCTATCCTTAGGAGAGTATAAATCCTCTACCGTAAGCCACCATGAAGTGGTCTTGGTCTTACCAAGTCATTCAACCATGGAGGCATTCTAATAATGCTAGTCCAAGCTACCCTTAAGAGAGTGTAGTTCCTCAATCCTAGGCTACCATGCCTATACTAATTCTAGCAACCTGGTAAAGCATCCAACTAATGCTAATTCAAGCTAATCCTTAGGAGAGTATAATTCCTCAATCCCAAGCTACCATGCGAACTCATAACCCATGCTACTTAAGTCAAACTATTAATGAAGAGATCATATGTCACAACTTCAAGCTATTCTATTCTAACAAGCATGATTCATTTTAGGTTATTAACCTTTCAATCTAGAACAATTCTATGTGAGAAGACCTTTCAGATTCTACATACATGCATTCATATAGTTCTAGGTAGGTCATGTGGGAAAAAGCCTTCCATTACAACTCTATCTATTTTGTATACCAATTTTATGCAAGCTATCTCATCATATTAGACTTACTCTATAAGCCCTTAGTTATCAACTTTATGACTTCAAGCTGCACTATAAAGATTTACTCCACAATCATCATACTATACTAGATCACAAGACATATTAGTCACATGCTTTAGTTATAGGCAATTCTAAGCATAATTAATCATAAAGTCCTAAATTCAATCATTACAATTCATGATCTATCATACATTCATAAATCTATTTTAATTCACGATTTCATATTCCTGTTCTTAAACAAGTTCTATACATGATTAAAATTCTAGAAGATCTGTCAAGAATCATCAATTCTTATTCACAAGGCATAAACCCACATACTCTAATTTATAGGGTTAACTGTGGAATTCACATAAATTCAACATAATATCATGAATCAACACTAAATAATCCATAAATAAGTATTATCCCACCAATTGGTATCGTTCCCAAGTAAAACCCACACATTGGAAGAAACCCCAGCTTAGATTAGTGTTCTTCTTCATAAATTTGGGGAATTTCTAGTGGACTCTTTGGGTGGAAGAACTCATAGATGAAAAGCGAAACATACCTTTAATCAAAGCCCTAACACAAGCTTTCAATAATGGAGGTTTGTTCTTGACCTATGCTTTCTTCTCTTCTCCCTCTTCTTCTTCCTTAACTTTTCTAGAGAGAGAAATATTGATAGGAGAGTGATTTCGGGTTTTGATTCTAAATGACTTAGTTTGAGTGGTTAGTGACTTAAGATAATCTATTTAGGTGTATAAAGTCCAAGCCAAATGACTCACTAGAAAAGGAAATCCCTTTTTTAACCCACATTTGGCAGCCATGGTGCCAGGCACCAAGACTGGAATCACGAGCCGTAGTTAAGAAGACAAGTCGTGGTCTTGTCCGTGTTGTCTTGGTCAGTGGCTTGGGCAATGATTTTTTGCCACAAAAACCTAAGGCATGACCACGAGCATCCCACAATTTGTGGTCAAGGCCAGGATCCATGGTGATGGTTGTGGTGCTTTAGGCAGTAGCTACGCCTCAAGGCTTAACCTCCCACAAAACTAAGGGGTCTTCATGAGCCCCTACATGGACCGTGGTAAAGACCACTGGTTGTGGACCTTATGCAGTGCTTAGCTAAGGTTGGGTAGCCTTGGCTTTCAGCCTAGGATTTTCCCCCTTGCCTCGGAACTTGCCCTTGCTACCCTCAACCAAATCCTAGGTGGTCTTCTATATTATGAGGTTTAACACGTACCTTGGCGCACTAAACCCCTCATTCTATGCATGGAAAGTCTCATCTACAACTCTAATCCCTAACATAAAACTCTAGAACCCTAACTTGAGGCTCTAGATTGGTCTACTAATTTCTGGAGTATTACAATATCCCCCCACCCCTTTGGCAACATTCGTCCTGGAATGATGATTCTAAACACTTCTCAAAGGAAACGACTCTAGACTAGCAACCCATCATGCATGCACTACATCTAAATGCACACAACCAAGGAGGAAATATTCAACTCCAAGCTAAACATACTCAATGAAACACAAGGGAGTTGGAACTACATCTAACAACCCAAAATACATAAAATTCTATACCTATTAATTTTCAAGGAGGAACTCACGTCTCCTATCTAGAACATGCTAAACACACATTTATGAAGCCTAAATGCAATTTACTCACAAAAGTCATATATTCAAGGAGGAATCTATCAACTCCAAAACTAAGGCATGCTCATATAATCATCTCATGAAGTCTATATGGAATTCTACTCAACCAACTACAACATGAGGAAAACAATGCATATAAGTCATTTCTAGCAAGACTTAAGAATTTTCATGAACATGTATATAAGGAAATCATGGCAACACGTAATCATATAATAACCTTATTAGGTAGGTACACTATCTCCCCCTTGGGAGTAAGCCTACACATGCTCTTCTAAACATCATTCATACTAAAGAAAACTTCAAGTCCAACATAGCAAGTCACAAAAGACAAGAAACCCATAAATTTACTAAAGCGTAAAACACATACTGGAAGGGATATACAGAGATCACTCTTGATCTTCTCTAGATTGGAGAGCATAAAATCTATTCTTATTTTTGAGGCTCTACATACCTACTACTAGAGGAAACTTGCTTACCCTCTCTCCTTGTAACTTTAGCCTTTGGATAACCTTTCATCACGTGGCCACTCTCACCACAACTAAAGCAACCTTCTCTACCTGCCAAACACCTACCCTTATGCCTCTTACCAAACCTAACACAAGTAGGCCATAGGGACTCTTTACTTATCCATTGTGGCCTAGGGGTAGACACCCTCTCATCCTTATGCTGAGGAGCATTAGAAAAGCTTTTTCCGGAAAACATTTGTTGATTCATAGAATGACCATGTCCATCGGACCCATCATGGAAGGACTTCTCATTATCCATACTAGACCTCTTTTTCTCCCTAGCCTTCTCATTCTTGAGTTTTCACTCTTATATTTGTTGGGTAAACATCATGACGCATGAAATATCCATATCATCAACAAGCATTGTCATATGACATTCTTCTTCTACAATATCGGATACCCCCGTCATAAACCTACTCATCATATCCCTTGGACTTGTTACCAAAGATGGGGCATACTTAGACAAAAGAGTAAATTTCAAGGCATACTCCTTGACACTCATGTTACGATGCTTAATATTGATGAACTCTTCCATATTAGCTTCCCTCAACTCTTGAGGAAAGAACCTATCTAAAAATGCCGACTAAAGTGCTTCCCACTCAATAGGACCCGCTTCAACTGGCCTACTATCTTTCCATTGCTCATACCGAATTTGGGCAACATCCTTCAATTGGTAAGCCACTAGCTCCACTTTCTCTATCGAAGTCACCCCCATGATAGCTAACACTTTATAAACCTCTTCCATGAACCCATTTGGATCTTCCCCTACCTTGGAGACACTAAACTCCGGAGGGTTCATCCTCAAAGAATCTCTTAACCTAGAAGCACCCATCCCCCTTATAGTGTTTGCCAGAGCCACCACCTCTCTATTGGCTTGCGCCGTCAAGGTTTGAGCAAACAATTCCATAGAAGCCCTAAACTTCGAAAGAGTGACATTCTTGATTGGAGGGTTATTTGGAGCTTGAGGATGAGCTCAGTATGGAAATTGGAGAGGAACCTCTTGGTCCACATTTTCTTTCTCTTCTCTACTAGCATTTGCCCTTGTATTGGCCTTACCCCAAAAACCAATGGGCAGGGATTAGAAGAAGGGCGTACTATAACAAAATTCTGTGAAACGACTAAGAAAATGAAGAAGTCATATTTCGTAAGCATTCACTAGCCTCCTATTCATAAATGTGGCGCGCTTCACATTTATGAACGAGAGCCTACTAGACATGGTTTGAGATAATCCTAGAACCATTCTAAACCTTTTGCTCTAATACAAAAACTGTCACGATCCAGGGGTACCCCCTAGACATAACATGGCGTACTTGACCCCGAAGGGGTCTCATACAAACTCTTAGCATATCATAACTTAAATATACTAGATAAGTACGGGAAATTTTAAACTTCTTTTAAACCATACAATCAAAAACATTCATAGAACAAGCAGAAGTCTTTACTATACCTTTGTCTTAAACCATCCATTAAACTCTAGAATAAAACTCTTAGGACACAGCCCATACAAAGTCTAAAACATAAAGAAATGACATAAAGGAAATAACGAGTTTGTCCTCAAAGCTATGAGGACTCACCAATTCTTCAACTCTTCTTGCTCCTTAGAAACCTAGCCTCCAAAGGAACTCAATCTCCGAAACCTTACATTTGATTAGAACATAGGCAAACTATTTGTTAGTAAAAAATGTACCAAGTATGATAGCTAGCACAACATCATAAGAGCATCTCAAAATGGTTAGTCAACATAAGAAATAATCACAGGGATAATAACATAATCATAGAATAATCTCCAACATAAGCATCATATAATCATAAGTCAACATAAGGCGTAGTTAATGAGCATAGGTGATAATTCATGCTCATAGCATAGTCTTAACTTATACTTTCACGCTAACATTATTCAACCCTTAGTCTTTCATATCATAAGAGAACAACTTCACAAGCCACCTCAAAGAATATTTGTGCAAGGCATGAATGGCATCCCATATTACCATCCAAGCTAAGTATCCCTTTTTGTTCATTCTTGGCATAGTCCAGATTCATAATTAAGACTTTGGTTTTCATATCCTAAGTGCAATATACTAGTAAGTAACCTCAGGACACCCTTGTGCAATGCATGAATGACATCGCATAATACCACTCACACTAAGCATATTTTTGATGTCACCCTATTCATGCTTACTAATCATAGGTATCATTCTTGACCTACTTCATAAAGACAAGGAACAATCAACATAAGTCAATCATATCATGGATGGTAACTATAGCAACAATCCAAGCTAAGCACATCACATAAGAGGAGACTTCATAATTAGCTTCAAGTCATACTTGTGCCTTGTATAAGTGATATCCCATACTACCATTAACACTGAGTACTTCCTTAATCTATCTTACTCAATGCTTACTATTTATCATACTAGACTATCAAAGAATAGCACCCCTATTAGGCTATACCAAACTACTATGGTAAAATACACTATCATGCAAGCCAAGCTATATAAGGAAGAGTACAAGTACCACAACCTATATACCATGCAAACATTCAATATAATGCATGCTACCCTTAGGGGAGTATGAATCCTCAATCCTAAGGTACCATTAGGAGAGTATGATTTCTTGATGAGTTCACCAATTTGGACTCATTTAGGGATTTATTTTAATACATTTAGTGTCCTCAAATGCTTATTTCTGCCAATAACTGATGTAAATCCTTGATTTCTAGGTATTTGGTTTGAGGAACAAAGCATGGACACTAATGAGCAAAAAGGAACAAGGCAGCTGAAAGAACAAAGAAAAGAAAACCTGGTGATTGCCCAACCTATTGTGCGAGTCACCAAATAGCTATGATCTCAGCTAAAGTTATAGTGTGCCAAGCCCTAAAGGAGAAAATCAAGTCGGTGATAGAATATAGTAGTCGACGTGTAGGCGAATGGTTCTGCGATGCAGTGCTAAGATCATCCAAAGTTATAGAAGTTGAGGATGCTTAAGGACAAAGTAAAAAGGCGATGGAATTGACAAAAGGGTGGATCGCCATGTTGTTCGGCGATCCCGACTGACTAGGTCGAAGATCCTTCGAAACATATTTTTGACGACTATAAGTACAATTTTCAAACATTATGTTTAGTATCAAAGAAAATCAATTTTTATTCTGAACATTCATTAGAGTAATTTTTGAGAATAGAACTCTGTGTTTGGAGATAATATTTTCATTATATTTGAAGAATTGAGGTTTTCCATGTTTGAGAAATTGGAATTGATTCTTTAAGATTCTTCGATTTGGACCTTTGTAAAGATGAAATTAATCTTACCCAGTTGACGAAAACACAATTTGGTAACAATTTCTATCTTTTTATATGTCTAACTAAAACCCTAATTCTTGGGGTGTGAGTTAGTATGTCATTATGGGCTGATTTAGCTTATGGGTCTTGTTAATTGATAGTTTAAATGTTGTTTAAAGGTGATTTCAATTAATAATTGTGGTTTAATTTAAAGGGTTGTAGTTGCAAATGCAATTCTACCTTTATGTTATTGGCTGGCTCGAGAAAGATGATTTAAAACCAAGATTTCTGATTTGATGGTCTGTGGGTATTGGGTTGTCATGGGTTCAACTCGAGGGAGTGAATCCTAAACCATTTTTTTCACATTTAGCTTGAGAGAGTGAATGAACTAAAGCATAGGCAATTCTTCATTGCTGTTTATTGGTGTTCGAGAGAAACCAATTTGATTAGGGCTAAATTGTTCGAGTGAAAGTTTATTCCCACTAAAGACTAGATTATTCACTAATTTACAACTATTTACTATCAGTAGCAATTACCCATTTGTCTACCTTAGCCTATAATCCAATCATATCCCAACAACCCGTCTCGTTACTTGTTCATTTGTGTTATTTGTTGTTGTTGTAGTTGATAATTACAATCGAAACCCCCCTTTTATTTGACACTTGTGTCACCCTTTACTTGAACCATGACTTTATTCATAAATGTATTTACCTATGACTGACTTGAACATATTTGTACTTGGCTCTTGAATCTTAAGCATGTACCACTCCCTGTGGGATTCGACCCCTACTCACTTAGTTGGGTTATATTACTGACTATTGATCGTTGGCACTTAGTATTGGTTGAAGTGTCCTGATATGTGAAATGAAAATGGCGCTGCTGCTGGGGAGTGGTGTTTTTTAAGATTCTTTAGTAAGTTGAATTTTGTTCTTGTTAGTCGTAGTTGAACTTACTTAATTTTAGTTTTGTTTTGCTTGTGTGTGTTTTGAAACAGGAAGTATGAGTGTGAATGACAGCAATGGTAGCCGAGTAGGCCACCAAGATGACATCGAAAACCTCAACGAGCCTAATGTTAATGACCCCTATCTTATGGGTGTTATTGGTGCCATTCGCTTGCCCCCAACCAAAGGGAATGCAGTGTTCAACATCACAAGTACTATGTTGCAGCACTTGCAATTGCAGGGGCTGTTCGGTGGCTTGCTAAGCTCCCTATGAGCATATTAGAAATTTTGTGGATGTTTGCGGACGGTTCTCCTTCAAGAACATATCCCAAGAGTCAGTCCGGTTGAGGCTGTTCCCATTCTCTTTAATGGGAGAAGCATGTAAGTGGCTAGTTGAATTGCCACATGAATCAATCGCTTCACGGGAGGAGTTAGTTACCACATTTCTAGTGTGATTTTTCCCTCCTTCGAAGATGATGACTCTTCAGGATAGCATTCATAGCTTCAACCATCTGGTGGGCGATCTAATTCATGAAACTTGTCTGCAATTCAAGAAGTTAGTGCTCCAATGCCCAACTGATGGCTTGCCTGACAATGTGTTTCTGCAGTATTTTTATCGGAGCCTTGACTCGGTAAACAAAGGTGTTGCTGACCAACTTTCTTCTGAAGGTTTGATGCAGCAACCTTATTTGATAGTGGCTCAACTTTTGGATGGCATAACCATAATCAACAGGGTGTGTTACACCCGTGAAGAGTAGGTCTCCCCTCCCATGTTTAAATTAACCAAAGAGCAGATGGAGAAAAACCAAGAGAGGGACCAGAACATGGCCATGATTGTGACACAACATGACATTTTGTCTAAAAATGCAATGGGAGCTGGTGCTCGAGGTGTCAATATCATGCGTGTCGGCTGTGTTTATTTGGATGAGGCCAAGTTTGAGGCTTTGTATAATGAAGAGGTAAATTTCCTAGCCAACCAAAGTGGTGGTTATTATTCAAACTACCCGAGGCAGGGTGGTTACCAAGGTTGGAAATGTGATGAAGGTTGGAAGAATCGTGATTGAGAATGGAGAAACCGTAACCCTACTTGGAAAGAGAGAGAGAACATGAGAAGTATAGATATGTCCCTCCCCATGAGCGCCAAAAGCCAAAGGATTCCAAAGGAGGTCAGTGTGAGGATATGCTTTTTCATTTCCTTAACAAAGCTGAGGGGTCAGACGAGATTTTGAAAGAAATAAAAGAAGATGTGTCGACCCTTAGCCAGATTGTTACCTCCTATTCTGTCTTGATCAAAAAGTTAGAGACCCAAATAGTTCATATCTCGTCTCATCTAAATCCAAAATAGCAAGGTGGGTTCCCTAGTGACACTACGGCCAACCCCAAAAATAAGGTTTGAGCATGGACTTATGCCGTGCCGCGACGTTAACTAAGGCGCAACTAGGGAAGCAACCTAAGTTTTATTTTCTTTCTTTGTAAGTTTGAAATAATGGTGTGTTGATTGTGTAGGTCAAAGTCTGGAAGGTGTTTGAAAAGTGCAGATTGGCGAGCTAAAATTCCTGTCGGGGACTTGCCGAAGAGGTCGGTGAGCCTGACTTAGACCACCGTTGGACTCAAGACACTTTTAAATTTGAGTATATAAAACTCAGTGAGCCCAGGAGCTGATTGGCCAATTGTCGACTAGGTTGGCGATCATGACTTAGTCCGCTGTTTAGATTCCCACATTAACTGGAGGTTCTGTCAGACTCGGCGAAGTAAGTGCCCACTTGGCGTGTTGCCGAGTTGGTAGGCGAGCAAAAATAATATCATAGAATGGGTGAGAAATTATGGTTTGTAAAGGCCAAAGGTTTAAACTTTCAAACTCTTTCACTTTCCCTCATATTTCAATTTCCCAAACTCACACCCGTACTTCAGTATTCTATATTTTTACATTTTTATCGCATTTTAGTCATCAAATTTATGATCGGAGTGGATTTCTTTGCCGCCTAGAACTTTGAATTGTTCAATCTGCATCTAAGGTTTGTTTTTCGAACTTCGAACATTAATTCAGAAAAGTTGTACTCATTTACAATGATTTTATCTTAGTGATGTGTGTTGGGCTTCTTTGATCGTAATTTTATTTGTGTGTGCCTGTGTTAATTCAAATATTTTGTCCGTATTCTCTTTAATGTTGAATTCTACAGATTTTATGCCTTAAAATTGGTTAAAAATTGTTAGGTTGTGCTTGCATGTTGTTGGGTCTAGTCGGGTGAAATCTTAGTAGACCGCGTTTGTTCCAAATGAAGTATTTTGTGTAATGATAGAGTAGTTGACCTTATTCTTAAGGGAAAGAGTCAACAAATGGCCAAATTTGGCCAAACAAGGAGAAGTCTAAGTATCTCGGGGGTATGGATGTAATGGGTCTTCGTTTAATTTTATGGGTGCATATTTTTATTTTGTTTTTTGGGGGCTGTGAGGTTGAATTTCAAAAATTGGGTTGCAAGTAGGCACGTTAGGTTGTTTGGTGAGTGGGGTCGAACTTGCCGAACCACTTGATAGTTCACCGAAGTTCCCCATATCGCCTTAAATTTCTCGCTAAATGTGAAGTTTGGTTCTGTAACTTTTGGTGAGAATCCCGACGTTGCCGAATACGCTCGACGACTCACTGAAAGCCCTTCTTGATCGCCCTTTGTTTGTGCGCCTGACCCTTAATTGCAGTGTAACTTTCAGTGAGCTAATCTTTGCTCGCCGTATGCTGTCGACAATTCACCAAAAGGCCTTCCCATCGCCGACATGCCAAATTTTTCTGAGATTTTTGAGCCAATCCTTTTGGCGAGCCCGATCTAGCTCGCCAAAGAGATTCGACGAGTCTGTCTGCAACTACGTTTATGTACTTTTACTTGAAGTGTTTCACTTTTTCTGATATTTTTGCAGATATGATAAGACTAAAAGTTGCCAGTAGAAACATGCCCACCCCGTAAGAAGGCTAATGAGATAACTATCAACGAGGATGCCACTGTATCCATTGTTAAGGCAACCAAATTTCCCATATCTAGTGGGAAAGGAAAAGGTAAAGAGAAGGCACATGTGTCACCGATGGCCAGCTCTGACAGTGACGTTATCTACGCCACTCACCTCACAACTTCTGAGAGTGAGGGTGAGGCCAGATAGAGCTTCAGAGCTTGAGGATGATGAACTGTCAGCAGTAGAGAGAGCTAAGCTGTGATCCAAAAGGATGAACAATCCATCTAGGATCAGGACTCCTCAGGCCACCATTACTCCTCCTCCAGCTCCATCATAGGCCATGGTCCCAGCACCACCAATACAAGGTCCTTCTCCGAAGTCTATGAATAGACTGAAGACTGAGGGGCTAAGGACAATCATTAAGAAGAAGAGTTTATCCACTTATAAGGTCATTGACAGATACCTAGAGATTATGAGCTGCCTGAGGTTGCATAAATTCCATATCTTCACCAAGCCACGTGGCCCGTACATTCAAATTTAGGTCAGAAAGTTCTACAGCGCTTCCAGTGCATTGATACCAAAAGGGAACAACCGACAGCTAAATTCAAGCTAGTTTACTATGTGGTTTTCAGGTAGAAGAGGGTGAATTGTGATTTTTCTGCAATCAATGATGTCCTAGAATGCATTACAAGACTTAAGGATGACTGTCAATACATGATTAGGACAAAGACACTGGAGAATATTAAGAAGTGGTTCGCTCCATTGATATTAGACAGCACTCCCAAATGGCTTGAGGTTGGGGCAGCTATTGAAAACAGGAACCTAAATGTGACAGCGAGGTATTGGTTTGGCATCATCAGCAGAATAATCATGTCTTCCCAAAATAAGTGTATTTTCATCCATGCCAAAACAGCCTGCCTAGGATGCCTTAATACAGGAACAAGGCTGAACTTGGGGATGATAATTGTAGCAGAGATGCTTATGTGGGCCAAGAAGCACCAAACTTCCCTCCCCTTTTCGGTGTTGATCACCGAGCTGCGCATATGGGCTCGGGTTCCTAGAGATGCGAAGAAGGATGTGTAAGTGATTCCCACATCCTCTACTAATATCTGGAGGATCGAGGCAGAATATTTAAGGATGAGGCAGAGAAGAAGAAGGCAACCCCGGTGGACTCTTCCCCAGTTGTGGATACAGATTCATTACCTGTAAAGGCACCTTTGCCTACTCCGAACCCCTCTCTATTGGATGAGGCAGAGCTGCTACTATTGCCATTTCTCAGACCCCGCTTACTCATGCTACATTACTCCGGATGGGGCAACTAGCCCATTCTACCAATCGTCGTGCTGCCATAGTTGAGGCCTCCATTCTAGGCATGATTCAAATAGCCCTTGTTGATGTTGTGACACCATTGAGTGCTACCATTGACACCCTTGTAGCTTGCATAACGATATGTGAGAGTGTCCAAAGGGTCACTGTGGAGGTGACGACTTTAAAGGCCTCTATTACTACGCTGAAGAGTGGTGTGGATTAGCTAAAGTCCACAAACATGTCCATGATTTTTGGGACGGTGGTTATCTTGGATGTTCCAGTAGATCTAGATATGCCTCCAGGTACCATTGAAGATGATGTTAGAGATGAGGAGGCGGCTGATCCTAAGTCTGAGGCTGACAGAGATGAGGAGATGCTTGGGGTTGCTGAGGGGGCTTTATATGAGGGCCTTACTAAGACTAACATAGCCATGGTAGATGCAGTTGTGCAGGCTTCTTTGGCGGATACATTATTGGTTGACCCTAGTGCAGATACTATTGCTTTTGAGTCGACTCCAGGCACTGAGATCCAAGATCAGAGTACTATACAAGGCACTAATTCCCCAACAGATGGAGCTACTACTTAGACAAGATCCCTCTCTACCTTCCTCTCTGTCTTATTTTTATTGACTGTTGGATATTTTATTTCTTACATTTGAGAACAAATAGCTTTTATTTGTAGTGGGGTGAAGCCCACATTTTGTGGCTATTGTTATGTCTATATATTAGGTTTTTGAGCTATATATTGTCTGGAGCTCTATTTTTGTAGATGATTGAGCTTATGGCTTCTTGTGTTAAAATGATTTTGGGACACTTCTGAAAAATTTTATGCCTCCTCTTGGTTGTGTTCGAATGTGGCTGGTCTCTTGCATATTTGATTATCGGTCTTGATCAATACTGATGATTGAATATTTCTCATAAATGAACAAAAATTAATGTACAATTACCATGAGGTAAATTGAAGTTGCATCGACAATATGTGAAATTTTTGCATCTCGTTGTGACTAAGCAATTATCAGATTGAGTCTCTTGTGATGAACATTGCACACTAGCAAAAGTGTGTAGTCTTGTTTGACATTGGTGTCAATGCCTTGTGTGATGAGCTTACCATGAACCATGTGTGATAACACCTAGGATTTGCCCCATTTGTCCGATTGACTAAGTGATGTAATCTCTTGATATGATCTTATGCAACATTGAAGACTGTGAAACAATTTTACATTATACCTATTTTTGTGGTCTACCTTGTGAGTATGTGAGCTTTGCTTGAACACCATTTGAGATTACCTTTTTCTTGGAAGAAACTTGATGAAATTGTGACCTTTCTTGATCTAATTTCCTTAATTCTCATGATATGTGGTTTGTGTGAATAGACAACTTAGGCCAGAAGCCTAAGTTGGGGTGTGGTGAAAAGAGAAGGTAATTCAAGAAGCGCAAGGAAGTCCCCGATGGAACTCGTCCATATAAAAAAAAAGAGAGAAAAAATGAGAAGGAAAAAAATGAAAACTTTGTTAAAATACAAAAACAAATGGGGTGTCCAATAGCTAACGGAAGATGAATAATGGGGTGACTTGTGAGAACTAATGAGAATGATGAACGAAAGGAAATAAAATGTTGTTCACACCACATTTCATGAGGAGTACAGTCGTTGAGCCTAAACTACCATACCTTTGCACTTAACCCCGTTACAAGCCTTGAAAAGTCCTCTTTGATCTTGAGTGAGCTGAAACAATTGTTGGTTGGAAAATAAGGGCAAACCTATGGGTGAAATCATGCATTGTGTTCATCTTTGTGAGTGTGAGTGTGAGGGTTGCATTAGATTTTGGAACATTAAATTGTTGAACCATTGTGTGCGAATGTGGAATCATTCTTTGTGTGAGGGTATTTGAGTACCATTGTTGAGTTTGAACTTGAATTTGAAGCAAGTACTATGAACTTGAGAATCTTTAATAATGGTGAGTCACAACGTGAATCTTTGAGTGCACAATTGATCTTTGCATGAGTAAGTTAAGTCTTTTTGTGTGGATTCATGATTGACTCTTGTGTAGCACTGCTTGAGATATCTTTTTTGAACTGCTAAACTTGAGTTTACTTGAGGACAAGGAAAAGTTTAAGTTGTGGGTGTTGATGAGTCCATGATTTGGACTCATTTAGGGCTTTATTTAAATAGATTTAGTGTCCTCAAATGCATATTTTGTGCCAATAACTGATACAAATCCTTGATTTCCAGGTATTTGGATTGAGGAACAAAGCATGGACACTAATGAGCAAAATGGAACAAGGCAGCTGAAAGAAAAAATAAAATAAGGCCTGGTGATCGCCTAAACCACTGGGCGAGTCGCCGAATGGCTATGATCTTGCCTAAAGTTGCAGTGTGCCAAGCCGTAAAGGAGAAAATTAAGTTGGTGATAGAATGGAGTAATCAGAGTGTCGCCGAAGGGCTCCACAATACAGTGCTAAGATCGCCCAAAGTTATAGAACTTGAGGATGCTGAAGGCCAAAGTAAAAAGGTGATGGAATTGACCAAAGGGCATATCGTCGAGTAGTTCGAAGATCCTGAATTATTGCGCTGAATGATCTTTCGCAGCATATATTTGGCGACTATAAAAACATTTTTCAAACATTATGTTTAGTATCAAAAAACTCAATTTCAATTGTGACCATTAATTAGAGTAATTTTTTAGAATAGAACTCTCAATTTGGAGACAATATTTTACTTAGCTTTGAATAATTGAAGTTTTCCATTTTTGAGAAATTGGAAGTGGGTCTTTGAGATTCTTCGATTTGGACCTTTGTAAAGACGAATTTAATCTTACCCAGTTGATGGAAACATAATTTCCTAATGATTTCTATCTTTTTTGATGTCTAGCTAAAACCCCAATTATTTGAGTGTGATTATGTGATTATGGGAAGATTAGCTTATGGATATTGTTAATTGATAGTTTAAATTTTGTTCAAAGGTGATTTCAATCAGTAACTATGGTTTAAGTTAAAGGGTTGTAGTTGCAAATGCAATTCTACCTTCATGTTTTTGGCTTGCTCGAGAGATAGGTTTTGAAACCAAGATTTCTGATTTAATGGTCTATGGGTATTGGGTTGTCATGGGTTCAGCTCGAGACAATGAATCCTAAACCCTTTACCACACATTTAGCTCGAGAGAGTGAATGGACTAAACAATAGGCTATTCTTAATTGATGCTTATTGGTGTTCTGGAGAAACCAAATTTGATTTGGGTACATTTTTCAAGAGAAAGTTTATCCCCACTAAAATTTAGCTTATTCGCATATTTACAGCTATTTACTATAAGTTGCAACATTTGTCTACCTTAGCCTATAATCCAATCACATCCCAAGAACCAATCTTCTAATTTGTTTATTCGTGTTATTTGCTACTGTTGTAGTTGATAAATACAATCATTACCCCCTGTTATTTGACACTTTTGTCACCCTTACCTTGAACAATGAATTTATTTGTAAATGTCTTTACCTATGATTGACTTGAACATATTTGTACTTGGCTTTTAAAGCTTAAGTATGTACCACTCCCTGCGGGATTCGACCCCAACTCACTTAGTTAAATTATATTACTGATTAATGATTGTTGGCACTTCGTATTAGATGAAGTTTCCTAATACGTGAAATTGTCTCTTAATAATAGGCTATCCTTAGGAGAGTATAAATCCTCTATCATTAGCTACCATGAAGTGGTCTTTGCCTAACCAAGGGATGCTACCATGGAGGCATTCTAATAATGCTAGTCCAAGGTAACCTTAGGATAGTGTAGATCCTCAATCCTACGCTACCATGCCTATATTAATTCAAGCTACCATGAAAAGCATCCTACCAGTGCTAATTCAAGCTAATCCATACAAGAGTATAATTCCTCAATTCCAAGCTACCTTGAGAACTCATAACCCATGCTACTTAAGTCAAACTATTCATAAAAGGATCATATGTCACAACTTCAAGCTATTCTATTCTAACAAGCATGATTCATTTTAGGTGATTAACCTTTCAATCTAGAACCATTCTATGTGAGAAGACCTTTCACATTCTAGATACATGCATTCATATAGTTCTAGATAGGTCATGTCGGTAAAAGCCTTCCACCACAACTCTATATATTTTGTATACCAACTTTATGCAAGATATCTCATCATATTAGACTTACTCTATAAGCCCTTAGTGATCAACATTATGACTTCAAGCCCTACCATCAAGCTTTACTCCAGAATCATCTTACTAGACTAGATTACAAGACATATTATTCACAAGACTTAGTCATAGGCAATTCTAAGAATAATTCATCATAAAGTCCCAAATTCAATAATTACAATTCATGATCTTTCATACGTTCATAAATCTAGTTCAATTCATGATTTCATATTCCTATTCTTGAATAAGTTTTATACATGATGACAATTCTAGAAGAACTATCAAGAATCATCAATTCCTATTCAAAAGGCATATGCCTATATACTTTGATTTCTAGGGTTAACAATGGAATTCACATTAATTAAACATAATATCATGAATTAACACTAAATTAACCATAAATAAGTATTTTCTAAAAAATTGAAATCATACCCAACTAAAACCCACACATTGGAAGAAACCCTAGCATAGATTGGGGTTCTTCTTCACAAAGGGGACTCTATGGGTTGAAGAACCCATAGATGAAAAGATAAACATACCTTTAATCAAAGCCCTAACATAAGATTTCAACAATGGAGGTTTGTTCTTGACCTAAGCTTTGGTCTCTTCTTCCTCTTCTTCTTCTTAAGTTTTTATAGAAAGAGAAATATTGAGAGGAGAGTGATTTGGGGTTTTGATTTTAAATGACATAGTTGGGGTGGTTAATGACTTAAAATAGTCTATCTAGGTGTATAAATTCCAAGCCAAATGACCCCCACATATTATCAGTAAAAAAGGAAATTTCTATTTTAACCCACATTTGGTAGCTATGGTGCCAGACACCACTATTGGAATCATGAGCCGTGGTGTTGTCTGTGGTCCCTTGGGCAGTGGCTTGGCCAATGAGCTTTGGCCTCAAAAACTTAAGGCATGATCGTGAGACCTCTCACGATCCGTGGTGATGGTCGTGGTGCCTTAGGCAGTAGGTATGCCTTAAGACTTGACCTCCCACAAAACTAAGGGGTCTTCACAAGGCCCTTCACGGACCGTGGTCAAGACCACTGGTCGTGAAAGTGGTCGTGGACCTTGGGCAGTGCTTGGCCAAGGTTTGGCAGCCTTGACCTTTAGCTTAGGCTTTGCCCCATTGCCTTGGCACTTGCCCTTGCTACCCTCAACCACATCATATGTGGCCTTCTATATTACGAGGTCTGACATGTACCATGACATTCAACCACTAAACACCTCATTCTATGCATGAAAAGTCTCATCTACAACTCTAATCCTCAACATCAAACTCTAGAACCCTAGCTTGAGGCTCTAGTTTGGTCTACTAGTTTCCAGAGAATTACAAATCATTCTTAATGTGAAGGCATTCAAATACTTTTATTGAGCATCAATTTGCATTAGAAGCAAGAATTGTGAGCTTGACTTCTCTTTAATGATGACTAGTCACTATTTGAAACTTATAGTGCACAATTGAATACTTCATGGGTAGGTTGAACCTCACGTACATTAATGTTTACTCTCAAGTAGCACTATTTATAGACATCTCTATTGAGCTGTTTGATCTTGTATTTTACTTGAGGACAAGCAAAAGTTTAAGTTGCAGTGTTGATGAGTTGTTGATTTCAACTCATTAGGGCTTAATATTTATGGAATTAGTGTCCTCAATGCCTATTTTGTGGTCTTAATTGATGATAAAATGTTCATTTGTAGAAATGAAGCCTAAAGTGCAAAGATAGGGCATTACAAGGCACAAAGGAGTGAAAAAGTAGAAAAAGTTGAAGGAACGCAAAGTTGGTTCCAGCTCGCCTAAAGTTCTAGCAGGCCAGCCCATGGACAAGAAAAATTTTTGCTAGAACATTGATGGTTCGGCAGCACGCCGAATGAGTCAGCGATATTGATCTTGATCGCCTAAAGTCACAGAACAGAGATGGTGAAAGACTAAGCCAAGAAGGTTCATTTTTCTTTTCTGGTTGATAAAGGAGATGAGAGAAGATACAAGTTCACATGTTAAGAAAAAGGTACAAGTTCAATGGTTATGAAAAAAATCAAGTTCACAAGTTAAGAAAAGGAATTAGATCTCAAAAAATGGAAACAAAGAAAGAGAGAACAATTTTCTATATTTTTTTCTTTCTTTCATAGATGTTTTGCGAAATCTAATGATTTAGAAAACACAAGACTCCTTTGATACAAACCTTATAAAAAAAATTAAAAAATATACAACCAAACAAAAATTGAATAGACAATACCACTGGAATGATATTTCTTCTCTATACACTGTTGAAATCTTACAAAGATTTATAAAGATGATTTTGCAAGGGCAAGACCCCATGGATGAACCATACTCTTAGCAGAAGTGATATTACCTAGAATAGAATACATATAGTAGGTGTAGGGGCTATAGCGGAAAATCTAGACTATATTATACACCAGAAATTAATAAATGCAACTTATTTTTTGACAAATTTCAATTTTTCTTAATAAGACAAATAACTAAAATAAACTATGAACTGTAAAATTGTTGGATACTTTATTTACCCACATAATCCTACTCATTAGCATTAACAAAGCGCAATCTCAACTTTAGTATTCAATGGATCCTTCTGTTAAATTATGGAGTTCATATACACAGCAAAAGTATAATCATGAATTAAACCACTTACCTATTAACATGATAACATAAACTCAAAAAGGAATTAAAATAGTCGCCAAGTGGCCCTTCGTGCCTGTTTTTCACCCAACTCTTTGAAATCAAGCCCCCAGCCCATGAAATCAAAATTAAACACTTAGAATATGATATTAAAGCAAGATTCATACTACCCATGCCCTCGGAGTATTTAGATTTCTCCCAATTTGGAAAAAATTGGCTAATTGATGTCTTTTGCCTTAACAATGACGTTAATTGCTCCATCAATGGGCAAAATACAACATTTGGCACAATCCAGGGTTACTCCGACTTCACCCCAGTAGACCGAACACATATTCACACAACCCAACAATTTTGTCTCAATTTCAACAAGCAACGACACATTAATCATGATTAAAGGCCGAATAACTACGATTTTATTATAGATTAGGCGACAAACAATAACACAACGATAACCCATTAGTATACAACAACAAAATCACCAATTGCACGTAAAAATAAGATTTGTAAAGCTAGGTAGTAAAGTAAATCCAAATTATTTGCCCAAGTAATGATTCCAAAGAAAAGAAGTAAAAAAATTGTGAAAACATGACAATATAGTATCAGGGTGAGAGTACAGGAGTTGAAAATGAGATAAAATGAAGGATTTTTGAATTTAATATTGGCCCTTTAAAACCTTTCAATTTGCACTCCATTCGGCGGAGTAAGTTGCGCCCGTCGAACCACTTGATGATGCGCTGAGTGATATTTCGGCTCACCGAGTTTTACAGAACTCCCACTAATGTGGGGGATCAAATGGTGACAAAGTCGAGCTTGCCAACCTTTTCGGCGAGTCATCGACTAAGTTTTTTGCTCACTGAGTTTTATAAAGTTCCCCATAAAGTTGAGTTTTTCCAACGACGGTCCAATTCGGGGCTCGCTGACCTCTTCAATGAGTCGACAAGTGAACTTTTGGCTCGTTGCCCATTATCCAAAACCTTTAACTTTTAAACCTACACAATAAACACTCGTTATTCAAGAAAAGTATTTAAAATCATCAAAGACTTGGGTTGCTTCCCAAGAAGCACCTTATTTAATATCATGGCACGATAGAAATACCGATTGAAGGGTCATTTTGTGGGTTGGCCATTATGTCACTAGGCAACCCCCCTTTTTACATTGGATTCAATTCAGTCGAGATTTGACGCTTTTGTGTTTCCAGTGTGTTTAAGAGAGACTAAGTGAGAAGTCATCATCCGATTGAGAGTTGAGACATCCTGCTTAATCTCTTTCAACACTTTCCTTCAACCTTATTGAGAATGCGTGCAAGCATGTCTTCTGTGTGGAAGTTCACTGGGTTAGCTCTTTGATCTTTAGGCTTTTGGCGTTCATGAGGTGTTGTTTTTCACCATCCATTACCTTCCAACGAGCATTACTATAACGCCATTCCCTATCACGATCTCTCCATCCAATATCTCTATTCCAACCTGGATATCCACCTGACCTTGGATAGTTGGAATGAAATATCTCCTCCTTGATTTGCAAGGAAGTTCACTTCCTCATTGTACAATGCCTCAAATTATGCTTCATCAGGGTTTACTCCACCAACACCTACATCATTACGCTCTTCAAACCATTACCTATCCCAATTTTTGCCAAAATATCCAGTTGGGTCATCATTTTTTCCATGTTTTGATATCTCTCTTGGTCCTTCTCGATCTACTCTTTTTTCATCCTAATAGTGTGAGGAGTTACTTGGTCCTCACGAGTGTACCATGCTCTATTTATCTTGGCTATGCCATTAAAGAGTTGAGATGCTACTTGATAGGGTAGTTGCATTATACCACCAAGAAAAAGTTCATCAGAAACTCCTTTGTTCATCGAGTCAAGATAGTCCGTGAGTTAGACATTGAAGTACCAACTTCTTAAATCTCAGCCACATATTGTGGATTGGTTCACCTTCCAAGTGCTTGAAACCTTGGATGTTATCGCTAAGCATCATCATATTTGATGGGGGAAAGAAGCTCACATTAAACGTTGTGGTAAGTTCATCCCAAGAGGTGATGGAGTCCTTTGGCAACTCAGCTAACTATTTAATAGCTTCACCCATCAAAGAAATGGAAACAACCTGGATAGACTGATTCTTGTGATATGTTCTTGAATGAGCACAAACATCCACGAAGTTCCGGATATGCTCATGGGGTTCTTCGTGGGCCAACCCTCCATATAATCGTTTCATTTGGAGGAGTTGTAGCTTTGTGCTAGTAACATGGAAGACATCATTCCCACAATTAGAGGTAGACATATTGCACCAACACCACCCAATTGGATTGGGTCATTCACATCATTCATATTTTCGATATTGTCTTGGTGGCCCACAAGGCTACCATTACTCCCATTCACGCTCATCTATTCCTCTTTTCAACATAAACCAAATCAAACACAATCCAAAGTAAGTCAATTCAACTATAACAAAAAAAGATCACGATTCAACTTTAATAATAGAATTTTGAACAACATTACTCCCCAGCAGCGGCGCCATTTTTGATAACGCACAACCACAACTCATCAAATACTAGGTGTGGGCGAACATAATATAGTATAAAACCTAACAAAAGGTTGGGGTCGAACCCACAAGGAGCGATACTTGTTCAAATTTAACTATGAAGTGTAAACATTGTCTAATCAATTATAGGAATAGAAATTATCATAAACATGCAGTTAAATTTAAAGGGGTGACAACAAATGTCAGATGAGGGATTGGTTTTTCAATTAGCAACTAAAACAAATGCGAAAATAGGGTTACAACAACATTAAGAGAGATTCTCGGAATGTGATTGATTATAAGCTAATAATTCTATATGAGTAATTGAGATTTAAAAATAACTTGCTGAGACATTCAGGTGATTTCTCTCAAACAACGACAAGGTTGGCTAGATAAACAAACCACAACCTTAAAAAATTCACTCTGTCAAGCCAGTTATGTAGAATTATTTTTATAATTCACTCTCTCGAGCTAAACTCATGTCAACCCAATACCAACAATCATTAATCAAAAGCTTTGGTTCTAAAACCTTTTTCTCAAGCAAGCCAAGAGCACTATGCTAGAATTGCATTCACAACTACAATCTATATATTAAAACACAACAAATGATTAAACCCACATTAAAGCAACAATTTCATCACTAAACGACAATATCCATGAGATAATTAGACAAATAAACACATGATCAAACCGTAAAATACGGATTTAGCCACACATCATAAAAATAGAGAATCAATTACCAAATACATTAGCCATGATCTGGGTAAATATTTCCAACTCTTTACAATTGGCCAAATTGTTTAAATAAAAAAAACCCACTTGCAAATGCTCAGGTTAAACCTCAAAAGTCTAAAATGGAAGCTCAAAAACTGAGAGAAAAACTCATAAGTTCGAACTATGGGAATAAGAACTAGAAGAAGCTCTTTAAATTTAATTTTTAATTTCAATATATAGTTGCCCAATTTTTGGCCTGAAAAGTCATTAGGCAGGATGAGTCGGGCCTCACGGAATAGGTCGGGATCCACCCTTTGCAACCTTTCATCGCCGGTCGGTATTGGCCATTTGTCTTCAGGGTTCTGTGAGTTTAGGGGATCAAGGTTGCCATCGCAGAGTCGGTTGGAGATCCGCTGACTGCCTATTTTTTCGCCAAGTTGGTTCTTCAAAAGGGCTAGCATACTGGAACTTTAGGCGAGCTAAATAGAAACTAAGTGGTTCACCGAGTGGTCATGGCGATCACAAGGATCACTTTTCTCTACCTCTTCAACTTGTTTGCTCCTTTTTGCCTGGGAGTGTCCTTGACTTGCTCCTTAGCCTTAAATGCTTCAAATCAACACATTAACATCATCTAAGAGCATAAATTATGCATTTGAGGACACTAAAACTATCAAAACAAAGCCCTAAATGAGTCTAAATCTTAGACTTATCAGCACTTAATTTAAGCCTCAACACTCTTTCATTCATACAATCATGGTCATGGCTTTGGTTGGTAGTAATACTTAGCAAGTACACGAGTTATTTTTAATCCAAGGAGCTTCTTCAAGTTCAAGCACAATTCTTGCAATTTCAAGAGTTTCAAAAATGATAAAACAATAACAAGGGTTGTCAAGAAGTTATTCACAATCACTAGTACTCTAACAACTTCCCTTGACTCTATTTTTGAATATATCAACTTCACAAATCCATCCTAGCATTCATGCCCTCACAAGAAAAGAAGTGTCCCCACCACACAACTATTCACAACACAAGGGACGCCAATACAAATGCTAAAACTCAAAACAAATAATCTCATGAACATAAATTCCAAACCATAGGCTTACCCATATTCTCATTCAAGATTGGAGATGTCGAAGGAGTTTTTTATGTTTGTAATGTAGGCTTAGGGAAGGTTAGGATATCGTTTAGGTACAAGTAACTACACCCTCTTTGAACACATTACAACAACTTTTCTTCACTGTTAAACTCAATGCACACTTTACATTATTTTATTATTTGTTTTTCAAGATTCCCCACAAGCAACACTTTTCAACACTTTTGAGGATTCAAATCTCACATTTATTTGCATTTTTTATTTCTTTTTTTCTTTGAGCTTTTCCTACATTCTCTACTTTTTTTTTTATCAAACCCTCATATGGTAAGCATCCATAAATGATTTTGTCATAACACGCCCAACATTGGCTTTTAGCCACAACTTCCACAATTCTAAAGTTCAAGGAGGGAAAAGGTTTCAAAATAAAGTTACTTTTCGAAAAGGTTCCTGACTTATAATGTCATTGACAATAAAAGGATAAAGCTCAAAGAAGAAAATTGAGGAAACATTAATTTCAGGTCGGATTTTTGGGCTAATTCGACTTCATGACGGTGAAAAAAGCCTAATATCATTTCTGAAATCAAACTCAATCAAGATTAACATTTTAAGACCAGCCATGCAAGTTCTAGTTAACACAAGTGAACACAAGACATTATTCACAAATACTCACCCAACATGACATGAAGCTATTTAAGATAGGTTAATTTGGCATCATAGACAAGAAAAAAGGAGCTATTTTACAATCACCATCTTGTAACTTGGAGTCACAAAAAGAGTGAACCCATTGTCACAAAATCATTCACTTTTACAATAATTTCGGAGGGGTGGTCATTTAATACTCACAAGGCATGACTAAATTTATTACCACAAAACAAGTCACAACCATATATCAAAGTATAACCAAGCCAACAAAACTCAATAAAATTACAGTTTTCCCTTCAGAATGATGTCACCCAATCTATCATTGGGAAAATATAGGCCTTTTCATTGAGACTTTGCAATGGTTCCCAAATTCAAAAGCTATGAGTACTCAAACTTCTTCTACTTCAAGGCATTAAGAGTGAAACATGATCAACAGACATCATTTCTAATAAATATAAGCTAACAAAATATACTAATATTTTAACGACCAGGGGTACCCCCTAGATGTAACATGGCATATAGAACACCGAAGGACTCCATACAATCCACTTAGCTCTCAAAACATATGAAATAGAACAATAAGAGTAAAACAATAGTCCAATTCCAAGAGTTTTTTATAAAACTAAAGGGAAAATCTAAAACATTTGTCTCATCATAGCCATCTAATACAATAGAATGAAACTGGGCCTCGCCCATACATCTTGTTTGAAAGAGAGATACATAAAAAGGAACTGAATGATGAAAACTCCATCCTCGAAGAATGAGGACTCACCAAATCTTGGGAAATATCTCAAGTCTAACTCTAGCCACAAAAATCTGAACATTACTGTCGGACCCTACATTTCAAGAAATGTAGTCAAGAGTATTGTTAGTACAAAACGATGTACTAAGTATGATAGCCATTCGTAAAACATTTAAATAAATCTAAAAGGGACATTTCATTTCATGACATGCAATTAACCAAGCTAAAACATGATATAAGAGAGTTAGAAAACAGATTTCATAAAACCATAGTCAATTAAAAGTTGATATCTTTAAAACCTTTGAACACATATGAGATACTCCTTCATTATACTTAGTTCATTATTAACCTTGTTGTTGGGAGTTAGCCTTAAGCGACATAGAGGCCATGTGAGCTATAACATGATCCCACATTGTCTACCACACCGAAAAGGGTTGTCCTACTTTCCAAGGTAAGGACCATGAACTTCTAGCTTAAGTGGATCTACTAGCTAATCATCTTATAGGGTCACATTGTTAAGGGATAAGGATATTGCTATTAGAAACTGACCTTGACTAACGAGAGAGCTTCAATCTTAAGAGATTATTTCTAGAAACCCGGCCTCTACTAATGGGAGAGCTTCCTTTTCAATTCAATATCCTCTCGGTGCTAAGCAAAAATCCCACATAATAGTATTTTCTTACTTTTTCTCACTAACCATGGAAAGATATCCTAGGACAACAAATCCAAGCTAAATTCATTAGGATATCTCTTACTCTTTGAAATAATTAGGTGAGAAAGCCTTTCAACCTAAGAATCCTTTATATGTGAGAAAACCCTTCACATCTTACTCTTATGTGTACATGAGAAAGGATAGGTGAGAAAGCCTTTCAACCTAAGAATCCTTTATATGTGAGAAAACCCTTCACATCTTACTCTTATGTGTACATGAGAAAATCTTTTCAATAACAGATCATAATCATCATCATTAACACTTCACTGTCAAAGCATCCTTTAAAATATTTGCATAGATTTCATAAGAATGTGCGTTATTTGACAATTTTCCTCTTGAAGTTCAAAACTACCCATTTTCAATTATCAATACTTGGACACATGGGTTAGATTAAACTAGTAATACATGTTTAATTTCATAAAACTCTTCAGTGAAGATCAAAATCCCACATCATGTGATTCACCCTTGAAAACATGGGGATCACATGGGCTCATAGGTGAAACCATCATAAAACCATTGTATTTCATCAAATTTTTTTGCATAGAAGATCATAATTAAATAATTCAAATAAATAATGAAGAGAACCCATGAAATTAAAGAAAACCCTAACTCAATTGGGGAATTCTACCTTTTGAAATAGAGGAATTAGGGAACTCCATGAATGGAACAAATTCATAGATGAAAACTATCATACCTTCAATCCAAATAAAAGCCTTTAATGGAGGAATTGAGACCTTAGCTAGAAACTATTGGTGAATCCTCCTCCTCCTCCCTCTTCTTCTTCAAGTTCTACAAAGAGAATTATTTGAGTGTTCTTCTTTTTGGGTGAGTTTGAAGAGAATGATTTCTATTTGGAAATTTGGGGAGGGGGGGGGGGGGTAAGACTTATATAGGGGTCCTAAATATAGGCAAAACGACACAATATAGGAACTAATTAATTAGGAAAAGATCCAATTGACCCTAAAAATAACTGCTAGCTGACAATGGGCATTCCACCTACAGACCCAGTCAACAGACCATGGTAAGACCCACGGGCCGTCCTGGTGGACCGTCATTACCAAAATTTCATAATAACTATACCAAGCTCGAAATGCCGTCTTCGGAATTTCATCTTCCTTCACCCTCATTTAGTGATAACCCGATTGAAGATCAATACTAGAGAAGTAACTTGATCCTTAAAGTTGGTCAAACAAATAATCTATCCTTGGGAGAGGATACTTATTCTTAATATTCACCTTTTTCAACTGTTGATAATCCGTACACATACAAAGAGAACCATCCTTCTTTCTAATAAAAAATATTGAAGCACCCCATGGAGAGATACTCTGTCAGTTGAAACCATTATCCAACAAATCCAACAATTGTTCATTCAACTCCTTTAACTCTGTCGGAGTCATTCTATAAGGAGAAATAGAAATAGGTTGCGTAACTATCAAATTCTAAGCCCACTCAAGAGGTTTACCAGGTAATTTATCTCGGAACACTTCCAAAAACTCATTGCCAATGGGGACTGACTCAAGAGTAGGGATCTCGGAATCTACATCCCTTACCCTAAGAAGATGGTAAATGCAACCCTTAGAAATCACCTTTCTAGCTTTAAGACAATAGACTAACTAACCCTTAAGCATATTATTTCCCTCCTTCAACTCTAGGATAGACTCATTTGGAAAATGAAACTTGATTACACGAATTCTACAATTGATAGAAGTATATAAAGAGTTCAGCCAATCCATACTATATATAACATCAAAACTATCATGTCATGCTCTACCAAGTCAACAAAAGTAACTCTATGGGACAAGGAAATGGGACACTTTCTATAGACCCCTTTAGCCACAATGGAAGCACCAAGAAGAGTAGAGACAAAAAAAGGTTCTAACAATACATCAAAAAAAATCAAACCTCATAGCCATATATGGCGACATAAAGTACAATGTAGCATCAGGTTCAAGTAAAGCGTAAACATCGAGTTGGAAAACTTTCAAAATGCCGGTAACTACATTCGAAGAACTCTCTTGTTCACCACGAGTCTGAAGTGCATAGAATCAATATTCCATGGGAGCATTGGAATTTGAACCACTAGAAGGAGCTCGCTTTCCCTCTCTTCTATTAGCCGTAAGCATCGGGCAATCCCTCCTTTTGTGAGCATTTTTACCACAACCAAAACAACCATTTGTGCCGGCTAGGAAATTACCCTGTGCTTCCCTCCACACTTAGCATAAGTAGACGTGGGGAATAAAGATCCACTACCATTATCTCCTTGAAGGTTAAGATTAGACACCTTTTATTTGTTTAACCTAGAAGGAGCATTGGAGGAACCTTGATTGGAAAACCTTCATCGGAATCTAGGACGACCATGTCCATCGAAAATTGCATGTGAGAAATTACGCTCACCGGTCTTAGCCATCTTTGTCTACCCAGACCTTTCCTTGAGTTTCTCCTCTTCCATTTTTAGTGCATGCACCATGAGACGCTAAATGTCCATATCATTAATAATTATTGCGGTTCAACAGTCTTTAACAACCATTTCGAAAACACCCAAAACAAACTTACTTATCCTAGCCCTTAAATCAGCAACCGTTGTTGGAGAATATTTAGAAAATTGAGTGAACTTTAGAGCATATTCCGTCATAGTCATACATTCTTGTCAAAAATTAATGAACTCAAGCACCTTAGCCTGACTAAACTCAAAGAGAAACAACCCATCAACAAAAGCACCCTTAAACTTCTCCCAATCAAAAGGACCCGCATCTTCCAATCTCCCTTCTTTCATTGGTTCTACTGCACTTGAGCAACACCTTTCAATTAATAAGTGGAAAACTCCGCCTTTTTCACCGGTGTCACTCCCATGATCATCAATGCCATGTAGACCTCATCAATAAACTCTTGAGGATCTTTCTTAACCCTTAAACCATAAAACTTCAGAGGATTCATCCTAGTCAAGTCCCTCACTCTATAAGCCATTGTACTAACATTCGGGCTTATGGGAGCTACCACCTTCATATTGGTTTGGTCTATAATGGCTTGAGCCAACACTTGAAAAGCTGCCCTAAACTTCACATTTGTAACTTGCTCAACCAAAGGATCGATCGTAACTTGAGAAGCTTGGGGAGGAGCTTCTTGTTCCGTATTCTCCCTCACATTCCTTCTACCATAAGCTCTTCGAGTAGCCATATCCTAAAGAACATAGGATAAGGATTAGGAGAGAGACCTTATACAGTTAAACTATAGCGTTCAACTTTACAATAATGAAAGAAGTGGAGTTTCCTAATCATATTGTTGCCTCTCGTTCATAAATCTGATTACCAAGTTTGTTATAACCAAGGGGTAGCCCCTAGATGTAACTTGACATATAGAACCCCGAAGGATTCCATACAAGCCACTTAAATATCATAACATATGAAATCGAACAATATGAGTAAAACAATAGTCAAAGTCCAACAATTTTTTATTAAAAAAATCCAAAGTCTAAAACACTTGTCTCATCATAGCCATCTAATACAATAGAATTAAATTGAGCCTAGCCCATACATTATGTCCAAAAGAGAAATACATAAAAAGTAACTAAATGAAGAAAACTCCATCCTCGAAGAATGAGGACACACGAAACCTCAGGAAATATCTCAAGTCAACCTCTAGCCATGAAACTCAGAAATATGACTATCGAACCCTACATTTGGGGAAATGTAGGCAAGAATATACGTTAGTACAAAATAATGTACCAAGTATGATAGTGATGCATATAACATTTAAAACACGCTAAAAGGGACATTTAATTTCATCACATGCAATTGACCAAGTTAAAACATCATATAAGAGAGTTAGAAATATATTTGATAAAAACATGGTCAGTGCAAGCAAACATCTTTATAACCTTTGAATATATATATGAGATATTCTTTGAAAAACCTTATTTCATTATTAATCTTGTTGTGGGGAATTAGGCTTAACCAACATAGAGACCATGTGAGCTATAACATAATACTCTGATGTCTCCCACACCAAATGGATGGTTTACCTATGTTTTTATCATGAATTCCTGAAGAACACATGAAATTCCCATAATTCGCAAACTTGATGATATGATGTGGGTGTTTATTTTTGAAAGGTGAATTCAATGAATTGATGTATGTGGTGATAAATTCACATGAGATTATGATTAATTCCATGTCTAATGCTTGAATTCTAGATGTTTTGATTGAAAGTAGGTTTTAACCTCAAAGAGGTAGTATGAGATTATGCTTGTTTTATGAAGTGTATGTAAAAACTTTAACGATGCTTTGAGAGTGGATTGTTATCCATTATGATTATGTTGTTGTGGTGGTTTGATTGAAAGGTTCACCTCACATAATAACGATTCTAGGGTTGAAAGGCTTTTCTAACATAATTTAACCAAAGGCTAAAGAGCACTTATAACTAGAACGTGGATGGTGATAGTTGCTCAGCATAGTCTATAAAGTTGTTTAGTGAATCAACTTGAATTGATTGTCAAGGAAATCTTTCCATGAAACTTAAGTCAAAGTAGAGACTTAACAATTATCCTGTGGGCTTTAGGCCTAGAACCGAGTGGATATTGAAATGAGATGGAGGTTCCTACCTAGTTTAGTTCCGACTTCCATAATGGGAACTCTCACCTAGTAGAGTTCAGACTTCCCAAAGTATGTCTCATGAGATGGAAGCCTTCACCCAGTAAAGTTTGGTTTTCTAATAGATCTCTCTGTATCCCATAATTACATGCCCCATAGGAAGGTTAACTAGTGGATCCAACTGAGCTAACTAACCGGTTCTACCTTACAAAAGTAGACAATCCCTTGACAGTATGGGTAACATCGAATGGGATGATGTGATAGTTCTTATGGTCTCATGTTGGTTAAGGCATATCCAAACTACAACAAGATTAGTAATGAACTAAGATTATGCTTGAAGAATCATCTTCTATGTTCAAACCTAATGAACTAAGATTATGCTTGAAGAAGCATCTTCTAGAGTTCAAACCTAATGGACTAAGATTATGCTTGAAGAAGCATCTCCTAGAGTCCAACACAATTAATGAACTAAGAATGTGCTTAAGGATGTACTTCTTAGTGTTCAAGAGTTTTAAGAGATAACAAATATGAGTGGTGACCAAGAGTGGTACTTCGCATAATGGGATTATGTGGTCTTATCCATGCATTGCACAAGTGTGACTTGTGGTTACTAATGAAGTGTTTCTCTTATATGATGTATTGTTAGATAGGATTGTGGTATAGTTGCCATCCTTGTTATGATTGACTAAAGGTGAGAGATTTCTTTGTCTATGAGAAATAAGCTAACGATGAGATATGGGATGGTAAGTATGTATGATGACCTAAGGTGATACTTAGTGTGGATGGGATTATGGGGTATTATCCATGCATTGCATATGTATGACTTGAAGCTAGTTATGAGGTATTCCTATTATGATATGAAGGACTAAGGATTGACTAATGCTTATATGATGCCAATGATAGAAATTATGCTTATGATTATGTTATTATGTTTTATGCTATGATGATATATATATATATATATGGGTTAGGTTTATGAGTTATGTTTTCCAACTATCTCTATGATGATGTTCACACTTAGTATATAGCATTATTTATAATGAAATGTCCCTTTTTAGCATGTTTTCAAGGTTTTTATGCATGACTATCATACTTGGTCCATTTTTGTACCAACCTATATTTTCCTATACTTTTCCCTAGTATAGGGTCCAATTCTTAAAGCGGTCACTATTTGGGTTCAAGCTTGGATTCTACTGTTCTCCTAGCTTGTGCTGAGTCCTCATGATTCGAGGACGGTTGTGTCACTTTGAGTTTCATTACTATTAGTTTTCCCTTTCGGACTATGTTTGTATAAGTTATGTCCATTTTCATTTGAACTATTGTAATAGATGTCTATACTGAGACAAGTCTAGACTTCCGCTTGCTTTTATAAATGACTTTGATTGTAAAGAAAGGTTTTTAAATTTCTGCATTATTTCTATTTACTTTATGCTTGATATGCAAACGGCTTGTGTTAGGCCTTTCCGGGTCTAGTAAGCCATGTTATGTCTAGGGTGTACCCCTGGGTCATGACAGTGAAGCACAAGCATAGTACGTTATTTCCCTAGAGTAAGATAATAGAAACACATAACAAGCAATAACTGGACAAGGGCCCTATATGACCGGCAGGTATAAAAAATACACAATCACTATAAGTCCTAAAGAACGCAAACAATCACTAAATACCCATATTAGCCCCTTAGTTGAATCCCAATAATAATATGATTTGAACATTTAGAATGTAGATGTTCCATGAACCAATGCCAATCATAGGATCTGTGATATAATACATATGTATGGCCCTGTAGGTATTGCCTTCTTGGCCCGTAGGCTCGATCTACCTGGCTCATAGGCGTGGTCTTCCCTGCCCGTACTCATTCTACGTGACCCATAGGCTAGGTCTACCTGGCTCGTAGGCTCGGTATACCAATAATTAGTTATGCTGAAGGAACAGGCATTGTTAGTGTCTGCTTAGGCCAAAAAAAACTCATATGTGGCAACAAGACGATAGTACATCACAATAGTAAAAAGTTATCATAATTTATCAAACACAACCATAAAATCCTTTTTCAAGCTACTATGAAAGGAGTTGATTGTCAGCAATAGATATTATCATATATGGTCATAGCTAACTCAATATGGCAAGGCTACATGTTGGATAATTATAATACACCGGCAATAAAATGCATAGGCCATTAGAATCATGCCATGAGACAAATAATAGCCTTAACATACCTTCCAATCAAAGCCCAAAAGTGTCTCTATAAAGTTTTCCCAACAAAAACACTGCAATAATGGGGAAACCAACGAGCCTGAAAGAACAAGCCATTAATATCAATAAGACAATGTCGCTACACTAGTTTTCTACAAAGTCCAACAAAAAAGTGAGGCAAATAACAACAATAATCAGTAGCTAAATTCATTGAAGGCATTTATACAACATCTAATAGGAGCGATAAGCTCCCGAGGAAACATAGCTAGGTGTATTTCACGTCATTAAATCCAAAAACAATTGTATGTGACTCTAACAAGAATCACACAAAACCCGTAATTACAAGGACCACGACACGACCCACAGACCGTAGGTCATATCACGGTCCGTTGTCTAGGTCAGTAGTTTGAGACCCCCAAGATCATCTTTTTGATGATGAGCAATGGTCCAATAGGACCGGCCGTGGGTCAGACCACGGTCCATCGACTGGGTCCGTGGATGATAATATTTCAGTTATTTTTAGGGGCAGTTGTGTCTTTTCCTAATTAATTAGTTTCTATGCTATGTCATTTTGCCTATATTTAGAACCCCCCATATAAGTCTTTTTAACCACCAAATTCACCTCATTTAATTCATTCTTCCAATATCTCAAAAGAAAACCAATTCCTCTTAAATATTCTCTCTCTATAACTTGAAGAAGAAGAAGAAGATTCAACTAGGGTTGAAGCTAAGGATCCAAATTCTCCATTGAAGATAGGCAATTAGACATGAGGTATGGTAGCTTCATCTAGTGGTTCCTTCTACCTATGGAGTCCCCAAATTCCTCTATTTCAAATGGTAGAGTTCCCCAATTAGCTATGGTTTTCCTCAAATATCATGGGTTATTTTTAGTAATTATCTCAATGATTGACTAATGTTTAAATATCCATGAATTGATGATTTACATTGCTTTTATTATGTTTCCCCTATGAACCCATGCAAACCCCAATGTTTTTCGAACTGTGATCTCATAGAGTTTAGTTGTTGATTATTAAGGATGAGTTTTATAATCTAAGGCATGAAGTAATAGAATTACATGAAATTATGATAAAATCGCTATCTAATAGTATAATTCTAGATTTGGTGATTTAAAGTAGTGTTGAACCTTGGAAGGGAAAATTATGAGTTCATGCATGATCTTGTGAAACATATGTAAATGCTATAAGGGTGCTTTGAGAGTAAAGTGCCAATGATGTTGTTGTTGTTGAAAGGATATTCTCATAAAACACTTACAACCATGATGTGAAATGTTTTCTCACATAGAAGGGATTCTTAGGTTGAAAGTCTATTCTCACCTAGTTAAATCAATAAATATGAGCTATCCTAATAACTAGTTTGGATTGGCAAAACGAGATGCCTTTCCATGGATAATGAGAATAAGTAAAAAATTACTATTCTGTGGGAGTTATGGTTAACACAGAGTGTATATTGACATTGGGATGGAAGCTCTCCCGTTAGTAGAGGCTAGATTTTTACAAGAAGCCTCATGAGATGGAAGTTGTCCCGTTAGTAGAGGTCGGGTTTCTAGTAGCAATCTATTTATCCTATAACTATGTGCCGCATAGGTTGATTAGCTAGTTGATCCACTTAAGCTAGAAGTTCATGGTTCTACATTCGGCAAGTAGAATAACCCTTTATGGTGTGGGAGACACCAAGTAATAATGTTTTAGCTAACATGGTCTCTATGTCGGTTATGACTATTTCTCCAACAAAAAATTGATTAATAAACTAAGGTTACTTAAAGAAGTAATTCATATGTGTTCACAGACTTAAAGATGATTTAACTTGCATTGACGATGATTGCAAGACCTATGTTTTCCAACTATTTCTATTATGATGTTTAAACATGGTAAATTTTATATCATGAAATGAAGTGTCCTATTTAGCTATAATACTTAGTGCATTTTTGTACTAATGCATACTCTTGCCTACCTTCTTTGAAATGTAGGGTCCAACAGGAAGGCTTCCCATTTTAATGGCTAGAGCTTGGACTTTGATCTCTTTCCAAGCTTGGTGAGTACTCATGGTTCGACGACGAACATTCCTTATTGTAGTTTCACTTTCGTATTTCCTTTTTGAATATTATGTATGTGATAGGCCCACTTTCATTCGATTGTGATAAATGGCTATGTTGAGACTTGAGTTAGACTTCTATTTTTCTATAAAGTTGTTTTGGAATTTAATGTTGTTTTACTCTTTATTGTTCTACTAATTTATTTTATGAGGACTAAGTGACTTGTATACATGGAGTTCTTGGGGGTTCTGTAAGCCATCTTACATCTAGGGGGTACCCCTGGGTCGTGACAATCTTGGTAATCAGAGCACAAGGTTTAGAATGGTTCTAGGATTTCTCAAAAGCCACATCTAGTAGAGTCTTGTTCATGAGTGTGAAGCGCGCCACACTTATAAATGAGAGGCTACAAGATGATTAGGATACTCCACTTCTTTCATTACTCTTAAGAATTGCCCAAGTGTTTAACTCTATAAAGTCTATCTTCTAATCCTTACATTATGTCACGACCCGGAGCTACCCCCTAGGAGTGACATGGCATACTTGACCCTGAAGGGGTCTCATACAAGCCTTTAACGTATCATTATCACATAAGACATATAATAATGCGGAAAAATTAAAAACTTTTACAATAGAAGTTTAACATCCTTCATATATGAAAAATAGGAATTTACACTTGTCTCATTACACCATCTAAACATATGAATATAAAAATTGGGACTTAGCCTTTACATCAATAGAAACTCTTATCATAAAAAGTACATTATAGTCTCTAACAAAGAAAGTAAGCTAGAACTAAAATCTATAACATCTCGTCCTCGGACCTGAGAACTCACCAAACATGGAGATAACAATACAAGTTTCTTGAAGAATGGACTAAGTGCACCTCAATGGCTGAACCTACACATAGGAGATGTAGAGAGAAGGGGTTATTACAAAAGCACTAAGTATGGAAACATGCATAAAAATCATTAAATATGCTAAAAAGGACATTTTTGTGTAAATCATGCATTTGTCAAGTTAAAAGACCATTTATGCATATAAAGACATAACAGAAGTCATAACACCACATTTTACATAAACCTTCATAACATAGTGGAACATCACCTTAGTGCAATGTATAGTTGGCATCCCATATTACCAACTACATTAAGTAACCTTTTAGAATCACTTTAGTAAAGCATATCAACTTAGGACCTCATCTTAATCCATAATAAAACATAAAGGAATAATCATGTTCATTCCATATACATGAGGAAAGTCATATCTTAACAACAATCCATTCATCATACAAACGTATATTCATGGCTTACCATAGCATAAGAATCAACCCATAATCCCCTTCAAAGACTAGTTGTGCAATGTACAAGTGAAGTCCAATACCCCCACTCCTACTAAGTAAACATATCCTTAAACCATAAGTATAATTCAAGTCATATATACTATATTAATACATAGGGAGAATAGCAATAACCGACACAGACCATGTGAGCTACCTGAAATCCGGTGTAATATAACCCCACACTAAAAAAAGGCATCTTACTTGCATAATGTAGAACTAAACATATATAACTACAATGTGGATCAACTAGCTAAGACTTATGCGGGCACATAGTTATGGGATAGGGAGATTACTTTTAGAAACCTGACCTATTGTATTAGCGGGAGAGTTTCCATCTCATGAGAACATATGTAGAAGACCCAGTCTATTGTATCAGCAGGAAGGTCTTTACCTCATTTTCCATATCCGCTCGATGCTAAGCATTATTCTCCAATTTATACTTAGTTAAGGTGAATTGAAATTTCATATGAAAAAGGGTACTTTACCCTTCATTCAACTCAACTCATACATAGCTCATTGATTCATCATAGTGAGAACTACCTTTCACCCTTAGAATCATCATATAGTCATCCAAGAAAATTCATACATAGCTATAGGATCTTCACCATTCAAGTGGAACATAACTTTATATATAGATACATGAAAATTAAGCACCTCCACCTTTCAAGTGGATTAAAAAATCATATATGAAAATCATAAACATAGAATACCTTCATATATTGCCTTCAAGGCTATACTTCAAGATTCGGCACTTACCATCTACCCTTTAAGGGTCATAAACCATAACTTACAATCACACTTAGACTTAGTACTTTAAGCATGAAATAGACAAGAGTAATAGACTAAATTAACATAGATACAATCCTAAATATTCATATTGCATCAACAAACGCATCTCAATTTCATAAAGTTGGGGTCATGGAGAAGCACATGGGTTCATGGGAAATTTCACAATAAAAACCCTCATTATACATCATATTCAACATCATATAGGAAAATTAACATAGAGAAATAATTTTTAAGAAGAACCCATGGCTAGAATTAAAAACCCTAGTTTTTGGACAAAATCCCAATTTCGAAATTAGAAGTTGAAGTGCTTAATGGAGAAAGAAATTCCATGAATGAAAGTTCCCATACCTTAATTGAAGCTTTGCCACGAAATATTAGTGGAAATCTTGGAGCATGAACCCTAATCTTGAAGCTTTTGGTGTTCTTCAATGGAGGAACTTGTACAGAGAGAAATATTGAGAGTAGTGGGTTTTGAGATAATTATTTGGGTGTTACTGTTTTTGATTTGAGATTGGGTGAAAATGACTGAAATTAATATATAAACCACCCCCTAAAATACTGAAAACACCTGCACACTAATTTTACTTAAAAAGGAAAAGTCCCATTTGACCTTCATTTAATGGTCCCCGTCAGGGACTAAGGACACTTGTACGGTCCGTGAAGAGCCCCACAGGCTGTGGTGGTGGAGGCAGTAGCTACCTTTTGGTATCCAAGCCTACCCATGGCCAAGGTAAGACCACGGAGTCTCCCATAATCCGTGATAAGGACCACGATCCTTGTGATGGCCGTGGTCATGATTTGGTCTTGTGAAGGCAAGGCCTTATAACCTTGGTGCCAAGTGACCTTTACGTCCAGTTGATCGGCTCGTGAGGTCCACCAATGGCCGTGGTGTTGCCCGTGGTTTTGAGGCAGTGGCTAGGAAGTTTTGGTTCCAACTTTTCATGGCCAAGGTAAGTCCGCGCCCACCTTCACGAGTCGTTGTGTGGACCACAATTTATGGTCCCTCTCGTGAAGGATGGGCAGTAGCTAATGGCTAAGGGCAGCCTTGACCTCTTGGCCATGGTGTGGCCCCTTTTCCATGGTACTTACCTCATGTCCTTGACCCCTAAACCACATTTTAATCCTAAATGGTTTACTAAAAGTTTGGGAAGTCATTTTTTATTATTTTTAATCATACGTTTAGGCTCTAGTTGGACCTAGATTTTTTTAAGGTGTTACAATATCTCCCTCATAGGGACATTCTTCCTCAAATGACACTCTAAACACTTCTAGGGGAAACAACGATTCAAGACTAGCAGCCTAACAAGCAATAAACATAGGAGTAATGCAAAATGCAAAGGAGGAAACATCTACTCCATTCTCAAATCATAACTATGCATCACAAGGAAGGAGGAACTACATCCACAACCCGAGGTACATAAAACTCATCATTTTGATATCTCATAAGGAGGAACTACCTTCTCCAACTCAAATAAGTTCAACGTAAACATAAAAGACCCATTTTTTTAATCAAAACATAACCAAGCATGTTCAATAAAACATCTCAGGAAGTCAAATACACCATCATCACACTAAAGTGCAAACCAACCATGAGGAACATATAAATCATGAAAACTCAAGATACATAAACATGAATTCTCACAAGAACATGCACAACATAAAGGAAATCATGAAAACCTCAACAATACACATGACTCCCAATACACAAGAAACTAAGAGGAACTTCTACTATCAACTCTGACTAGGAGAAGGAGGAAAAAGATGAGGATAACGGGACTTCACATCAGCCTAGCCTTCCAAGTAGCACTCTCAACTAAGTGATTCCTCTATAGAACTTTAGCGGAAGCTACTTCTTTATTCCTTAACCTCTTAACTTGCCGGTCTAAAATTTCAACCGGGACCTCTTCATAAGAAAGGTTCTCATTAAATCCAAGACCTTGTATAGGAAGAATGGATACCGGGTCACCAATGCACTTCTTTAGCATGGAGACATGGAACACCGGGTGAACCGGACCCAATTCACTAGGTAAGCTCAATTCATAAGCAATATTGCCAACACATTTCAGAATCTAATAAGGTCCCACATAAAAAGGAGTAATCTTCCCCTTTCTACCAAACCTTATTAGCCATTTCATAGGCGAGATGTTCATGTTGACCCAATCAACTACCTCAACCTCTAGATCTCTCTTTCTATTATCGGCATAGGACTTTTGCTGACTTTGAGCTGTCTTCAACCTATCTCTAATAAGTCAAACTTTTTTGATGGCTTCATAAACTATCTAAGGACCTATAAGGCCAAATTCACTTACTTTAAGCCAACCCACCAGAGACCTACACCTTCTCCCATATAGTGCTTCAAATGGAGCCATAGCAATACTTGAGTGGTAACTATTGTTGTAGGCTAACTCTTTCAACGGTAGATGGTCATCCCAATTACCCTTGAAATCAATAACATATGCCCTCACTATGTCCTCTAGAGTTTGTATGGTGCCTTCCGCTTGACCATCCATTTGAGGATGAAAAGCGGTACTAAGCTTCACATTTGTACCAAGCCCATTTATGAATGCCTTCCAAAAGTGAGAAGTAAATTCAGTACCCCTATCAGAAATGATGGACAACAGAACCCTATGCATCCTCACTATTTCCTTGAGGTACAACCTAGCATAGTCTTCCGCCAAAAAGTAAACCTTGACGGGAATGAAATAGGCTGATTTGGTCATCCTATCAACAATGACCCAAATTGAATCATGTTGCCTTCATGTACGAGGAAAACCCACAATGAAGTCCATAGTGACATCCTCCAACATCCAAGTGGGAATATCTATCTCTTGGGGCAAACCTCCCCGTTTTTAGTGTTCAGCTTTAATTTGTTGACAATTTGGACATTTGACCACAAAATCCACTATATCCTTCTTCATACCATTTCCCCAATAGATCTCCCGTAAGTAACGGTACATCTTGGTGGATCCCAGATGAATAGAATATCATGAAGCATGAGCCTTTTCTAAAATATTTCCTCTTAAATCATCTACATCTGGAACACACCACCTACCTTGGTACCTAAGCACCCCATCTCCCCCTTGGGAGAAAGCCTCAACAGACTTGTTGAGAACCGACTTTTTCAATTTCATCAAAATAAGATTTAGATGTTGCTTAGATTTCACATCAACTACTAAGGACGATTTGGAACTATGATGAACCGTAAAACCACCCTTTGGAGAATCAACTAATTGGAAACCTAACCGGGCCAACCTATGCACATCATGGTCTAAATCCTTTTTCTCATCTTTAACATGGGCCACACTACTTTGGACATTCGACTTAAAGCATCCGCAACCACATTGGCATTGTTGGGGTGGTAAAGGACACTTATATCGTAGTCTTTTAAAATCTCTAACCATCTTCTTTGTCAGAGATTGATGTCTTTTTGGCTAAATACATATTGAAGACTCTTGTGATTGGCAAACATATCTACATGCACCCCATAAAAGTAATGTCTCCAAATTTTCAAAGAGAATACTACAATCGCTAATTCAAGATCATGGGTCGGATAATTCTTTTCATGGACCTTGAATTGCCTTGAAGCATAGGCACAATTTACCATATTGCACGAGGACACAACCCAAACCTACTTGAGAAGCGTCACAATATACTATGAACCCATCGGTATTGTCCAGTAAGGTTAACACCGGAGTGGAGGTAAGACTATCCTTCAATTCTTGAAAGATTTTCTCACAAGCATCCGACCACACAAACTTTGCTTTCTTTTGAGTTAAGGTCGTCAATGGAGAAGCGATGGAGGAAAAACCCTCAACTAATCTTCTATAATCACCGGCTAATCCCAAAAAGCTTCTAATATTTGTATGAGTTAGATGCCTAGGCCAACCTTGACTGTCTGTGTTTTCTTTGGATCTACTCAATACCCATGCTTGACACAATATGCCCAAGGAAAGCAACCGACTTAAGACAAAACTCACATTTACTAAACTTAGCATACAATTGGTGATCTTTGAGGATTTGAAACACCATTCTCAAGTGGTTCATACGATCATCCTCACTTCTTGAATATACCAAAATGTCTTCAATAAAGACAATCACAAAAGTATCAAGAAATTGCTTAAACACTCTATTCGTTAGATCCATGAACCCCGCTGGGACATTTGTTAGACCAAAATACATCACAAGGAACTCATAGTGACCATATATAATTCAGAAAGCTATTTGAGGAATGTCAACCCCTCTTACCCTAAGTTGATGGTAACCCGAACGAAGATCTATCTTGGAGAAGTAGTTAGCCCCTTGCAATGGATCAAAAAATCATCAATTCTAGGAAGTGGATACTTGTCCTTTATAGTGACCTTGTTCAATTGGGGATAGTTGATACACATTCTAAGGGACCCGTCTTTCTTCTTCACAACAAAACTGGACCATCTTATGTATCCTTGGCTGAATAAACCCCTTATCTAGCAACTCCTAGAGTTGGTCTGTCAACTCTTTTAGCTCGGTTGGAGCCATTCGGTAAGGAGGGATGGATATAGGTTTTGTATCCGGCAAGAGATCTATGTTGAAATCTATCTCCCGTTCAAGAGGAATTCAGGGCAAGTCATTAGGTAAGACTTTCAAAAATTCCTTCACTACGGGTACTGATTCTAATGAACGGACCTTAGATTCTACATCCATAACCCTAAAAATGTGACACATGAACCCTTTTTCAATCATTTTTCTAGCTTTCAAATATGACACAAATCGACCTCTATGAATAGAATTTTCCCCCTTCCACTCTAAAGTGGAATCACTCGGAAATTCAAACTTGACAACATGAGTTCTACAATCAATGGAAGAATAACATGCATGCAACCAATCCATTTCCAAAATTACATCAAAATAAAGCATGTCTAATTCTACTAAATTGACCAAAGTGACTTTATGAGATAAAGAAATAGGACATCTCCTATAGACTCTTTCTACCACTACCGATACACCAACCGGGGTAGAAATTGAAAAAGGTTCTTCTAAGACAACGGGGAGTATTTCAAATTTCATGGCCACAAAAGGTGTAACAAAAGACAAATTGGCAACGGGGTCTAACAATACATAAACATCAATAGAGAAAACTTTTAACATACCGGTCACAATATCTGGAAAGCTCTCTTCATCACCTCAGGATTGGAGGGCATAGAAGTGATTCTTCTTTGGAGCATCGGAATTAGAACCACTAGGAGCATTTGGCTTATCATCTCTCCCTTTGGCTGTACGAGTTGGACAATCTTTCAATTGATGGCCACCCTTTCTACATCTATAACACACACTCATACTGACAAGACATTTACCACCATGCTTTTTACCACACTTGACACATATAAGCCTCTCCACATAAGAACCACCACTATTTCCTCCTTGGGGTTTAGGGTTTGACACCCCATATTTGTTGGGTCTTGGAGCATTAGAGGAAATTCGGTTGGAAAACTTTTTCTTGCACCTTGGCTTACCTTGAACCTCAAATCTACCCTTGGAAGAATTTCCATCATTGGTCCTTGACCTCTTCAATTCTCTACCCACTTGCATGAGCTTTTGTTCCTCAATTTTCTTGGCATGAACCATAAGACGGTAAATTTTCATGCTTGGGATGAGCATAGCTGACCTACAATTATTCACCACAAGATCGGATATCCCCATAACAAATTTTTCATTTTAGCCCTAGAGTCCGCCACCATTGTAGCAGCATACTTGGACAATTGAGTAAACTTGAGGCTATATTCCTTCACACTCATTCCTCCTTCAAGGAGATTGATGAATTCTTGCATTTTCCTCTTCCTCAACTCCAAGGGAAAGAACCTATCAAGGAAGGCCGTATTTAATGATTTCCAATCTACCAGACCTTCTCTAATAGGTCTCTCATCTTTCCATTGCTCATACCATACTTGAGCTACATCTTTGAGTTGATAGGCGGCTAGTTCCGCCTTTTCTTAAGGAGACATACCAATAGCATCTAGCACCTTAAACACCTCATCAATGAACCCTTATGGGTCCTCCTCCACTTTGGAGCCAAAGAAAGTAGGGGGATTCATCCTTGTGAAATCTATTATCCATGAAGAGGTTGTGCTAGCATTGGAAGTCACTTGCACCCTAGCATCCCTAGTAACTTGAGCCATTAACACTTGAGTCAAGGTTTGAATAACGGTCCTTATATCCACATTAGACATAGCTCCGTCTCTAGTAGGAACTTGAGGCTCTTGTTGCCCTTGAGGAGCTTGTTCATTTGGAGGAGCTCGGTTGCCTTGGGGAGGAACTCCCACATTTGCAATCTCCTCTTCCTCCCTTCTTGGGGTTGGTCTTGTAGTAGTCATATCCTATATGAACAAGAAAAGGATTATAAGAAAGGACTTATAGAGTTAACACCCTTAGGCACGACTCAAGAATAACAACAGAAGTGAAAGTTCCTAAATATCTTATAGCCTCTCATTCATAAGTGTGGCACACTTCACACTCATGAACAAGACTTTACTAGACGTGGTTCATCAGACATCAACCTAAATATTATCCCAAAACATTATGCTTTGTTACCAAGTTGTCATGACCCGAGCTACCCCCTAGGAGTGACACAGCACACTTGACATCTCATACAAGCCCTTAACATATCATCATTACATAAGACATATAATAATGCAAAAAAAATTAAAAACTTTTACAATAGAAGTTCAACTTCCTTCATATATGAAAAATAGGAATCTAGACTTATCTCATTACACCATATAAATAGAGGAATATGAAAATTGGGGCTTAGCCCTTACATCAATAGAAATTCTTATCATAAAAAAATACATTATAGTCTTTAACAAAGAAAGTAAGCTACAACTAAAATTGATAACATCTCATCCTCGGACTTGAGGACTCACCAAACTTGGAGATAGCAATCCAAGTTTCTTGAAGATTGGACTAAGTTCACCTCAACGGCCGGAACCGACACTCATAGGAGATGTAGAAAAGAAGGGGTTAGTGCAAAAGCACTAAGTATGGAAACATGCATAAAAATACTCTAATATGCCTAAAAGGATATGTTTGTGTAAATCATGCATTTGTCAAGTTAAAATACCATTTATGTGCATAAAGACATAACATAAGTCATAGTATTACATTTCACATAAACATTCATAACATAGTGGAATCATCACCTTAGTAACCCTAAAAGCATACTTGTGCAATGTATAGTTGGCATCCCATACCACCAACTATACTAAGTATCCATTTAGAATCACCTTAGTAACGCATATCAACTTAGGACCTCATCATAATCCATAATCATACATAAAGGAATAATGATGTTCATTCCATACGAAAGTTAAGTCGGCTTTTGAAATGTTGGCTCAAGCTTTGGTGATTCAAGCCAATACACAAGTTGTAGCTCCCGTGAATCCTAATGTGAATTCGATGGCTTCAAGATTAAGTGACTTTTCAAGGATGAACCCTCCAATATTTTATGGCTCCAAAGTGGAGGAGGATCCTCAAAGGTTTATCAACAAGGTCTGTAAGGTACTTTCTATCATGGGGGTGACTCCGGAAGAGAAGAAGGAGTTAGCCTCTTACCAATTGAAAGATGTTGTTCAAATGTGGTATGATCAATGAAAGAGAGAGAGAATGGTAGGAGTGGGTTCCATAGAGTGGGAATTGTTTAAATTGGTGTTTCTTGATAGGTACTTTCCCCTCGAGTTTAGGGAAGCAAAAGTGCAAGAGTTCATTAACTTTCGTCAAGGAAGTATGACTCTGAGGGAGTATGCTCTTAAGTTCACCCAACTATCCAAATAAACTCCAACTATTGTGTTAGATTTGAGGGCTATGATGAGTAAGTTTGTGACGGGCGTTTTTGACATTGTAGAAAAAGAATGTCATACGACAATGCTAATCTATGATATGGATATGCCACGTCTCGTGGTGTATACCCAACAAATTGACCAATCAAAACTCAAGGAAAATAATAGGGAGGTAAAGAGGGCTAGAACCGGTGATGGAAACTTCTCCAACACAAGGTCTGATAGACAAGGTCGACATAGGTTTATATAAAATATTTCCGACCAAAGTTCATCTAATGTTCAACCTAAGTTTAACAAGGATAGGGTGTACAACCCTAAACCTCAAGGAGGTATGAAGGTGGCTTTCCTTTTGCTAGGTCTATATATGCTAAATATGGGAAGAAAGATGATGGTAAGTGCCTACACAGCACCGATAGATGCTTTATGTTACGACTTGAAAAATGATAGGTTAAACAAGAGCCTAAACGTGGGGTTAATGTCAAGAGTTGTGGGTAAAGGCTAAGGGTTTTGGGTGTAGGCCATGATTTGGGGACCTAGGCTACCTAAAACTAGTCCTAAATACTTTGTCCCTAGACCATGAGGGTCTTCACGACCCGTGGTGGCCACCACGAACCATGGTGGCCACCACGAACCATAGTGGCCACCATGATCCATGATGCCACCCGTGGTGGCAAGGCAACATGATCAAGTTTGGTGCCAATCCAAGGCACCCTTCATGAGCCACTTCATGACTAGTGGTCATGAACACGGGCAGTGGGATGGCTAGTGGGGTTGCTTTAGCTTGGTGGGAGATATTGCAAGTTGAGGGAGTTGCTGTCCCAAAGTTCACGGGCACCACCATGAGCCATGATTCCCTAGACGGTCCCTGAAAGTGAACTTGGAGTTCACATAGGCTCAAGGGAGGCAAGGCAACTTTGCCTAGGTGCTACCCCATACCACGAGCTTCACCACAACTCGTGGTCTGAACCACGGATCGTCGGAGCTTCCGTGGACTTGCCTTGGCCATGGAGGGCTTGGCAAGGATGGGAGCCACACTGACTCAACGACCACGGGCACCACCATGAGCCATGGTGCACCTAACGACCCGTTTAGTTGGGCGTGGTCCCTAACCGGCTGCCTTAAGTTGGGGGATTTTTGGTAATTTCGTTTTAATATGCTATTATGTGGGGTTGATTTTAAATGACCTATATGATAAATATATAAGATTTTAAGTCTTTTAAACTAGTTATTCTCTCATTATTTCCCTAAATCGAATCCGAAATTTCTCTCACTCTATATTTCTCTCGAACTAGAAGAAGAAGAAGAAGAAGAGGGATCTAGGGTTTTGGATACTAGATTTTCTTCATCAAATTTCTGGTGAAATCATAACAAAGGTATGGTGTTCCTTTATCTAGGGTTGACTTTCACCCTAGAGCCAATTTCAAAGTAAACTTTTAAAGATTCCAAGTTCATGAAAACCTAGGGTTTAACTCAATCTCGTTGGTTTTTCCACCAAATGGATTTAAAAGGTTTGTAATGGCATATTATTGTTATATTGTTGTTGTATTGATGATTAAAGATAAAAATACTCCATGAACACATGATTTCTCTCTATTCCTAGTTTATGACTTTATAAAGTGGGTTGCTTCATAATGAATGTATATGAATAGAAATTGTTTAAATGGCTTTATATTGTAGAAGTATGGCATTACCCATGCTTATATGGTGTATTGTTGGTGTATTGGTATGTGAGGTTTATGGCCTTAAAGGGAAGATATCAGAAGCTACATGTTGATTCAGAATTGTTAACTTCATGCTGATCCACTTGAAGGGTGGAGGTGTTTATTTATTATGTACATTGTGAGCATGGCCTTGAAGGCATAGTATGATAAATTGAAGTTTTATCATGTCTTGAATGTGAATGTGTAATTATTAAAAGGCCTTTTCTCAATGTGATACTTATGAATATTGATGATGGAATATGACGAATTCTTTAGTATAAAGTATACCTTGAATTGGCAGGGCTTATGCATCATTTTCTTGTATAAATGATTATATTTTTTATTGTTGAATCCTTGGATTGGTAGGCTAGTAGCACCCTTCCACTCATGTTAATAATGAACCTTTGAATCGGTAGGTTTATGGCATCCTTCTGGTAGTGATGGTAATGGACCTTGGGATCGGTAGGCTTATGGCACCCTTCCATGAAGGTAAATGATGGGCCTTGAACGGGTAGACCTTTGGCACCCTTTCAATAACTTTAATGATGAGACTTGGACCATAGGCCTATGGCACCTTTTCAAGAGGAGTTAATGAGCTTTCCTAAATGAACCTTGAATCGGTAGTATTAAGGAACCCTTTCATGTGTTAATGAATGTAATTGCAGTCGGTTGGCCAATGGCACCTCTTATATTCTATGAAAATGTAGGCTAAACACCGAGTGGATTGGGTTAGATGGAAACTCCCCCAAAGTTAGGCATGAGTTTCAATGATCCTCTACCTTATCCCATAAACTATGTTCATGCATAGGTCTAACTTGTGGATCCACCTAAGCTATATGAATCAGTCTTCCTTAGACAAGCAGACCACTTCAATACGGTTTGGGGATTTATGACAACGGATTCCATGAAAAGTTCTCATGGTCTATGTTGGTTAAATGCTTACTTCCCATCATGTAAGATTTCCTTGTGGGTTCTAGATAGGTTCTACAAAGTGTAGGTAGTAGTATGGGATTCTACCTATACATTGCACAAGTAGGCCTTGAGAGGGACTTAGTGAGTTTCTCTAAATCCTAATGACTATGACATGAATGTGTTCTAAATGAAATTATTAAAGAATGTTGGCTCTAAAATGCTTAATGTGATATGCATGCAATACTTGGGTTATATTATGAGTTATTTTCCCTCGTTATGCCTTATGAAATGATATGTCTCTTATGAATGAAAATTGTGCAAAGGTGAAAAGAAAGGAATTATGAGTTCACTTTTGGTGACCTTAATGTGGTGCCCTTGTGCAGATAGTGGTATGGGACACTATCCAGACATTACACAAGGCATAGCATAAGGGCTTCTTGAGGTGAATGTTCAAGGTAAAGGTAATGGTTTTCATGTGATATTGTTTAAGTGACAATTTATGATTTATATGATGTGAATGCTTGTATATCATGTCTTTTTTGCTATTGTTCATGATATTTCAAAAGTGACATAATGCATGGTTTCCAACCAAAATGTCATCTTTTAAAGCACGTTTTTCATTGTCATCATACTTAGTACATTTCTGTGTACTAACCCATATTCTCCATATTTTTACTACAAGTGTAGGTTCCAGCAAGTGATTTCTCCTCGCTAGTTTGAACTATTGAGTTGATTTCCTCCAAGTCTTAGTACGTCCTTATGATTTGGGGACATGACTTATGTTTCCTTTCTTCATGTAATAGATATTTCAGTAGTTGTTTTTGAATTGGAAAGGGTTGTGTCCCTAGTATGTTTTAAGATTGTGTCTAAGTTGGCCATGTGAGATTTAGACTTCCGTTGTATTTCAAGTTCCTCTTTTAATAAAGTTTGACATTTTAGATTTAAATAAGTTTTTAATTCTGCACTATTTCTATATTGAATGCAATGAAATGCTATGAGGCTTGTATGAGACCCCTTCGGGGTCGTGTACGCCGTGTCACATCCGGGGCCTAGACTCGGGTAGTGACAAACATGGTATCAGAGCATAAGATTTTGGAAATGGTTTCTTAGGATCAAAGTCTCATAAGCCATGTCTAGTAGAGTTTTGTTCATCGGTGTGAGTCGTGACACATCCATGAGTGAGAGGCTATAGGACATTAGAAGTTACACTTCTTTCATATTCTTGAAGTCGTGCCTTAGAGTTTAGTTTTGTATGTGTTCTTTTCCTAACCCTTCTCTTGTGCTAATAGGATATGAGTACAAGAGGGAGACCCGCAAGGAGAATAGGAGAAGAGAATGTAAATGTGGGAGTTCCTCCCCAAGGTCCTCAAGATGTCCAAGATCCGGTAGAAGTTTGGGATATGACCAAAGAAGAGATAAGGTTGGCATTCTTTATCTTGGCCCGAGCCATGGCGGCTCAACCGACTATAGATGTGGGTCCTAGGGTGAATGCTAATGATGGTATGATGGCTTCTAAGTTAAGAGACTTTGTGAGGATGAATCCTCCGGTGTTTCTAGGTTCTAATGTGGGAGAGGATCCCCAAGAATTTTTGGATGAAGTGTATAAGGTAGTGAGTTCTATGGGGGTAACTTCAAAAGAAAAGGCGGAGTGTGACTCCTATCAATTGAAAGATTTTTCCCAAGTTTGGTTCACTCAATGGAAGGCCAATAGGCCGGTGGGAGCGGATCCTATAGAATAGGAGGAGCTTAAGGAAGCTTTCCTTGGTATGTACTTTCCCTATGAGAAGAGGGAGTGTAAGATTGAGCAGTTTATCAACCTTAGGCAAGGTATAACGAGTGTCCAAGAGTACTCTTTGAGGTTTACCCAATTGTCTAAGTATGAGATGACTAGGTTTATGACTGGTGTATTCGACCTAGTCAAGGAAGAGTGCCATACGACAATGCTCCATAATGACATGAACATTTCTAGGCTAATAGTGTATGCTTAATCCATTAAGGAGTCCAAACTTAAAAGAATGAATAAGGATGTGAAGATGGGTAGATCCAATGAGCAAGGTCAACCTAGGTTCAAGAAGAGGGCTCCAAATCAGGATTCTTCACGTGCTCCTAAGGTTAACCAAGAGAATGGTGGTAGATATCAATTTTCTAAACCTACTTGCACCACTTGTGGCAAGAGGCACTATGGGAAGTGCCTAGCCGATACTAATGGGTGCTATGGTTGTGGGTAGAGTGATCACAAGGTGAAAGATTGTCCTAATCCTACACCTAGAGGAAGGGAGGCCAAGCAAGCTTCTAAAGATGGTACGGTTCCTATATATCAAAATTATGGTCGTTTCTATGCTCTCCAAGCTAACAAGGACAAAGAAGCAAATCCGAATGAAGATGCCGGTAAGTTATAGTTCCTTATGGTCATTAATGTCTTGATGAGGTTCCTATGTTGTTTTTCATGGTTACCTTAGAGGGGGATGGTAAGATGAATACTAGGTTGTGGTGAGTTTTGATAACACTGTCACTTTCATCTATTCCTATTCAAGCTTGAGACCAAGAGTTCCTAGTAGCTTGTTTCATGTTTTTTGAGTCTTATGTGAAAATGATTTTCCATGGTCTCCTTATGTTATGCATGTTTTGATGAGTTTATGTTTACATGAGAAAATGAGTTTTTTAATTTATGTGTTCCTCATATTGATCTGCATCTATAATGAATTTCCTAAATACTTCATTAGTGGAATTGATGAGCATGCTTAAATGTGGTTTTGGGAAAGGTTGCATAATTTGCCTATTGATGTTATGATGAGCATGACGTGGTTCGAAGAAGGAAATTCCTCGAAGGAAATGATGAATGCCATTGTTTTGTGTATAATGAGTTGGTAGATGTAGTCCCTACTTTCTTTTATTGCATTGAGCTTATTGATGTGGAGTTGATGTTTCCTCCTATATTTATGCATTGTTTATGATGTTGCATGATTGATGGGCTGCTAGTTTTGAGTCGTTTTTCCTTTGAAGAGTTTAAATTGTCATTCGAGGGCAAATGTTTCTAAGTACGGGATAATGTAATGACTTAAAAAATGATAGGTTAAAGTAAGGCCTAAACGTGGGGTTAATTTCAAGAGTTAAGTGCAAAAGCTAAGGGCTTTAGGTATAGGCCATGGTTTGGGAACCTAGGCTACCTAAAACTAGTCCTAGCTATTGCCTCCCTAGACAAACCTAGGCTACCTAAAACTAGTCCTAGCTACTGCCTCCCTAGAAAACGAGGGTCTTCTCAACCCGTAGAGCCAGCCGTAGTGGCAAGGCAGCAGGCTCAAGTTTGGTGCCAACCCAAGGCACCCCTTCATGAGCCACTTCATGACTAGTGATCATGACTACGGGCCGTGGAAAGGCTCGTGGGTATTCCTTAGCTTGGTGGGAGATGTTGCAAGTTGAGGGAGCTACTGTCCCAAAGTTCATGGTCACCACCACGAGTCGTGATGCCCTATCGATCCATGAAAGTGAAGTTGGAGTTCACTTAGGCTTAAGGGAGGCAAGGAAACTTTGCTTAGATGCTGCCTCATGACCACGAGCTTCACCACGATTGGTGGTGTGAACAACGGATCGTGGGTGCTTCCGTAGACTTTCCTTGACCTTGGAGGGCTTGGCAAGGATGGGAGGCATACTGCCTCAAGGGCCACGGGCACCACCACGATCTGTGGTGCCCCTCACAACCCGTTTTGTTGGGCGTGGTCCCTGACAGGCTACCTCAAGTTGGGGGTTTTTGGTAATTTCATTTTAATGTGTTATTATGTGGGGTTGATTTTAAATGACTTATATGATAAATATATAAGGTTTTAAGTCTTTTAAACTAGTCATTCTCTCATTATTTTCCCAAATCAAATCCCAAAGTTTTCTTGCTGTATATTTCTCTCCAACTTAAAGAATAAGAAGAAGTGGGAGCTTGGTTTTGGATTCAAGGTTCTCTTCATCAAATTTCTTGGGAAATCTTAACAAAGGTATAGTGATCTTTCATCTAGGGTTTCAGTCAATCTCATGGGTTCTTTCACCAAATGGTTTTGAAAGGTTTGTAATGGCCTATTATTGTTATATTGTTGTTGTATTGATGATTTACAATAAAAATACTCCATGAACCCATGACTTCTCTCTATTCCTAGTTTATGCCTTTATGAAGTGGGTTGCTTGATAATGAATGTATATGAATAGAACTTGTTTAAATGGATTTAGATTGTAGAAGTATGTCATTACTCATGCTTATTTTATGGTGTATTGTTGGTGTATTGGTATGTGAGGTTTATGGCCTTAAAGGGAAGATATGAGAAGCTAATTGTTGATTTAGAATTGTTAACTTGATATTGATCCACTTGAAAGGTGGATGTGTTTACTTATTAAGTACATTGTGAGCATCGCCTTGATGGCATAATATGAGAAATTGAAGTGTTATCATGTCTTGACTGTGAATGTGTAATTATTAAAAGGCCTTTTTCTTAATGTGATACTTATGAATATTGATGATGAAATATGACGAATTCTTTAGTATAAAGTATACCTTGAATTGATAGGGCTTATGTATCCTTTTCTTGTATAAATGATTATATTATTGATTGTTGAATCCTTGGATTGGTAGGCTAGTAGCACCCTTCCACTCATGTAAATAATGAACCTTTGAATCGGTAGGTTTATGGCACCCTTCTTCTAATAATGGTAATGGACCTTAGGATCGGTAGGCTTATGGCACCCTTCCATGAAGGTAAATGATAGGCCTTGAACCGGTAGGCCTTTGGCACCCTTTCCAGAAGGTTAATGATGAGACTTGGACCGGTAGGCCTATGGCACCCTTTCAAGAGGAGTTAATTTAGCTTCCCTAAATAAACCTTGAATCAGTATACTTAAGGCACACTTTTATCTGTTAATGAATATAATTGGAGTCGGTAGGCCAATGGCACATCTCATATGTGATAATGTCAAAGGAATGAACTATTCTATGGGAATGTAGGCTAAGCACCGAGTGGATTGAGTTAGATGGAAACTCCCCCAAAGTTAGGCATGAGTTTCAATGATCGTCTACCTTATCCCGTAAATTATATGCCCGCATAGGTCTAGCTAGTGGATCCACCTACGCTATATGAACCGATCTTCCTTAGGCAAGTAGACCACCTCATTATGGTGTGGGGATTTATGACACCGGATTACATGACAAGCTCTCATTATCTATGTCAGTTAAATTCTTGCTTCGCATCATGTGAGATTTCATTGTGGGTTCTTGATAGGTTCTACAAAGTGTAGGTAGTAGTATGGGATGCTACCTATACATTGCATGAGTAGGCTTTGAGAGAGTCTTAGTGTGTTTCTCTAAATCCTAATGACTATGACATGAATGTGTTCCAAATGAAGTTATTAAAGAATGTTGGCCCTAAAATGCTTAATGTGATATGCATGCTATACTTGGGTAATATTATGAGTTATTTTCCCTTGTCATGCCTTTTGAATGATATTTCTCTTATGAATGAAAATTGTTCAAAGGTGAAAAGAAAGGAATGATGAGTTAACTATTTGGAGACCTTAATGTGGTGCCCTAGTGTGGATGGTGGTATGGGATGCTATCTATACATTGGACAAGGCATAGCATAAGGGTTGCTTGGGGTGAAGGTCCAAGGTAAAGGTAATGATTTCCATGTGATATTGTTTAACTGAGAAGTTATGATTTATATGATGTTAATCCTTGTATATGATGTCTTTTACGCTATTGTCCATGATATTTCAAAAGTGGCATAATGCATGGTTTCTAACCAAAATGTCCTCTTTTAAAGCACATTTTGCATGGTCATCATACTTAGTACATTTTGAGGACAAGACTTATGTTTGAATTGTTGGATTGCTTAGTACATTCAAAAGTGGCATACTTGCATAATGATGTCTTCCTAGCTAGTTTGAAGTGTTGGATTGCTTTCCTCCAAGACTTGGTATGTCCTCATGATTCAGGGACAAGACTTATGTTTTGTTACGTTATGTAATAGACATTTCAGTAGTTGTTTTTGAATTGAAAAGGGTTGTGTCCCTAGTATGTTTTAAGATTGTGTCTGAGTTGGTCATGTGAGATTTAGACTTCCGCTGTATTTCAAGTTCCTCTTTTAATGAAGTTAGACATTTTGGATTTAAATGAGTTTTTAATTCTACACTACTTCTATATCGAATGCAATGAAATGCTATGAGGCTTGTATAAGAACCCTTTCGGGGACGAGTATGGCGTGTCGCATCTGATGCCTACACTCGGGTCGTGACACTTTAGTTGTGGGAAGATTTGACACAAAATGAGAGATTGCCCCATTCTTGCGGAAAAAAGAAGGGCAGGCAAGCAAGCTCTTCCTAGCGGTTCAAATTCCAATGCTCCAAAGAAAAACTGCTTCTATGTTCTCCAAACCCGAAGTGACAAGGAAAGCTCTCTCGATGTAGTGACCGGTATGTTAAAAGTTTCTCAACATGATGTAAATGCATTTCTTGATCCTGGCGCTACTTTGTCCTTTGTAACACCTTATGTGGCCATGAAGTTTTGTATGCTCCCTGAAATATTGTAAGAACCTTTTTCTGTCTCTGCTCCTATTTTTGGATTTTTTGGTGGCTAAAAGGGTCTATATAAAATGTCTCATTTCCTTATCCCATAGAGGTAACCTTGTAGACTTGGTAGAACTTGACATGTTAGACTTTGATGTCATTCTTGGGATTGATTGGTTGCATTCTTTCTAGGCTTCCATCAATTGTAGGACTCGAGTGGTAAGATTTCAGTTTCCAAAAGAGCCTATCCTCGAGTGGAAGGGGGGAAATTCCATGCCTAGAGGTCAATTTGGGCCCTTTCTAAAATCTAGAAAGTGATTTCGAAAAGGTGATTTTATCATCATGTTTGGGTGAGGGATGTAGATTCCAAAACCCCTACTCTTGAGTTGGTCCCGTAGTTAAAGAGTTCCCAGAAATTTTCCCCGATAATATGCCTTGTATTCCTCCTGAGCAGGAAATAGACTTCGGTATTGACCTTCTCACAGATATACAACATATTTCTATTCCTCTATATAAAATGAGTCCGTTAGAGCTTAAGGAGTTTAAAGATCAATTAAAGGATTTTTTGGTTAAGGGCTTCATCTGATATAGTATCCGTCCATGGGGTGCTTTGGTCTTGTTTGTAAGGAAGAAAGGTGGTTCCCTTGGTATGTGTATCGACTATAGACAGTTGAACAAGGTGACTATCAAGAACAAATATCTTCTTCAAAGGATTGACGATCTATTTGACCAACTACAAAGGGCTAGTTATTTCTCAAAGATTGATCTCCGATTGGGTTATCACCAATTGAGGGTGAAAGACGATGACATTCTGAAGAAGGCTTTCCAAACTTTGTATTCTCATTATGAGTTTTTTTGTAATGTCGTTTTGGTTGACTAATGCTCCGATGGCGTTTATGGATTTGATGAATAGGGTGTTTAGACAATACCTTGATAAGTTTTTAATTGTGTTTATCGATGATATTTTGATCTGTTCGAAAAGTGAGGAAGGGCATATTGATCATTTGAGCATTGTGTTGTAAATTCTTAAGGACCAATAACTTTTTGCAAAGTTTAGCAAATGTGAATTTCTGCTAAGATCCGTATCTTTTCTTAGGAATACTGTGTCAAGCAAGGGTACTGAGGTAGATCCTATCAAAATGAATGCGGTCATGAGTTGGCTTGGACCTTTATTTCCTTTTGAAATTAGAAGATTATTGGGTTTGGCCGGTTATTATAGAAGATTTGTTGAGGGTTTTTCCTCCGTTGCTTCCCCTTTAACAGCTTTTACTCAAAAGAAGGCCAAATTCATATGGTCGGAGGCTTGTGAGAAAAATTTTCAAGAGTTGAAAGATAGACTTATGTCCCCTCCGGTGTTGACCTTAACGGAAGGTACAGATGGCTTTGTGGTGTATTGTGATGCCTTTAGGGTTAGGTCAGGATGTGTGCTTATACAACATTGTAAAGTCATGCCTATGCATCGAGGCAACCTAAGATCCATGAGAAGAATTATCCTACCCATGACCTTGAGTTAGCGACGGTTGTTTTTGCCTTAAAGATAAGGAGGCGCTATTTGTATGGGGTTCATGTTGATGTTTTCACCGATCATTCGAGCTTGGAATATGTGTTTAGTCAAAAATTAGATAAAAAAAATAAACATTATAGTGGAAGTTTATGATGAACACGATACATCTATTCAGATTAATCATTCTATTTGGAATACCTAGTTCATAGATGAAATTAACATTTTTTTATACAAATCAAATATTTCTTTTATTATTCAATTTTGTACTAAAATAAAGTGTCTATATTCATTATATTATTTAAAATTTTAAATTTTTGACCAATGCTTTTAACAAAATCAATAGTAAGTCAGTTAGAAATTACCCAAAAATATTACAGATATTGAAAATTCATTTAAAAAAAGTATAGACAAGTCAAATTTTGATAACACTTCCAATCAAACATTATTTAATTTTTTAGTAATAATTTATTTAATTAGAAATTAAAAATACGAAACACTGCTCAAATAAAATTCTAATTTTTTTATTTTACTTTATTTGATTTCATCTTCTCTTTGATTGTAGGTCTATTACATGTTCATGTATTCTTTTCCTTTATTTTTTGCAATTGGGATTATTTTATTAATGTGAACTTAACACAATTTATTCTTTTATTTTTTTTCAAATGGGCTAGGTCTTAATAGTTGACCGACAGGAGTCCAAGAAACATTCACATAGTGTATTTTGGATTCCATAATTGGCCTTTATTATTTTATGGATAGATGAGGGTTGACAATAATATAGGCATGTTGGTGAGTAATAAGCCTAAAACGAGAATCAGACTCACTAGGTTAACACTTATGCACATATAAATACAATCTAGGCTTTCTCTCGCGATTTGACACGAGATATTTCTCTAATCGATATCCGCCACTATAAGCTAAATAAGAGAAAAACTCAGCCTACTTCGTCACGAGTTAACATTACAATGGAGAATAAAGGCGCACACAATTTTTTTGTGTATCTCATTACATCACATGTTTTGTATCCATCTAATTATTATAGTTTTGTATTTAATTAATTTAATACTTACTTCATATAAACTCTTTATAAATTTGGTAGTATTTCATTTTGATAAATATAACCTCTTTTAATAAAGTAAGTAAAAAGAAAGAAAAATTGAATCCAATTCAAAACCTATGTGTTCATGAATACACACAAACACATATGTATGGATTATTTTTTTTATGTGATTGTGGTCTATTTTGAGGAATTTTTCATAAATTTATATTAATTTTCCTTTAAAAGTCTTTTCATAAATTTTGGTACATTAATCCTTTACATGTCCCCTTATGGTGGTATAATGTGAGAACACTATTAATTTACTTCTCAGCATCTGATAGAGTGCTTTTGGAAGAGCTTTACTCTTAGAGGAAAAATCATTTGCAGAGCTTTGTGAAGAATTATCTTCATTGTCAAATTCATTATCAAAAAATAGTTAGGAAAAATTCAACCGAAACTTAATTTGATGCAGTAAAAGAACTAATATACAATAATTGAATATTATTTAAAGTGAATATTTTATTAGAAGTAGAAAGTGAGCCTTAACCTATGTGAAAGATAGGAAACTTGAAATCATTATCTAAGGCTACTTCTCTAGGAACTTGGTGCTCCAAATAAATGGAGAATGTCAAGATCAGTCGTAATACAATGTGTGGTGCCACAATCCATTAGCCAATTTTGTGTAGAAGTGGAGGTGCTAGCTAAATTTTAGGAGAGTTGGCTAGAGACCAAATTACCATTGTTTATTTTGGATGACAGACAAACATATAAAATATAAACCTTTTTTTCACAATTATTTTAACCAATCCCATATATAGTAGAGTATGAAGATTGGACCCTAGACTGAGTTAACAGAGTAAAATTCTATAAGTCATGGTCTTGAGAAGATTGTATAAATCCTTGATTAGAAAAAGATCACGACCACGACCACTTCTACTTACACCTTTACCCCTACCACTACCATGACTCCACGAGGTGAGAACAAAACTTTGATTATATTGAGCTGATGGAGAAATCATATTAAGAGCTCCATCTCTTTTCAGTTGTTTTTCTTCATGCAACAACATGTAATATAAATTATCAAAAGTGACATGTAACGTGCCTCAAGTGCTCTGGTGAAAGGATGATATGCAGGGCCGAGACTACAAGAAAAAATTCTACAAGATCTTTGTCATTGACGAGATATTGCAAAACAGCCAAAACCATATTTCCAATCCCTTTTTGCCTTTTCGACATAATTTTCAATGTTCATATTGTCGCGATTCATAGTATGCAGTTGTGCTTTGAATTCACGGATTTGTGGTTTGGATCCAGATGTTTAGGCTGCAACTCATTGTTCTATGTTGCATGGGATGTTTCACTGCTAACTAATTGTGGTAGAACATTATTCAATATTGAAGCAACAATCCAACTTAAAACAAGTTGGTCATGGCGTATTCAAGCTTCATAGGCTAGATTCAACTGATTATCTAATATAAATTTATTAGGAATAGGTTCACTACCATCAAATATGGTGATTAAGAACACAGCCCCAAATCATTGAAAGAAATTGTGTATTCTATGGCAAGAAATTAGATGGCGTGAGCTTTAAGGTTAATGTTGAGCAAAGTTAGATGTTGGGAATAAGTTGCCATTAGAGTGGTTGAAGCAGTAGCTAGAATACTTAGGGAATTTATAAAGGCAACAGTTGTTGGAAGGTTGCTCAAACAACTAGGGCTCCGATATCATGAAAGGAACTTCTCTTCTCTGTTTCTCATTGAAGATAAAACCAATACTTGTAAAAGAGGTTCATGATTAGTCAAGTTTCCAAACAATACTAGAATATACAAAGAGAAAGGATACATAAAAATATAATACTTTTAATCATTTATCCTAGTTAAAATAAAAGTACATTTATCTTTTACAAAAATAAATAAGTATTTTTAGCCTCATGACAACAATGTCAAATAGGCTTTTAGTTGGAATTTTTCTCATCTTTACTTTCTAATTCAGACTTGTATTATTTATATTATGTTGTGTTGTTATAGTAGTAGTATGGTATGTACATAGGGTGTGAATGTTGAATCGGACTATGAAAATTAGGTGTAATAGGAGTCAACATATAATATATATACATATAAAGTTGAAATCTTATTTACTTACTTAATTCATGTTTTTTTATTGTGTATTGAGTCCATTATTATAGTATAATAATATAGTCAATTTCTTTTTCAATTGCTACAACATACAAAAACCAACTACAAGAGTACGCACAAAAAGTTGGAAAAAGGCTTCAAATGTACCAATCTTTTAATGAAGGTTCTAAAAACTTCCCAAAGCATAGAGAAAAAGGTTGGTGGATGGTGTTGCATACAGATCGAAGTTGACACATTCAACAAAAAACACAGCTGAGCAGGAAGTTGCAAAAATTTCTTGTGAATCCATTTTTCATGAAGAAACTAAAGTTGAATCTTTTCTGTTTGTTTAATAGATACTTGCTCTATACTTGCTTACACCTTTCTGAATAGTGAGATAAAAATACATTTTTGCTCAAATTTTATTACTTTTTTTGTGTTTTATTTTGTTAAAAGGACCCTACTTTGTGCGAATCTATTCTAAATGAATTTTCCATCAAGAAGTAAATGAAGCCTACATATAATATGAGATCTCAAGCAAACGGGTAAAGTCCATCTTTATTTTCCACCTTGCTTTGGTGGTAAAACTTATATAGGTGAAGAAGCTGGGAACAAGAAATTGGTAAAGCATTTAGCAGCACGAACCGCCATCAAACTCATCTCAATGCTAATATAAATATTTATTATGTGCAAAAGAACATTTGTCTAACCTTTTGAAAATCTCAAAGAAACGAATACAAATACTCTTTCACCAATAATCATGTCCAAAGTTAACACTGGTGAGTATTTGCCTAAATGCTCAGTTGAGAATTGAGATAATCGCGATAATAATTTGTTGTTTTTTGTAAATTATATGTACTTATTGAGTCACATCTCATGCATGTTGTTCTGAATAGGTAATTGTTGACATTATTGGCAGGAGACTAAATTGCGTATTCCAAACAACATACATGAGATGTTACTCAACAAATATATGTAATTTTTGAAAAACAATCAATTATAATTGCATTTATATCAATTCTCATCTATGCATTTAGAAAAATTATTATTAGAGTAAACGTTGGCATGATTATTGGTGAAAGTGTATTTGTATACATTTCTTTGAGATTTTAAAGGTGTTAGACTAACGTTATTTCGCACATAATATATATTCATTAAGAATTGAGATAAATAAACATAACCGATAGCGGTTTGATCGTGGTTCAAGCAGCTAAATGCTTAGCCTTTTTCTTTTTTCCTAGTTCTTCATCTATATATGTTTTATCACCAAAAGCAAGGCGACAAATAAAAATTGAACTTTGCCTTTTTTCATAATATCACATATTATATCTAGGCTGGATTTTTTTCATGATGAAAAATTCATTCAGAATAGATTTTTACAATGTAGGTTTCTTTTTAAAAAACATACAAAAAAAATAATAAAATTTAGAGCAAAATGAATCTTAAGTGCACTATACAAAAATGTGGACCAAGTGTAGAGTGAGTACCGTGTAAAGAAACTTAAAAGTTTCAACTTCAGTTTCTTCATGAAAAATGAATTCATAAGAAACTTTTCCAACTTCTTGCTCAACTTGCTTCTTCGTTGAATGAGTCAGCTTAGATTTGTATTCGACACCATCCATCAACACTTTAGCTCTATGCTCAGGCATGTTTTTGAACCCTTAATAAAAGATTGGTAAAATGAAAGCATTTTCCTTACTTTTTGTGTGTATTCTTATAAATGATTATTGTATATTTAACAATTGGAAAGAAATTGATTATACTATAATAATGGCCTTAATACACACACACAAAAAAAAAACATGAATTAAATAAGCAAATAAAATTTTAAGTCTATGTATTTATGTATTATATGTTGATTCTCATCACACCTAATTTTCATAGCCCCATTCCATATTCTCACCTCATGCACATGTTATCTCCTGTATTAAGGGTAGCCAAACAGAAACAGAAAATAGATGAAACAGATAGAAATAATAATCCAAGTCCACGGAACACACATTGTTTCCTTAAGAAATTTAATCCCCTCAAGTACCCGAGGTTGCAGATTAACCTATTAGAGAAGTAGCTATACCTCAAACTTTAATAATTTCAGTGAACGCAAGAACAGTGACGAGAGCACACAGACTTAGTCGATCGACAATTTTGTTAATGTAAGAAAATGTATGCAGAGAGGAAAAATTTTCAGTGAATGAAAAATGGAAAAACATCTTGTTTATAGTCAATTGCAGCAAGGAACAAGTGTGTTCGGACAATGGTGTCTTTCCAGAATGTTGTGTCTTTTTGGGAAAAGTAACGTCTTCTCAAAAGGCACATGTCCCTTCAGAACATTTTTACCGTTATACGCAGATTTCAAATAAATTTTGTTACGCGAAATTATTTTTTTAATTAACAAACATTCTAAATTAATTTATAAGAGAAAGAAAATCAGTTAATGAAATTGATTAAATAAATTTTGTCCAAAAATATTATCAATCAATCATATGATTTGCCAAATCCAAATCCAAATCCAAAGAAGAAGTCGAAGTTGAAGCCAAGGCCGAACGAGCGACAACGACGGCGTGAGGGGGCACCTTCTTCTTAACCTTTTAAGAACTAAAGGAAGTATTTCCTAATATAAGGACAACAATTTCCTTTCTTCTATCAATATGGGAGAAATGAATTTTTATCTTCAAAGACATTTCATTTGAAATGACTTTTCATTTTCCGCCCAAATTGGTTCTCTCACTTTTTTCATTTTCTCTTCTTATTTTCCATTCACACCCTTGGTAAAACCAAAAAACACGTACCATACTACTACAGTAACAACAAAATATGATAAATAATTCAAGCAAGAATTAATAAGTAAAGATGAGAAAAATTCCAACTAAGAGCATATTGGAAAGTTCAAGTGGACAGATTTGTAACGCTATAACACCAACAACGAAGGAAGCACCATAAAGAGAAGATTTAATGGATCACGAACTCACTTTATAAGATTTGACTCAACTTTCTTTGAATTAGATGTTATATTATGTTTTATATACTACTAATAACTTTTCTATATTTGTTCTTTTCTATTGTGTTTTGATTTAATAAACTCGAGCCGAGTGTTTTTTTGAAAACAACCTCTCTATCATCACGAGATAGCGATAAGGTTTGTTTAAAGTAGACCCATCCCAAATCTCACTTATTGGGATTTTACTAGGTATATTGTTTGCTTGTTGTGGTTGTTATTGTCATCGTTTTTGCACGTTCAACACTCTTCTTAAGTATAAAATAGAAAAAAAATTGTAAGCACGACACTGCACCACGCTTCTCCTTTAACTAAAAGTGTTGTTCTAATCCTATTTATTTTGTATTCCTGTTTAATTAATTATTTAGGGATAATAATTTTAGTTTCACAATTATTAGTAATAATTTATTTTCATTTTTGTGATATTTAATGAAATACACTTAACCTTCCCTTTAGGTTAAAATATATATGGTGTTCGAAATATGCATGCATTTGGTTTTTTTTTTTTTTTTTTTTTTTGGATATTGTCACACTATAAAATGCTCGAATATTGTACTCTTTTTTCTAAAATGGATGTAACTGTACAACTACAGCTACAAAATGGGAAAACATTCAAAAGCAAGTTGATTCCATTTTAGAACTTGCAAATATAATAAAACACTTTTATTTTTGGAACTCTCAAGTAAACCAGTAATCTCTACTCTTCGATTGAGCATACTGTAGTGAGTACTTTATTGTAACCTAATTATTGTATTAAGTAAGAACTCGCAACTACAAATGAGATACTTAATGGAATGATAAAGTGGCTTGGGCAGACATATTCACATCTGTACAAAAAGTTTTCCAATTGGATACACAATTGATAAAAGTATTTTTTTACCTTCAGGAAAGGTGGATTTCCAGATATCTATTTAGTGTGTTTGAACTTTGAAGTATAACTCCTTTCTTCATAAATGGGAATGCAACTAGTTTAGGAACACAGAACTATAAATTACAGAGATTGTGCTATCACTGGTTTAAATAGATTAACAATAAATATCTTAACTGAGTTTAAAATAAACTATAGGAAGATGACTCAAGGATGAAATAAATTTTCTTACCTTTTTATTGAAAAATGCATAAGGATATCCGTACAACCTACAAGTGAGTTTGGTGATTGTCTAGTCAACCAAGACACGTGCTCTTAACCATATCACAAAAAGTATGATTTTTCTTATGCCGCAAAAAAAGATGTATCTGATTTTGCGCCTCAACCCAGTTGTAACCAGGCATTTTCCTTAATCCTGTGTCCCTCATTTTTAATCTCATCTTGCTAACGTCACGCCATATTCCAGAGGCTGCATAAAAATCTTAGAGGAGGACATACATCCCGGCAGTCAAAGGCTCTAATATGAAAATCATTTCAGCAGCCTTTTATCCTAATTTAGTGTTTCGGTGAATCCAACTTGCCTCTGGGAGAGCACCCCAGGTTGCAACATCTGGTTCACAAAGTATGCCCTTCATTATATTTTGAGCATCATCCAGGCGCCCAGCTCGACCCAGAAGGTCAAATAAGCAAGTATAATGTATAGGATTTTTAACTATTCCATAATCTCGAGCCATTGAGTAAAAGTGTTCCATGCCTTATGCCTTTGTCAATCAAGCTGATATGGCCACAAGCTGATTATACACCAACCTGTAAAAAAATCACAAAAAGTAAAACCTTAACATCTATACAAAGATTAAGAGAAAACCCTATATCAGATGATATGTATAACTAGGCAACCCACAACACATGCGAGCAATCTTTACATCTATTGCATTAAGTAATTCTAAATGAAGTAGTTTTTAACAGATCCAATAATGCAAAAACAGTACCTATCATATTGCTTTTGTGTCTTCATCTCGTTTCTGATATTCTATACATAAACTAGAAAGCATTGATGCTCAGGTAAACACATCTTTACTTATCGAATCTTCCTCCAAATCATCATTCAGAGCATAACAAAGAAATTATGGTGTTCAATGACAGCTGATCCTTGACAGGATTATATCGAAAAGTACCTTTGCCCATTAGGGTTTCTGTATATATATGTGTGCTTTACCTGCCGACTGATTGTACCATGAACTCCTTTAATATATTCTTCTAACCCTAGAAGAAAGATAAAATTTGTGGGGTCCGGGACAAAAATGGGATAGCAACTTTTGACATTGATAATCATAAATCAAGTAACCCAACTATGACAAGCATAATCTCATAGCATCCTTCCATAATCAACAAACCCACATCACAAGATTATAATTGTATAATATGGGAGTTCCACAGGTTCATGGGGATTTCAATACAGAAATCATAATAAATCATCAATTCAATCATAAGATATAGTAATTATAACAATAGAATCATTTTTGAAAGGAACCCATGACTTGGAGACAAACCCTAGCTTTTGGGAACTTTCTATCTTTGAAATTGGGGTTTTGAAGTGACTCCATGGATGAAGGACTACCATACCTTAGTAAATGGAATCCAATGAAATTGAGTAGAAAAACTTGTTCCTTGAACCCTAGCTCCAACCTCCTTCTTCATCTTCTTCCTTGAAGTTCTAGAGAGAATTTTTGAGAGAAGATGAACTTTTGGAAACTATCTGGGTGTTTGGGAAAAATGACTTAGTTTAGGAGAGTTTGATAAAAAATGACTTATATAGTGACTCTAAAATTGCATAAAAATACTTATCTTTGATTGGACTTAAACCGTAATTTCCCAAAATAACCCTCACTTAAAGTGAGCTGCCAGGGAACACGTGGGGCTCCATGACTCATGGACATGACCACAAGTCGTGGTCCCACACGTGGTCTTGAGACAGTAGCTATGTAACATGTTCCTTTAGCTCAGAAGCGCCACGCAATCTCAAGAGGGGCTCCACGAGCCGTGGTCAAGGCCATGAGCTATGGTCCCTCTCCTGGGCCTTGAGGTATGGGCCTGCTGAATAAAAAGTCGCTACCTCATTAAATCCTTGAAGATACTCATGATGAATAGAAGGAGAAAGAGTTCATAAGGGTCTAGGCTCAGAAATGACACAAGTGTAGAAGCAAGGGTTCCTACCAACAACATGGTACCTGGCAAGAAAACTACTAAGCAAAGTAATTTACTTGAAATCGAAGACCCCTTACTCTCCAACAGAGCCTCCTCAAACTACAACCTGCACAAAAATCATCCCAACCTAGCAATTCTACAATACATAGCTTACGAGCCAAATATCCACAGTTCAATCTTCATAAATCAATAATCTAACAAGTTAAATAAGTCAATCTCAATGACAAGAAGTTAAGTCACACATAAAATGCACGTACATTACAATTCACAAGTAAGTCAAGCATAAACATCAATTGTATCAAGTCATAATGATCATCACTCGCCGGAACCATTTCCCATCGGCTTATAACCCTCGTTGACAAAGACCTCGGCACAAAAACACTAGCGAATGTAGACCTCGACAACATAAGACTCGCAAGCATATACCTTCTATGACAACACTCACCGAAAAAGACCTCAGCATCACAACACTCATGAGCAAAGACCTTGGCAAGATAACACTCGTCAGCAAAGACCTTGACATTATAATACTCGCTGGCAAAGACCTTGGCATAATAACTCACCACATGTCTCATCACGACGTTAAACAATCAAAGTACACAAGAAATATCACACCACAAAGTAGAGACAACAATTTGCACAATTCAAGTTCACGTTCATGCTTTTAAGCATTTCATCAATCAATAAATAAGGATTACATTAAGGAAATTCACATCATCAAGTTCAACACATTGACTTTCTCATTTAAATTTTTGTTTATTCATTTACATATAATAAGTGGACAAATTAAACCCTTCACCGCATTCTCATTACTCCCATCATGCAATCATTGAAGGAAGCATACGAATCAAACTAGAATAAAATGGGTTAGGAAGAAACTTGCCTTAACTCAATCAACAATCACTCCAATAGTTGAGTCTTTCCCTTCCAAATCACTTCTAAAGTCACACAATCTATAAATAAGCAAGTATTTACAATCACTTTCGGGAAACAACAACACCCACAACTATTCCTGTTAAAGGTGGGTCAATCAAAACTGAATTCAAAAATTAAGCTTTGAATCTAATATTTAATACTTGAGAACATTAGTCTAGGCTTTAGGACTTATTGGGGATAAATAATTTCGACATAGGTATTGAAATCAGTTCACAAACTCTATTTTAGCTAAGAACTTGGGTTCTTAAAAAACCTCATCATTTACCAATCAAAACCTCATATTTTGATGTTAAAACTCATAATCAATTGATGGAAAATGAAGGTTTAGGATCAAGAACACTTACCCAACTAGTCTAGCACAAAAATTCCTTGCACAATCTACCACCAAGGGTTTCCATGTGCAAAATGGTGAAAATGGGGCTTTTGCAAACCTCACTTAAGAGAAGAGGCTCTCGCTTCTATGAAACTCGCTTAAGCGACTAGCCTTTGAAAAAGTGAGCCTTGCTGACACCAGCAAATACAACCAACTCTAATAAAAAGTAAAGTGCCCTTGGTATTCATATGGAACCCCGTACATACAAATCAATTATGCAATGGATCAGTCAAAACATCAATATGAGTCTCCTTTACCCGACAATTGTGAAAATCACAACAAACTAACTCAACGCGTAAAAAAGGCTAAAACAAACTCAAGGCCTCAACTAGGCCTAAAATCATCCTCTAAATCTAATGAAGCTCTTCGAATCCCGATCCGAGCATTTGAACCATAAATGTTTACCACAGAAAACCTAAAGGCTAAAATTCCACAATTTCATAATTTAGGACACCGAATTCTCAAAAAGACACGTATTCATAAACTAACAACTCTCACCATTCATTTTCACATTTCAGGACTTGTGGGATCAGCATAATCCTATTTCGAACTCAAAACTCCAAACGACACCGAAAACCACTTTCTTAATAACTTAGCTTTTCAATCTCCAAACACGCCAAAATTCTCAACTTTTAACTCAAAGTTGAAAACCAATTTTTCAAACTCAATCAAAAAAATGACTTGGGGTCGACATTAAGAGGGGCAAAATAGTAATTTCCAGGGAATAATAAAAAATGACCATCGGGTCATTGCATTGTTGACCACTATGTTTGTCCTCGAACATAAGGAAAAAGAAAGTATCAGGAGCTTCAGAAATATGAGGATATCTGACATTGTCTCCCAAGTCACCTCACCAGCAGAATGATGCTTCCCTCACACTTTCACTGAAGTAATCTCCTTGGTCCTTAGCTTGTAGACCCGCCTATCAAAATTGGTTATAGGCTCCTCCTCAAAATATAAGTCTTGACCTAAATCAAATGAATTAAGAAAAATTACAATGGACTTACTGAAAACGTAGTTTTGAAGCATGGAAACATGAAACTATAGGTGCATAAATAACAAACTAGGTTGAAAGGCCAACTTATCGGCAACCTCTCTCACAGGACTCAAACTATCAAAAGGTACAATGAATATAGGGCTAAGCTTGGACATATTTCATAACCTAATTATGCCATTCATGGGTGACACTCAAAGCCAAACATGATCACCCTTTATGAACAGTAGGGCTTGAACTATCTATTGTTGCCATAAGCATGTGTATGTATCCAATTAGTCCATCGCAACTGAATCAAACCATCTAATTCGAGATCAACATTGCTTGACATACAATGCCTCAGAAGGGTTCATCCAAATGTTTGAATGATTAACAATTGTTGTAAACAAACTCTTCTAAGGGAAATGTTGATATCTCCTATGTCACAACCTAAGGGTACCTCATAAATGTAACATGACGTATAAAACCCTGAAGGACTCCATACAAGCCGCTTAGTTGTCATAACATAATAAATAGAACAATAAGAGTAAAACAATAGTCCAAGACCTATAGGTTTTTTAAAGGAAAAGCGGAAGTCTAAAACACATGTCTCAATATAGCCATCTTGTACACTAGAATGAAATTGGGTCTGGCCCATACATCATGTCCAAAAGAGAAATACATGAAAGAAAGTGAACAATAAAACTCCGTCCTCGATGCATGAGGACTCGCCAATGCTCGGAAAATTTCAGGTCAACCTCTAGCCACGAAACTAATGACCTTGAATGTCGGACCCTACATTTGGGGAAATGTAGGCAAGAGTATGCTTTTGTACAAAAAAAATGCACCAAGTATGATAGACATGCATAAAACATTTAAATCATGCTAAAACAGAACATTTCATGACATGCAATAGAACAAGCTAAAACATGATATAAGTCAGTTAAAAAACATACTTCATAAAAACATGGTCAATTCAAGCTAACATCTTTAAAACCTTTGAACACATATGAAATACTCCTTGAGTAACATTAGTTCATTATTAATATGGGGAATTAGCATTAACTGACATAGAGACTATGAGTGATATAACATGATCCCTTGGTGTCTCCCACAACGAAAAGGGTTGTCCTACTTTCCAAGGTAGAATTATGAACTTCTAGCTTAAGTGGATCCACTAGCTAATCATCCTATGTGATCACATAGTTAGAGGATAAGGAGATTTCTACTAGAACCTAGCCTCTACTAACGGGAGAGCTTATATATCAAGAGATAGCTTCTAGAAACCCGACCTCTACTAACGTGAGAGCTTCCATCTCGCTGTCAATATCCTCTCGATGCTAAGCATAAATTCCAGGGAATAGTCTTTTATTACTTGTTCTAATTATCCATGGAAAGGTGTCCTTGGACAACCAATTGGTGACGCCCAATTTTGGAACTCCATATTATAGATTAATTTCCGAGCTTCTTCAAATTTAAGCGATTTAAAATAATTAATATTTATAATATTTCAAAATAAAATAAAAATGGTTTACATGTTATATTTAAACTAGTTTTGTCACTTTTTACAACTTTTGAAAATATATATGTTTTACATAATTGTGTATATAATTAGTATATTTATGAATGTTCAAAGATTGTGTCAAAAAGATTTTAGTTCTTAACTTAAATATTTTGTCAATTAGTTTGTTTTAAGTAATAGTTACTATTTTTAATTATTATTTTACAAAAAAGTCAATTATTTTATTTCGTTAATTAATAAATATTAATTCGTCTTATTTAATATTTAGCCGGATTCACTAATTAACTAAATTTGGGTAACTTCTTAATTCTTATTGGCTATAATTACAATTCATGTGGCCATTACAAGTCTAGCCAATTATCTTTCCTCACCTTAAACCCTTTTTCCAGATCAATTTTGGGCCTTTTTTCTTTAACAATAATCAGCAGTACCCAATTTAACAATTCCCAGGCCCAATAAGTTTTCATACCACTGACCCAGCCTAATCATTCTCAATAAATAACACAGCGTACAATGTACAACAAACACGCATACAATTCCAAAACTGACCCGACTTTGTTTCTTCTTCTTTTTCAAACTAAACCCAGAATGTTATTAAACGTCAACATTGACAGTCGCTCAGACAGAAAATCATGCCAACAATCACCTTACGTCCCCTTTTCCCTCTATTCTGGGATTTCTGAATCTCTTCCACTGTTGCCTTGAAAAAAGGTAAAGGAATTCGAATTTCAAATTGAAAAATCCACCTGTTTTCCCCCCAAATTGGCCTAGTTTTCATCTATATAAATCTTGTTCTTTCATTGTTAAAGAGCGATTGGAGAAAAAAATAGCACAACAATTACTTACTAAATATTCAGGAATAAGTTTCTATTTTTTCCTCTCGTTTGCCACCTAACTAGGATTTTTCGGATCCCATCCGAGCTTCATTTGTGGTGGTGTATAGTTTCACGGTCAAGCTCGTAGTCTAAGTACGCTACCCAAAAAAAGGTAACCTCGCCTCCTCTTGTATTATGTTTGAATGTAGCATGTTTTGTGTGTTCAACACTTGATATAGGGTCTGTTAGTAAGAGTATTTGGTTCTTCTGTTTAGAACTTGCTTTAATGTTATTTTCCTATGATTTTTTGGATAGTAAGCGTAAGTCCAGAATTTGTGAATATTTACTTCGATATTATATGTTGGTCGTTATATTTATTAGCTCAATTTTTTATCTGTGAAGCTAGCTAATTTTCTACTTGGTGTCACTCAAAATGATTTAGCACTTATTCGATCTCACCTATGATTTCATCCGTCGGGTTATTTGGAATGTTCGTTGTTTGGTTATAAATTGCATCAGTATAATATGAAAATGGTCGCTGCTTTGGTTGTTTGCATTGTCCCCTTCATTGTTACAAATTCTTGTTAACGTTAGCTGGAACTTACGCCATAGGCAAAGCTGACCTCTTTTTTATATATACCTGAGTGGTGTCCCTGCTGTTTTGTCATTTTGTGCTCTTTCGGTTTCAAAGCATGTTTTTATTACCGTAACTTTTTTATTCCATGATTCATAGACTTAACCACTCATTCTTTGCATGGTAAGATTTGCTCTTTCACCACATGAATTTATCCTAAACTGCAGATAGTGTGAATCAATTGCCAACCATGCTCGATTTGTTGTTCATGTTAAAAATAGTTTAAGCATTGCCTTATATTCATGTGTTTGGGTTTGGCTATTAATTTTCAATCAAAAATTGTTTCTCCTTGAGCATCTCGTATACGCCTCTATTCTTATTTCTTTTGATAAAATTGTTCATTAATGTTCAAGGAAATAGATTCAGGTAAAGGTCTCAGTTTACCACTTTATGTGATTGTTAGAGTCTCAGTTTACACATGAAAATAATTGGTCTTTTTTATCTTTTTTTATCGACACTATCTGCTCTTCATCACTGGATACCTCATTGTGATTGGAAAAATCACTAATTGGGTTATTATGAACCTCATTTGTTAGTTGAAAATATGACATGTAGTCCCTATCGTTATTTGGCTTTGATTTCATGAAGTTTGCTTTAGTTCCCTTCAAAGTGGCCCGTGGCGGTTAAAATTGGGGTGTTTAAATTAAAAGATTTGAATTTGGTCCCTATGTTTCCTTCATTATTTGTTTCCTGGAAAGCATAAAGCATTGGATTGTGTTTAAAGCATATTTCTAGTTCATATTATAGCTCATCCCCTTTACTACTCATCATCGATGATATAAAATATCAAGTCCTCATCCTCTCCCTTTATACCTATTTGGCTAATGAAGATAAGCATTTGTTGATAATTTTATCATTTCATATTCACCTTTAAATACTAATTCTATTATTTATTTGTTTTACATGAAATCTATCCGAGTTCGCCATGAAATCCCATCTCCTATCCTTGCCTCTTTGAGTGGTGCCGAAATTCAACATTTCTTCTATATCGAGTCAGCCAACTTTGATAAATCGAAAAAAAAGTCTTTGGAGTTGACGTACAGGTCTTGAAAAGTAGAAATATGGGTTGTACACACCCGATATACACTGATATACATCAAGTGTATACAAAAACAATAATTGGGTTAAATCCCAAAAGTAGCAACGAATTTGGCACAAGAAAGGGCCAAATTCAATCTCTCCCTTTATTTTAAATTATTTAATTGTGATTATTTATTATTTTCTTATTTATTAACTCAAACTTTAGAATTATTAATTCTCCAAAATATGAACTATAATCTTTATTTGAAAATCTTAGTAAAAACTTTTTATTTATTCATCAATTAATTTAAAAATATTTTTCATACTTTAATTAACGAAGTTGGTTTAAATTATTATTTTAAAATGATTCAAATCATCTCTAATAAATCTAGTTTTTGTCAAGATCCTACTCACTTCAAATGTTACAATTAATGTCCTCTTTTCTTAAAAAAATGTAATTTTTTCTTTATTTAACTATTTTCTCATATTAAATCACTTTTCAGAAAATAGTCAAAATATATTTAATCCAAGTCGTTGAATAACCGCGTGTTAGCGAGCGCTGCAAATGCCTTAAAAACCTTCTTTAAGTGTAAATAAGAACCTCTTACCCATTTTCTCTAAAATTTTAAAGACTTAATCTATTAGAGTCTTTTTAAATTAAGTTTTCTTAATTTCTTTAAAAAATTAAGTGGAGACTCTTTTCAAAGTGTTTTTCTCAAATTGTTTTATACTTTGAACATTTCAAAAATTTATTTTTCTAAAGATACACAGAAATGGCAAATCTTCTGTGGAATTAAGGTTCTAAACCATAACAGACATAGGCTAAAAATAAAGGCTTTTAACACGTGGTTGTTGTTTCGTATTGTTTGTTTTATTTTAATTGTTTAAATGTTTTATTTATATTGCTTATGTGATATAAATTGCTTTTTTGTTATTGTTATATATAAATTATATATTTATTACTGCTTTATAAATTTTCATTTCGTTCATATTTTTCCACTTCTTAGAAATTCACATTATCACACGTACACGCGAGGTGTGTTTTGCGCACCCGCAAATTTATTTCAGAATTCCAAAATTTAGGAGAGTTGGCATACGCGCAAGGTGTTCGGATTTTTTTTCCTGTGACTGCATAGCCTCCTCACTCAAGTACTCCACTCGGGAATATTATGTCTAGTAAACCCACTCTTAGTTTACCTAGAGTAGAGCTAAACCAACATACTTTATAAGGAACATACATCATTTCATGACCTAAGAGGCTTTATACCCTTGGTGTATTAAGTCTATTAGTCGACTTTACCTTACATGTCCAAGTGGGTTTCCGACCCCAAGTGACGACCTATTATTAATTATGTGCATATTTGAGGATTATTTAATCCTAAATATGGACCATTTGTTCTAATTAATTAAACTTTAGGGGGTGGTATAACTAACCTTTATCTGACTCAGAATCAGATATCTGCTCCACTCTATTCCCATGTACAGTGGTGGTCTGAGGCATCTCAGGCACATTTGGAATTTCCATTGTTCCAAAGACGATGGATACATCAGTAGACTTTAGGTGGTTTACCTATTTTCGTAGCACAACAATGGCTGCTTTTAAAGCTATCACCTCATCTGTGGCCCCTTGGTTGTGCTCGCACACTGCTATCCTTGCTGCTAGGGCATTAATGATAGTGCTCAGAGGTGTCAAAGCATCAGCTAGGGCAGTATGGATCATGCTTGGAATAGAGGCCTCTAGAATGGCACCCAGACGATCAGCAGAAAGGGCAAGCTGTCCCATCCGGAGTAGGGAAACCTAGGTGAGTGGAGGCCGGGAAATAGCAGTAACAGCACTAGGTCTGGGATACCTTGCAGCAGTGGATGAATCTAGAAGTGCCTCTACAGGTGATGATTTTGTGTTTAGTAACTCCATCAATGGTTTCTTCTTCCTTTCTGTTTAATCCTTAAGGTACTCGACTTTGATCCTCTGGATATATATATTGGTTGGGCATCAATTCCACATCCTTCTTGGCATCTCGAGGTACCCGAGCTTGTTTGGACAATGCTATGATCAATATTAGGAATGGAAGTGAGGTCTGGCTCTACCTTTCATGCTTGAGTATCTCTGAAGCGATGATTTCTCCCAAGTTTATCTGAGTTTCCTCTATGATGCAACCCAGGTAAACTGGCTTGGCAAGGTGAAGAATTGACTCATTTTGGGATGGCATTACTGTGTTGCCAATATAACCGAACCATAACCTTTGTTCGTTTCGGCCATTTGATTAAGCAGTTGAGCTGCTATCACATATGGATGTTTTGCAATGCCTCCTAGAATGAGGTTGTCTACCAACCTTTTGTTATCAGAACCAAGACTTCTGTAGAAATAGTCAAGGAGAGCTATGTTGGGAATGTCATGATTTGGACATTGATTGATCAGCTCATTAAAAATTGCCCATGACTTGTGGATCTGTTCACCTTCCAATTGCTTGAAGGTGAGGATACGATCCCGTAAGAACATTATCTCTAATGGAGTGAAACTCCATTTGCTTTCGAGTATAGCTCGTCGTGCTTGCTTCCTCTATTTGGATATAATCAAGCTAATAAAACAAAACTAAAGATTGATTAAGTAAACTACAATTAAGAGGAACAAAAATTCTACTAATCTAAGAATTATCAAATAACACAACTCCCTGGGAGCGGTCCCATTTTGATGTTTGCGTAATCAATGATACAACTTCTGCTAAAAGTGTCTACAATCATGCAATAGTATAATAACCCAACCAAGGGTTGGGGTTGAGTCCCAAGAGAGTGGTTTCGAGAATTAATAGAAAAATAAAATTAGTTCTAACTAGTCGTAGCTAAAGACATTAACGATTAAAAACATAGTAAATTAAAGGGGGACACAAGAGTGTCAATTAACAATAAGGATTTTGTCACAAGTAAGTAAAATAAGACAAATTAACAAAGATTTTTAAGTAATGAGAAGGGATTATTGGGATGTGACCGAAATATGGATTAATCTAAATTATTAGGTATATGCTTTCGATAAAAAATTTATAGAGTAATATTGACTAGGCTAAGCTATATGTAGGAATAAATTCCCTCTCGAGCAACTTACCACATTTCAAATGGGTTCCTCTCGGACACCCACTTGCCGCATGAAGACCAGTCTACACCTTATCCTACTCACTTTCTCGAGCTGAGTGTTAGGATATGGGACTAGGGTTCACTCTCTCAAGCTAAACCTCATGTCAACCCACTCCTTAGGCCATCAATCTAGTAGTCTTGGTTTCGCGACATCTCTCTCGAGCAAGCCGAAAACACATAAATAACTTGTAATTGCAACTACAAATTTGTTAGATTCATCCACAACTACTAGATGAAATCCCCATTAAACGACATCTAATCTATCAGCAAGCAAGACCCAATAATAGTCTTAACCCATATTCGCTAAATCACACCCCAAGAATTGGGGTTTTTAGCCACATATCAAGAGATAGAAATTTATACCTAAATGAGCTTGCATTCAAATGGGTATGAAGATTTAAGTCTTGTTACAGGCCAAGAATGAAGAATCCAAGAGACCTAAGTCTAAATCCTTGGAAATGAAACCCTGTTCTTCTTCAAGTTTCAAAACCCTCTCAAACTTAGAGTAAAAATAAAAAGTACAAAAATTATATTAATTGTTCCACACTAAAAATCTGATACCAAGCTACAACTCTCAATGAGTATTTATAGCTTTCAAAGAAATTTGTCATGCAGCGGACCATTCGGCAACAATTGCCGAAATCGATTTGCCCTTTGGTGTAGTTCATCGCCGTCTTCCACCATCCTTCAACATCGTTGTGCTCTGGGTGGGCGACATGGTACTGCCTTGCGGAACTTCTCGGCAATGCGTCGACTGCTTCCTTTTTCAACTGACTTGGTCCTTTACTTAAAGGCTCAGCACACTAGAACGAAGGATGAAGTAAGACCCTTCAGCGACACGCCAAATTGACTCGGCGATCCTCAAGCCTTCATTTCTTCGTTCTTTTCAGCCTTTTCGTACCTCTTGTGACGTAGTGTCCATTCTTTCCTTCAAACTTCAAATACCTAAAACTTAAGTGTTTTCATCAAATATTGAGATAAAATAAGTATTTAGGACATAATTTTTATTAAAATAAAGCCCTAAATGAATCCAATTTGTGGACTCATCATTCCTCCAGTATATGCAGTGGGAACTCAAGCATTTACTAACCCAATATCAGTCAAGTTTCAACCTGAGGTAGATCAATATGAGGAAATGGAGAAGGATGTCAAGGAAAAGGATGATGATGTGTTAGCTAGAGATATTCGTGTTCTTAAGCAAGCAATGAGAAACCTCCAAACTACTAAGGGAAATAAAAGCATAAAATATGAGGATCTGTGTGTCCAACCAGACATTGATTTGCCTGTAGGGTACAAACTGCCAAAGTTTGATATATTCAATGGAATTGGTGACCCTCATACACACCTAAGGGCATAATGTGACAAACTGGTAGGACTGGGGAGAGATGAGAGGGTCAGAATGAAGTTGTTCATAAAGATCTTGCTTGTTATACAGAACAAGATCTCTATAAATAGCATGGTTGGAGTGATATAGCATAAGACTTTATGGATGATTCAAGTTCAATACCGATATCACACTATATAGGTTCTACCTAACTAAGTTGAAGAAGAAGTCAATTGACACATTTCATGAGTATGCTCTATGTTGGAGGTCGGAAAATGCTAGAGTCCAACCACCGATGAGTGAAAGTGAAATGACTGCTACCTTTATTGAATGCCAATATAACAATATTTAGTATGAGAAAATGATAACCATGATGGGACAAAAATTCACAAAAATCATTAGAATGGGAGAAATCTTGGAAGAAGGAATCAAATCAGGAAGAATCCAAGACTTTACAGCTTGTCATGCTGCAAGAAAATCAATTCAATATTGTTCTATCAATGGGAACAAAAAGAAGAAAGAAGGTGTATCTGTTGTCATGATTGACCAAGGACGCATGCTAGGTCAACTTCCTCCCTGCCTAAATCAGCAACATCAACCCATTTACCCTTACCAATATGGTGAAGCCTCACATACTCTCTACCGTCCTCTATCAACTCCTTATCATGTCTACAACACCCAGGTGAACTACTATCAACCTCGAGCTCATACTTACAATAAATAATATTCTTACCAACTAGTACAAGCTTCAACTTTTCAAAATCGACCATATGCCGCACCTAGAGTTCGCCCAAATCATGAAATAAAAACCACTTGCAACTATACTAAAATAGCCAAACCATTGCCTCAATTTTTTGAGAGGTTGAAAATAGCAGATATGATACAACCAATCGAAGGGAAAATTCCTGATCCTATTCAAAAATGGTTTGATGGTTCTAAGCGTTGTGTATATCATTCTGGAGTTGTTGGATACAACATTGAAGATTTCTATGGTCTCAAAAATAAGATTGAAGCTTTGATTAAAGAATGAGCAATCTAACTTACTGGACCTCAACCCAACGTGAACAATAATCCTCTGCCTAAACATGGGAATGCTGATGTGAACATGATAACTATAGAGAAAAATTTGGTTGTGAATAGAAGTATTGTACCCATTGAAAAGGTGAAAATGATGCTATATCGTCCTTCAGTGCTCCTATCTTGTCAACTCAAGGACAAACAACGATAAAGGTTAATGCTACAACCATTTACATGCCACTCTACAACATGGAGACACCGACCATTTGGGGTCCTAAACTAGAGTAGACTCTGAAGAATTGGAAATATAATTCATCCCTGGTTCGCCGGGAGTCTTGGTAGATTGAGCAAGTAGTAGAACTGTTTGGGATAGCACAATTATAAAAAAAATTGAGGCCAAAATCATGCCTGAAAACTTTAAGTTGGTTTGCCTCATTTTTTTGAAAGCTTAATTGCAAAATCTATGAATGCATTTTCTATTTTCTTAATTGTCTTTTACTTATTACTTTCAAAATTTTTTTTATATATGTTAATTTTCAAATTAAATCTACCAAATTTATGATAGTGACACAATGAAACAAATGAACAAGTTGAAGCCAATCAAGATATTTGAAGGATGTGAAGGTAACCAACAATTGAACAATCGACCAAGTAACATGACAGCATTCAAGCACGAAAACCATTGAAGAGAACTCAAGATACTACAATAAAGGACAACTTTAGATAGATTTTCTGAATGTAACTTCTACTTTACATGTAATTATGAACTACGTTCTAACCTGATTCCTTTGGTAGGATACGTATGCAGCCCACATAGGGTTTGGTTTTACTATTGTAATATTTCTAAATTTCCTTATTTGTAATAGGAGAACTATGCCTAACTTGAGTCCCTCAGTGGGATACGTAGGCTATCCACATACGGTTCAGTCACATTAGGATAGAAATTCAAAATCCTTTTGCTATTTATGTAATTTGAACTATACATGGCCTGATTCCGTTGGCAGGATATGTAGGCAACTCATATCAAGTTCGGTCCCTTTATTCTAAAAATTCCAAATCATTTTTATGTAACTTGAACTACATTTTGACCTGATTCTCTTAGCGAGATACATAGGCAACCTGCATAGGGTTCAGTCTTATCACAACGTAAATTTAGTATGCTTCTAGAAAATCAACACTGGAGCAGAATTTTGGGAAAATTTGGTCAAGAAATGATTGGACACTGTCAAGCTATAGAATGCTACCTGACAAGAAGTGACAAGAAGTAACAGACAAAGGACGTTCATTATGTTTCAAAATGGTCTCAATCTAAGAGTTGATAGAAAATATTTATCTTTACAACTTATAAACATATGTTTACATATTTTTCTACACATTAACAAATATCTCTTACAAATGATAATTTTTTATTCTTATTTTTATTTTATAAAAAATATTTTTTACTCTTCATCTACCAAGTCTCAAATGGAGATCATAAGGTCTGAACAAATAGAATGGACAGAGGGCCAACAAAATCAAGCTTTCATTCAACACGAATCAACACCCCCTCCCAACTAAGATTTTTTCTTTGAGTACAGGAACAAGAAAGATACAAGAAGTCAATACTGGATTACATTAAAGTCATCATTTGCCTCTAGGACCCTGCCTGAATAAGCCAAATGACTCCACCTTTAATTTTACTTTATATCTGACTTTATCTCTTTTACTTCATCATGACTTTATTTCTTACTAACATCTTTACCCAAAATTTGCAGGTAAAATCCCCTTAATTTATTGAATGGGAATCATGTTCAATACAGGGGTCACTAGATCAACCAAATTGTCCATCAAGACATAAATGTCGAATATAAGAGTCGATGTTTAACTAATTACAATCATCAACATCAACTACAATCGAGACACTTCACTAATTTTATTACTTTTTACTTTATTAAATACCTTTATAATGCTCTTTATCCACCTTAACTACTTTATTTTTGAATTTTGCAGGAATCAACAATAAGCTTCCAAAGACAATTGAAGACATCGCTCAGCCCCACAGTCATCAACCACACAGATTTCTTTCTGCCTTACATTTATTTTATTTTTACTTTATCATGACTTTATTTATAATTTTACTCTACATTTTTACAACCATCAGCATCTAGCCCCGACCACCAATCGGAGGCATCACTTCGTCAAGCCCCAAAGATAACCGGAGGCATCATTACAACTACCCCCCATTGAATCGGAAGAAATTTGGGTTCATCCAACCTAAAATAGGATATGGGTTCGTCCACCTTAAAATAGGACATGGGTTCATCCACCTTAAAATAAGATTTATTTGGTTCGTCCACCTTAAAGTAGGACACAGGTTCATCCACCCTAAAATACGATACATCAGGTTCATCCACCCTAAAATAGGATATGGGTTCATCCACCCTAAAATAGGATATGGGTTCATCTACCCTTAAATAGGACCTGGGTTCATCCACCCTAAAATAGGATATATCAAGTTCATCCACCCTAAAATAGGATACACACATATTAAACTCATACTTTATGATGTCATTAAAAACTTTACTTTTGACTTATAGACATCACTTATTATCGAGACCCCGAAGACAACTGGAGGCCTCATTTATAATTCTAATCCTCGTAGACTATCGGTAGATATTAGACATCATTTACCATTGGGACCCCGAAGACAACTGGAGGCCTCATTTATCATTTAAGTTCCCAAAGACAACCGGAGATACTATTTCATCATCTACATAACCAGACGGCTACACTTTTACTTTATTATCTACTTAACCAATTACTTTATTCTACTATACCTACTTTAGCAACGTTACCTTAAGCTTTACAGACATCATTCATCATCAAGTCTCTAAAAACAACCAGAGATGTCATATGTCATTATGTCTTCGAAGACAAATAGAGATACCAATTGGCCATACGACCTCATCATCATAAGAAAGATGACTCTCAACATCAAGTCTCTGTAGACAATCAGAGACATTTTTATCTACCAAGTCTCTAAAGACAACTAGAGATAGCATTTGGCCATACTACTTTCATAAGTCACAGGACTTCATCCTCATTCTAACACATATGTGTTACAATTTTATTATTTATAGATTCTTGCACTTTAGTTAACATATCTGACTTTAATGCCAATTTTACAATGAGTTTCAGGAATATTAGTCTAAAGCAATTAAAGACGCATCACAATGTGAAATTTTATTTAAGTAGTGAATTGGGGCAATTTGTTGAGAAAGTTTAGCATTCCAACAAAGGTCAGAGATCATCATTCATCATCATCCTATCAATGAAGTATTGTCATCAACAATATTGCATTATCTAGAAAGTCATCATTGTCTCGCATCATATCAATTCATCAGCTACTGCGTCAAACTAACGGACGCTAACGACAACACATTTAGAGAAAAGAAATGTGCTGAATATGGTAAAACATAACACTTCTCAATTTAAATTATAGTTTCTACTAACGAGTTTATTTTAGTCTTTGCCGAGAGCATCCAAGAGGTTGTATTCTCAAATCAAACCACAGGTGCAGAAGACATCAAAAAGGATGCAACACAACATGGATGTTTTTGTTAGTAGCAATCTAGGACATAGTCTGAAGAGGAATCTCAAACTCTTAGGGCGCGATTTGAGGAGTGAATTACACCACAATCAAACCACACCCCTATTAGAAGGCATCTGGGCTTTTATTTGGGCTTATCGATTTCAATTTCGCATCCAGAAAAACTTTCAGTCTCACTGGAGGCAACCATTAAATCTGAGTGACAATACACCAAGAGCTTTGGAAAGTATGTCCCTATAAGTTCTTAATTATTGGTGTGAAGTGTACCACATTCATGTCAAAGAGGTTGCAAGCCTCTTTTTCATACTCGACTTACTTGTCACTCCTCTAGAACCAAAGGTCATCTTGCACAATAGATTTCCTTCATAACCGATCGAGTCGAACTACAAACAACTTGATTCCTTGAGTTGAGGGATATGCAAGCGAACTCAATGTTGAATACTCGGTTGTACTCCAACATTCTCTCTTAAATCTTATTCTCGAGGATTTTGGTCTCTTTATAATTTGATATCGGGATAACTCTTGAATTCTTTCATAATCGTGAGTCAAATCAAGCCTATTGAACTACAAGTGCCTAAATTCTCATATAGCCTGAGATATGTAGGAAACCTGATACCAGCGTTTGGTCATAATTCCTAAAGTCTGCACCAAAAACCATTTGCTAGAGGATGGAGATGTGGTCGGTCAAAATTGGATTTGCCAATTTTATTTACCTCGAATTTCTATAATCAATCCAAGTCAAATGAGGGAAAGTTGTTGACACTCAATTTTGGACCTCTACATTATAGATTAAATATCGAGCTTCTTCAAATTTAAACGATTTAAAATAATTATTTTTTATAAAGTTTCAAAATAAAATAAAAATAAAAATGGTTTGCAGGTTATATTTAAACTAGTTTTATCCTTTTTTATAAATTTTGAGAATATATTTGTTAGTTCTACATAATTATGTATATAATTAGTATATTTTATGAATATTCAAAGATTGTCTCAAAAATATTTTACTTTTTACTTAAATATTTTGTCAATTAGTTTGGTTTAAGTAATAGTTTATATTTTTATATATTAGTTTATAATAAAGTCTATTATTTTATTTCATTAAGATAAATAAGCTTGTTAATTAATCAATATTAATTCATCTTATTCAATATTTAGTTGGATTCACTAATTAACTCAATTTGGCTAACTTCTTAATTCTCATTAGCTATAATTACAATTCCTGTGGCCATTATAAATCTAGCCAATATTCTTTCCTCACCTTAAACCCTTTTGCCAGATCAATTTTTGCCAATTTTGGGCCCTTTTTCTTTAACAACAACCAACAGTACCCAATTTAACAATTCTGAGGCCCAATTTATTTTCATACCACCGACCTAGCCCAATCTTTCTAAAAAAATAACCCAACGTACAATGTACAATAAAAACACATATAATACCAAAACTAACCCCATTTCGTCTTCTTCTTCTTCAAATGAAATAGAAAAAGCTAGTAAACATCAACATCAACAGTCGCTCAGACTGGAAATCACACCAAAAATAACCTAACGTCGCCTTTTCCTTCTTTTCTCGAACTTTCTGAATCTCTTCCCCTATTGCCTTGAAAAAAGGCAAAGGAATTTGAAAATCCAGCCCTTCCCCCACCCTACCCCATCCCCCCAAATAGGCCAAGTTTTCATCTATATAAATCTTGTTCTTTCACTGTTAAAGGGGGATAGGAGAAAAAATAGCATCACAATTAATTACTAAATATTTAGGAATACGCTTCTATTTTTTTCCTCTCGTTTGCCCCTTGACTGGGATTTTTTGGAGCCCATCAGATCTTCATTTGTTGTGGTGTATAGCTTCACGGTCAAGCTCGTAGTCTTAGTATGCTGCCTATAAAAAGGTAACCTTACCTTCTATTCTATTCTATTTCAATGTAGCATGTTGTGTGTGTTCAACGCTTGATACAGGGTCTGTTAGTAAAAGTATTTGGTTCTTTCGTTTAGCACTTGCTTAAATCTTATTTTCCTGCAATTTTTTTGACAGTAAGCGTGAGTCCATCATTTATGAATGTTTACTTCCATATTATATGTTGGTCATTATATTTATTATCTCAAATTTTTATCTATGAAGCTAGCTAATTTGCTACTTGGTGTCACTCGAAATGATTTAGCACTTGTTCGATTTTCTTAGAATGTTCGTTGTTTGGTTCTAAATTGTATCAGTATGATATGAAAATGGTCGCTACCTTGGCTATTCTCTTTGTCCCTTTCATTGTTACATATTCTGGTTAACGTTAGCTTGATCTTACGTCATAGGCAAATTTGACCTCTTTTTTATATATACTTGAGTGTTGTCCATGTTGGTTTGTCATTTTGTGCTCTTTTGGTTTCAAAGCATGTTGTTATGACCATAACTTGTTTATTCCCTAATTCATAGCTTCAACCTTAGATTCTTTCCATGGTAAGCTTTGCTCTTTGACCACATGAGTTTAGCCTAATCTGCAGATTGTGTGAATCTATTGCCCCCCATTCTCAATTTGTTGTTCATGCTAAAAATAGTTTAAACATTGCATTATATTCATGTGTTTGGGTTTGGCTATTAATTTTCATTCAATAATTGTTTCTCCTTGAGCGTCTCGTATACCTATCTATCCATATTTCTTTCATTAAATTGTTAATTAATGTTCAACGAACTAGACTTGGGTGAAAGTCTCAGTTCACTGCTCTATGTGATTGTTAGAGTCTCAATTGAAGCATGAAAATAATTGGTCTTTTTTATCTGCACTATTTGCTCTTCATCACTGGTTTACCTCACTGTGATTTGAAAAATCACTAATTAGGTTATTATGAACCTCATTTTTAGTTGGGAATGTGACATGTATTTCTTATCATTATTTGACTTTGATTTCATGAAGTTTTCTTCTAGTTCCCTTCCAAAATGGCCCGTAGAGGTTTAAATTAAAAGATTTGAATTTGGTCCCTATGTTTCCATCATTATTTGTTTCCTAGAAAGCATAAAGCATTGGACTATTTTGAAACCATATTTCTAGCTCATATTGTAGCTCATCCCCTTTATTTCTCATCATCCATGTTTTGAAATATCAAGTCCTCATCCTCTCCCTTTATACCTATTTGGTTAATGAAGGTAAGAATAATGTCGATAATTTTATCATTTCTTATTCTCCTTTAAATACTAATTCTATTATTTATTTGTTTTACATGAAATCTATCCGAGTTTGCCATGAAATGCCATCTCCTATCCTTGCTTCTTGAGTGGTGCCGAAATTCAACATTTCTTCTATATCAAGTCATCCAACTTTGAGAAATCGAAGAAAAAGTATTTGGAGTTGGCGTATAGGTCTTAAAAGGAATAAAAATGGGTTTTATACACCTAATATACATTGATATACATCGTGTGTATACAAAAACTAAAATTGGGTTAAATCCCAAAAGTAGCAGCGAATTTGGCCTAAGAAAGGCCCAAATTCAGTCTCTCCCTTACTCTTAAATAATTTAATTGTGATTATTTATTATTTTGTTGTTTATTAACTCTAACATTAGAATTATTAATTCCCCAAAAGATGAACTATAATATTTATGTTAATAAAACCTTTTTATCAACTCGTGTACTTTATTTGAAAATCTTTAGTCAAAACTTGTTATTTATTCTTCAATTAATTTAAAAACATTTTTCACACATTAATTAACCAAATTGGTTCAAATTATTATTTTAAAATGATTCAAATCGTTTCTAATTAATCTAGTTTTTGTAAAGATCCTACTCACTAGAAATTTAATTCAAATGTTGCAATTAATGTCCTCTTTTCTTAAAAATTGAAAATTGTTCTTTATTTAACTATTTTTTTAGGTTAAATCATTTTTCAAGAAATAGTCAAAATATATTTAATCTAAGTCATAGGATAACCGCGTGTTAGAAGACGCTTCAAATGCCTTAAAAACCTTCTTGAAGCGTAAATAAGAACGTCTTACCCATTTTCTATAAATTTTTAAAGACTTTATCTATTAGAGTCGTTTTAAATAAAGTTTTCATTATTTCTTTAAAAAAATTAAGTGACGACTCTTTTCTAAGTATTTTTCTCAAATTGTTTTATACTTAGAACATTTCAAAAAGTGATTTTTCAAAAGATCGTAAAATTACGGCATAACACCAATCAAATCTAAATTCATTAGGATAGCTCTTACTCTTGGATAGCTCATACTCTTTGATTCAATTAGGTGAGAAAGTCTTTCAACCTAAGAATCCTTTTGATGTGGTAAAACCTTTCACATCATGCTAATATATGTTTATGAGATTATCCTTTCAACAACACAAGAAAAATATCATTATTGGTACTTTACTCTCAAAGCACCCTTAAAACATTTGCATAGATTTCACAAGAAAATACATGAGTCCATAATTTACCTCTGAGGTTTAAAACCTAATTTCAATCATCAACAGTTAGAAAATTTGGGTTAGATATGAATTTCATCATAAATTCATGTAAGGCTAGATATTCATGCTTAATTTAATTAAACTCTCCCTCTAAGATCAAAATATCAAATTATATGATTCATAACTTTAAAACATGGGGATTATAAGGATTCATAGGGGAAAACATCATAAAACCATTGTATTGCATCAATTAATTCATAGAAGATCATAATTCAATCATTCAAATCAATAATGCAAATAATGCATGACAATTGAAGAAAACCCTAACTAATTTGGGAATTCTACCATTTGAAATATGGGAATTTGGGAACTCTGTGGATGGAAGGAATCCATGGATGAAAACTATCATACCTTGAATCTAAATGCTAGCCATCAATGGAGGAATTGAGACCGTGACTTGAAACCTAGGTTGAATCCTTCTTCTTCTTTAAGTTTCTAGAGAGAGATATTTTTGGACAAGATAATTGATCTTCTTTTGTGATTTTGGAAGAATGATGTCAACGGGCTAATATGGGGGTTGAAAATATTTATATAGGGGGTCTTAATGAAGGGTTAAATGACGTAATATAGGATAAAATTAATTTAGGAAAAGACCCAACTACCCCTGAAACATAGCTGCCAGCTGTGACCCACGACCACGATTGACAGACCATGGTCAAGACAACGGGCCATCCTGCACGACCATTGTTCGAGGTCAGTGCTCAATTATGACGATCTGAACTATAAGGCCCAACCACGGATGATGGTCTGACCAACAGTCCATTGGTGAGGCCGTGGTTCCCCACTATCCTAAACTAGTCTTCGGTGCCCATCCACAGACCATACCTATGCTCTGTGGTCCACTTATGGACCATGGTTGGCCACTATGGTTGACACCTGAAACTTTTGAAAAATGGCTACTTAGCCCTAGCCTAAATCCAGGGTGTTACAATATCTCCCCCTTGGGGTCATTCATCCTCGAATGAGATTCAAACTAGTTCTAAAAGATTAGGAGAGGAACTAACAACCCAATGTACCACACAACTCCATCTAAATGCATATAACAAAGGAGGAAATATCGACTCCAAGTTAGGACGTTCTCAAAACATCATTAGAGGGGTGAAACATAGTCTAATAGCCCATCATGCATGGAATGCAAAAAACAAGGAGGAAACATCAAATCCAAACTAAACATACTCAATGCATCATAAGGAAGTAGGAACTAGACATAGCAACCCAATATGCACGAAATTTCAAAATTACTCATGTTCAACGAGGAAATACCTTTTAAAAGCAAAAAGCATGTGCAACACCATCTTATAGAGATTATATGCAATTCATTCTCAAAAAAGCATAGCTAAAGCATGTTTAACAACTCCTCTCATGAAGTTTATAGGCAACTCATACTCAATGCACAACAACATGAGGAAAATAAATTATATAAGTCATTTCTTTCAAAACTTAAGCTTTTTCATGAACATGCATATTTAAGGAAACCATGGAATCACATAAAACACATGACTGAAAAACAGAGGACAAACCAAAGGAATTCTTTACCTCAAGCTAGAATAGGAGTAAAAGGAACAAGATGAGGATATCTGGACATCAAATTGGCCTCGGCCTCCGAAGTAGAACCCTCAATAATTGATTCCTCCACAACACTTTCACGGAAGTAACTTCTATATTTCTCAACTTCTTGACTTGTCGGTCCAAAATCTCAACTAGAGCTTTTTCAAATGAAAGATTCTCTTTAACTCCCAAACCTTCTAAGGTAACTATAGATTTCGGATCTCCAGCATATTTCTTCAACATAGTGACATGGCAAACGGGATGCATTGATGCCAACTCATTAGGTAAGATTGATCTTCGATCGAATTATCACCAATTGATGGTGAAAGGTGATGATATGGCAAAAATAGTTTTTCAAACCTTTTATGGTCATTATGAGTTTTTAGTGATGTCGTTTGGGTTGACTGATCAGTCTAAGATTTCTACTTATTTAGGGATTTGTTTTGATAGTTTTAATGTCCTTAAATGCCAATTTTATGATGTAAATTGATGTTAAAGCATTGATTTACAAGTTTGTAGACTAAGGAGCAAGGTGAGTACATTATCAGGCAAAAAAGAGCAAAAAAGTAAAGAAATGAAGAAAAGCAATTTTGGTGATCGGCAAGACCACTCGGCGAACCGCCGATTGTCTCTTTGGCCCACCTAAAGTTCTAGCATGCTAACCATGGGAAGAACCCACTTGGAGACAGAAAAGGGGAGTCGACAGATCACCGAACGACTCTGCGATGACAACCTTGATCACCTAAAGTCACAGAACCTTGAAGACAAATGGCCAATGCAAACAGGTGATGGATTGGAGCAAAGGGTAGATCGCCGACTTGGTTGGTAAGGCCCAACTTATTCCACCGAATGACCTTTCAGGCCAACAATTAGGAAACTTTTAATTGAAATTTAAAATGAAATTTCAGGAGTTTCTTCCAGTTCTGATTCCTAGAGTTTGAATTTTTATGTTTTTCTCTCAGATTTTAAGCTTCCATTGTAGACTTTTGAGGTTTAACTTGAGCATTTTCAAGTGGGTTTTTTAATTTAAGCAATTGGGACCATTATAAAGACTTGGGAACCTTTACCCAGATCATGGTTAACATATTTAGTAATTGTTTCTCTATTTTTATGATATGTAGCTAAAATCCCAATTCTTGGGGTGTGATCATGTCTTTATGTATCTAATTAGCTTATGGGTATTATTGTTTAATGATTGAATTGGTGTTTTAAAGTTGGTTTAATCATTAGTTGTGTTTTAATCGATGGATTGTAGTTGCAAATGCAATTCTAGCATAGAGTTCTTGTCTTGATTGAGAGAATATTTTTAGAACCAAAGCTTTTGATTAATGATTGTAGGTATTGGGTTGATATAGGTTCAGCTCGAGAGAGTAAATCATAAACCAATTATACCTATTTAGCTCGAGAGAGTGGATACTTTAAGGTTGTGGACTATTTATCTTGTCAAGCTTGTCGATGTTCGAGAGAAATCGCCTCAATCATAATAGTTGTTGGAGAGAAAACTATTGCACTTAAAGACTACCCAACCTATCTATGGTTGTCTAGAATGTTTGAGCAAATACTTGTAGCCCTATTTTATGTTAGTACTAACTCCCAAACCCCTAGATTATCCTTTATTTTTTAAAATTCCTATTTTTAGTTTAATTTTTATCACTGATTCCAAAATCCATTTGTTACATTAGGTGAAATTATCCACAAACTTGTCCTAATTTCTACAATTAATTGGTTTTCACTTTTAATTTTCTCATTGAATTATTACATTTAGATCACTCCTTGTGGGATTCTACCATGACTCTTTTGTTGGATATTTATTTTTCTTGGTATTTTTTATTCATTCAATTGTTTTAGTTAGTAATTTGCATGTTATAAAAAGAGCCACTTCTGCTAGGGAGTAGTAGCTATGATTTCAATTTGTGAAGTTAATTTGTGAAATTGTTTGTTTGTAGTAGGAAACATTATTGTTTGGTATTGTTGTTTTGTCCCTTTTTGTAGGTGGAAATATGAGTGAAAATTGAAGTGATGATTCTAGTCACTATGTGTAGAATGATAACATGGGAGATATGAATGATATGCATCATATGTCGTCGTAAGTATAAGAGAAATCTGGTTACTTCCTACTACCAGGAGAGTTATGTTTTATGTAACAAAATATATATTGTAATTGTTCCAGATGAAAGGAATGTTTGGAGGTCTTTCTCATGAAGGCCCTCATGAATATATTTGAAATTTAGTGGACATTCGTGGGCCTTTCATCATTAAGAACATCTCACAAGAATCCATAAGTTTGAGGTTGTTTCCTTTCTGCTAATCGGAATAAGTAACTAGGAGGATGACCGACCTAATGAATGATTCCATAGTTTCATGGGAGGAAATGAAAGAAATTCTCCTTGAAAGATTTTCTCTTCTTCCAAAATGGTGAAACTTGGACATAGCATCAAGAATTTCAAGGGAATGGAAGGTCAACCTCTTAATGACACTTTGTTCAATTTAAAAAGTTAGTATTGCAATGTCTGACACATGAGTTCAGACAATTTATTTCTACAATATTTCTATCGTAGCTTTGATACAATAAAACAAGAATTGGATTACTAGCTTATCAAAAGAAGTATAATGTAGCAACCGTTTGATGTGGCAACAATGTTGCTTGATGATACACCCAAGACAAATTGATTATGTCATGTAAGGGAGAATTAAGTATCTTCTCTATTTTTGGGTATGCGCAAGGAACATATTGATATGAACTAAGAGCGTGATAATGTCGTGGCCAAGATGAAGACTCTACTTGACTTGTTAATCAAAACATGTCATGGGGGTGGACGGATATCGGTAAACATAGTTGGTACAAGTAGTTCAAAGTACCACATTAACCAAAATTAGAGGCATTATACAATGAAGAAGTGTGATACATGGAGAACAAAAAAGGGGGTTCTTAGCCGAACTATTCTAGATCGGGTAGGAATTAAGGTTGGACTAAAGAAAAGGGATAATGGCTAGAGATATTAGCAAGATACAGGAGGTAATTTTATAGATTGTGAAGTTCACAAAGATACATACCAACTCCTGACCATCAAAAATAGAAAGAGATAGTAGCACCACAAAGGAATCGAACTGACATGTTGACTAGGATCCTTAGAAGGTTTAAGGGTTCCACAAATTATTAAACGACTTAAAAAATTGCTTCTCCACTTTGACTCAAATGTTTACTTCCTATCTTTGACAATTAACAAACTTGAAACTTAGATGTGTCAAATCTCCACTCATTTATATCCAAGGCAGCAAGGAACTTTGCATAGTGATACCATCCCAAATCCGAAGAATGATATTCGATGAGTAAAAACAAGGTCCTTCCACGACAATAAATACGGAGCATTTTGTGATCCAAATGAAGTTTATTTTATTGCTTTCAATAACATATGTAGTAAGTGCAGGTTCAAATGAAGTCAAAAGCTTAACATGACACAATGGGCGATGCAAATTTCCATTCGATTATCCACCGAGTTCGTTAGGCGCACATCTTAACGTTTTCCTTCTTTGCCATGTATTTTGAAACATGGTATAGTCAACTTTTACTTACATGGAGTTGTTCAGTGATTAGCTGAATGGCATTGGGCGAAAGGCCAAGAGTCTTTTCTCTTTTAGAAGGCCATCCATTGATCTTTATGAGTCTCTTCACTTTATACACTCTATACACTTAGACTAAATACTAGTCTGAGTCTTCTTTGCTTAGATTTTCTTACGTAAAGTTGTATATTACTTGTGATTCTCAGCCCAAACCCTTCATTCCTCATTGTTTGAGGATTTTTAATCATTGAGGTTGGTTCTTGAGTTCACTTTTATTATTTTTGCATGAAATTGGTACATATGTTAGGTTAACTATCGATATGGCTAATTTGATGTATAAACCTTAGTCGATTGAATAGTTCCCATGTCTTAGAATTGTTTATTTACATTGCTAAAATTTTATTATGTAGGTTGTGAATTGAAAATGGACTGATGATTAGTATGGGTATTGGTTGAAATTTTCGTGCGTGAAGTATAATTAGCCTTGTGTTGTCCTTAGGCTTGTTTTTGCCCAATGATAGATACAATGACGTCTTTCTTAAGGGCAAATTATTGATTTGGTAACAGTTTATTTAGTTTTGGGAAAATATTAGTACCCAAGGGTAAAATTTGTATATGTGTTTCCTATTAAGTTATTTTGTCTTTTGGGTAGGTGTTGCATTTTGGTTCTTAATTTTGAAAAGTTGGCATTAGACTGAAATTACTTGATCAGTGAGCTTGTCAAAGTGATTAGGGGAATCGTCGAGTGTGTCCCACATCAAATTTTCATTGCGAAATCGTTTCTTGGGTACTGTGACTTTCATCGGGCTTGTCTCACCTCGCCAAACAATCTTGGTGAATCATCAAGTTGGAGGAAGGTGTGTTGATAAATTAGCCTTCTAGGTAGCAAAGTCACTTTGTGCACCTCTAAGTGTGTGAGTAAAAATCAAAAGAAAGTTTTTGAGGTTGTTGTTGTGTTGGGATTTCAACTCAATTAAGGCTTAATATTTAAGGAATTGTTGTCCTCAATGCATATTTTATGCTCTAAACTGTCGATAAAATGTTAATGTGTAGCAATGAAGGCAAAAGAGCAAGGCAAGGGCATTACAAGGTAAAAATGAGCGAAAAAGCTGAAGAAATTGATGGAAAGTAAAGGTGGTACTCACTGAAGCCACTGTGAGAATCGCAGAGTTGACATTCAATTCGCCTAAAGTTCCAACAAGTCAACCCATGGGTGTCATTGCTTTGTGGGAATTTGCATATTTTTTTGTATTTACTCGCTTGAATTTTGTGTCTGTCAGCTTTCCACGTAAAACCTTCATGAAGCGTTGGCCCGTTTGAATAGCCAACATCGGCCAAAAGCCTCAGTTGGGGGTGTAGTGAAAAATGACGAAAGTCAAGAAGTTTTTGAAATTCACCCTTGAGGACTACCCCTCCACCTTTCTTGATGAACAAATTGAAGGTTACCGGGTTGCGTACAATATTGGAAAAGAAGAGGTTATCCAATGATAGAGTGGTGGACAGGTATCCATATGCATGGGAAACCTTTCTGTTCCACAAATTCGAGTTCTTCACACAATCCTAAGACTCATACATACCTTCATGGATCTAGGAGTTCTACACAGAGTATGGAAGGCTGGTCTCGAAGGGGAAATAAAACAAGTTCATTCGCATAGGTTTATCATATGGTGGTGCGAGGTAAAAAGGTTAAGTGGAGCAGTTCGAATATTGTTGAGGCGTAGGGGTGCACCATTAATATAATACATTTCTTAGCGGATAAAATTGAGAAGAGGACATTGAAAGACCTTAAGAAGTGGTTGTCCCTTTTGATTTCAGAAATTACACTACCATGGATCGAGCCATGGATCAAGATTGAGAAAAACGACCTGAATGTATCTGCGCAGAACTAGTTCAATTTTATTAAAAACACGATGATTCTATCCCAGAATGAGTCCATACTTCATCATCCGAAGGTAGATTTGTTGGGTTCTATTATTAACTGGGACGGACTAAATCTCAAGTTGATCATTACATAGAAGATGGAAATAAGAGCAAAGTAGAGCCAGATATCGGTCCCTTTTATGGTTCTTATCACAAAGTTATGTCGTCATGCTAGAGTTTCCTTTGTCATGAAGATAGATGTGAAGGTGACTCCCACTTCCTTTATTGACTTTCGGAGTATTGAGGCAGAGTACACTAGGGAAGAGGCTGAGCGGAGGTGAGCAACACTGGTGGATGCATCCCCGATTGTCAATGTAGACATGGTGGAGGAAGATAAAACTCCTCTCACTCAGGCCGGTGAGCCTTCTAGTACTCCTAGTAGTACCATTACTTCTCCTTCTATGAATACAAGTACTAGTACTACTGTTGATGTTGCCTCCCTCCCCTCGTTGACACATGCGATGGTCTACAAGATGGGCCATCTAGCCTAATCTGTTGATGTGTGTGCTTCCCAGGTCGAGGCAGTTGTTCCTAGGCTGATTGAACAGGCTATTACTGTTACCCTAGCCCCTATTCGAGCTGAGTTAGGAGAGCACTGGGAGTTGATCACCGCACATGGCATAGCCTTGGATGCCCTCACGGTAGGAGTTGATGCATGTGAGCAAGGAGGTCGCTAGTCCGTTAATGTCACGACCTTGAGAGCCGATGTTGCTAGATTGAGCTGCGACGTTAATGAGCTCAAATTTATAGATTTATCTATGTTGTTCGGCACTGTTGATCTTTTGAAGGTTTTGAGCACAAAGATTCCACCTATTTTTTAGATCCCTCTGGCTACTGTGACCAGAGATGTTGCTATAACTGATGATGTGTTGAGTCGCACGCTCGCGAGGCTGATGAAGAGGAGCTTAAGACGCTTGATGTGGTTGTGTATGATGATCTTGAAGATCTAGAGCATGTAATAGTGTGGACGACCATGGAGGGTTCTCTTCAGGTTACCTCGATGATTGGCTCTAGTGGAGTTGAGGTTGTTCATGGAGATGAGTTAGGTACTATGCCCATATTGAGAGATCTTAGATGTGCATCGTTTATCTCAGGCTTATCCAAACCAGGGGATCTTGACTCTCTTCTCGTTTTATTTTTGAGAAAGTTAATTTATTTTGCATTGAGGACAATGTTATGTTTTGTTTGACAGGGTGAGCTATCTTCATACCTATCTGCTTAGGTTGTATCTATCTTGTTTTGGATGCTTATGTTGGTGACTATTGGTCTTTTGTTTTTAATGTGAATGCTGGTTTTTTATCTGAATTAAAAGTCGCCTCTTGATTTTTGTTTTTGTAACTATGATTGTTCTCTTGCATATTTGACTATCGGTTATGATCAATACTATTGACTTGAATAGTGCTCTTGATTGAACAATATGTTTGTGCAATTTCAATGAGGCAAAACTTGAGTTGCATAAGTCATGTGTGAACTCTTAGTATCTCATTATGACTAGCTAATCAAAATGATCATATCTTTGCCCTCTGTTACAAGCCTTGAAAGACCTTAGTTATCTTGATTGAACTGAATATCATGTTGATTGGAATATATGGGCAAGCCTATGGTTGAATCATGCATGTTTTTATTTTTTGAAATGTGAGAGTTGATTTTGATTCCTTAATTCTTAAATTTTGATGATCTTTGTGTGGGTGTGGAATCATTCTTGATGTGAGAGCATTTGAATACTTTTGTTGACCTTGAATTTGCATTTGAACTAAGCATAGTGCACTTGATTTCTATTTTAATGATGACTAGTCACAGTTTGAAACTTGTAGTGCACAATTGATCATTACATAGGTAGGTTGAACCCCGCATGCATTCACGTTGAGTCTTAAGTAGCACTATTTGAAGGTATCTCTATTTAACTATTTGATCTTGTCTTTAATTAAGGATAAGCAAAAGTTTAAGTTGGGGGTGTTGATGACTTGGGAATTTCAACTCATTTAGGGCTTAATATTTAAGTAATTAATGTCCTCAATGCCTATTTTATGCTCTAAACTGATGATAAAATGTTATTTTTCAGTAATGAATGTAAAAGAGCAAGGAAAAGGCATTACTAGGTAAAAAGAAGCGAAAAACTGAAAAAGTTGAAGGAAAGCAAAGTTGGTACTCGCCAAAGCCACTTCACGAGTCCCGAAGTGGACCTTCAGCTTGCCTAAAGTTCCAGCAGTCCAGCCCATTGACAAGACCAATTTGCCGAGATTATTGATGGTTCGGTGGCTCGCAGAATGGATCGACGATATCGATCTTGATCGCCTAAAGTTACAGAATAGGGATGGTCAAAGACTAAGCATATAAGGTTATGGAAAGGAGCACTTAGCGTATCACTGACCAAGTCGGTGAAGCCCTACTTACGTTATCAAGTGACTCCCAAGCTGATATTTTGTGAAAGGATAAATGTAATTTTAAAAATAAGAGAAGGAGTTCTCATATTATCTAGTTTTGGGATTTTTCTCCTAAACATTGTTCTTTAGACTTGTGGAGACTTGTGGATTAATGCCTAACCTAATAGAAAATATAGTTGATAATGATTTCTTGTTCTTTATTATGTTTGGCTAAAACCTCCATTCTTAGGGGTGTGCTTATATAGTTGAATGTTTCAATTAGCTTATAGGTATTAGTATTTACTTATTTTATTGTTCATTTGAAGTGGGTTCAATTAATAGTTGGTGTTTTAATTGATGAATTGTAGTTGCAAATGCAATTCATGTTTAGCATTCTAAGTTTGCTTGAGAAAGAAGTATTAGAGTAAAACTTTTATTTAATGATTGTAGTGATTTTGTTGTTGCAGATTTAGCTTGAGAAAGTGGTTCTGAACCCAATCCTACAAAATCTAGCTTGAAAAGATAGATTGATTAAGGTATTGGATTGTTATGATGTGTTGTGCTTGTCAAGGTTTGGAAGAACTCGCTAGATTTGTTATAGTTGATTGAGAAATGACTTTTGCACCTAATGTCGAACATATTCACTCAGGTTCAACTAGTTTTAGTAAATAATAATCACCCATTTAGCAAAATTAGCATTCAATTTCACCCCCAAGAAACCCTTTCTACTTGTTTACTCACGGTTATTTGTAGTTGTTAATTGTTAACCCAAATCTCCCCATTTGACATTAATTTTACATCCTTGTCATTTACTTTTTTTTTTTTTTTGCAATTATGTCTACATTTACAAATGATTAGAACACCATTTTACATCATAATCAAATAGTTTACTGTATCAATCCCCGTGGGATCGCCCCAAATCTTAGTTGGGTTTATACTTTTAGAGACCTCCTACTGTTAGAATCAGATGAAGTGTAGCTGAGCCTTATCAGCTATACCAAGGAAAAGAAGTGTAATGCACTCTAAGTTACCACAAGATCCTGTCACAAATATTGCCTAAGCAGTGCTCCCAATTATTGAACACTGGGCTCTCAACACGCTCAAAGTAGTAGGGGAGCAAACTATTCTACATGTATGCAAGTTATTAAAACATGAGGTTATGAGTGAATACCCAACTATTTGGGACACAATCAAATTCCACGTGTTTGAGCAATTCAAATGAGCTCGACCCCTATATTTACCGAAATGGGGTAGAAAAGTTTATGTTGCCTATCTAAAGGCATTTCATAAGAATTGGCAAGGTGTAATTTGGAGACCCCTTTAATAATGGTAAGTTTACACTGATTTTAGGCCTATTTTGATTGACAACTTGTGTCTTTAATGCCTCATTTCGTCCTAATCTTACAATATATTGATGATATGATGCTATAAAGGCTAAAGGACAAGGCAAGGATAAATGTATGAAAGAAGGGACAAAAATACGAAATGAAGTGTAAACTCCACATTGGTGATCACCTAACTTGATAAGAGGATCGACCAATGGGTATGATCTCACCAAAGCTAGCAGTGCACAATAATTAAATTGATTAAGACTGGTTGGAAGACTAAAAGAGGATCAACAACTTGCCGAATGTGAGGGGTGAACAAAGGTGACAGTCCACAAATGTGAAAGTACTTGCATTAAAATTGAAGGCTTGAAAGGCAATGAATTGTGGTACTCAGTGATATGACAAAAGTGAACAACAAACTTGAACGAGATCGTAGACTGAGGTTCAAATACCAAAATCGTAAAGCAAGAGAAAGGCAAGCTAAGGATTAGTTGGCGATTCCCCTAATGTGATTGATGAGCATGACTAACGTTGCCCAATATGTTGTGTATTAAGTTTTGAGCCAAATTTTTGAAACTATAAATAACCTAAAGGAGAGAGAAATTGAGGTTCTGAAGGTCCAAAAAATAGACAAAAAGAGTGAGAATGTTTTGAATAGTTTAGAGAGAGAAACACTTTCACTTTTTGAAAAACACTTTTAGTTTTTGTGATTTTTTAACCCTTTCTCTTGAAATTGACAATATAAAGTTTAAATTCAAAGTGGGCATTGCTTTTAATTTCTAATTTTAGGTTACTAATGGCTTCTTTCATGCAAGGTATAATTTGATTACACATTGTGATGCGTGGCTAAAACCTTAAGATCTAGGGGCACATTTATGAGATTGGTTGATAATTTAATGTAGTGGGTATTTTGTTATGCTCTATTTGATTGTTGTTCATACATGGATTCAGGTTAATTAATATGGGGTTAATTTATGGGTTAGGCTTTCAAAAATAATTCATACTTTCATTCTTTGATTTATGCGCAAAATAAGTGGTCAAAATGTGTAGTAATTAGAACAATTTGGTGGATGATTCCATCTAGTAGCATCACCCATCAATAAAAGATTTTATTGACCACTTACTCTTTTAATTGGTTTTGAAGTGTAGTTTGAGAATTTCCTCGACAGGGACTTGTGATTCGTTTGAATCCCTTGAACATAAATGAACTACGCGACCCTATCAATATCGATATGTTAGACTCATCAGAATTTATGAAACGACCAATTGAGATCGTATCATCATATTGTTGATTCAAGTCAATATATGCAAGGTAAACACAGAACTAAATGATAAATGCCACAAAATCATCACGAACACCTCGATATTCAAACCAAACATTGTTTCACTATAAACTCGGCATCTTGAATCTTTCCATATTGATTGCAAGTATGTTTACCAAGAATATTGACTGAATTCAAACTTTCGCCAAAACTTCAAAGTGAAAATGCTTAACGAAACAAACTAAAAATGAATGCCTCAAAATCCAAACAGACAATCCCACTATAGAAAATTGAACCTTATGAGGTGATGGAACTATCAGAAATCACATATGAAATTAGATTATGTGGATGTTGACTTCAGTCAAATTTTTAACTTCAAAGTCCTCCTAAAAGGCAAAACTCGCTCAAAACTCTTCTGACCACCTTAGGAAGCATGTCACACAATCAAACAACTCAAAAAAGCTATAAGGAAGGTACGAGAAATATTATCAAGAGTTTATTGTATCCCTTGAAAGCAATTTGTTTTAAGAGGATATGATGCAGATGAACCAACAATTTTAGAAAGTTTGAGTAACATAGGCCGCCAATAAATATTTACTGACTTTTTTGATACTTAGATAAAATTGGCTAACTTTTTTTTGCAAACAATTATTTAATGATTTGGAACACCTTGGAACTTTACTCATAGAATATGGATCTTTCGTTGTAAGTATATCCTCTTAAACAAGGTAATATCCTACTTGCCTTATATGCTAAGGTTCATTTCTATGAATGGGAAGTTCATTGGAAGTTGTTTAGGATCATATGAGATCTGTAGTACTAAGTTGAGTTCAAAACCTTCATACTAACTATTTTTTTTTATATTAGTTCATGCAAGACTCAATTTAAAATGACCCTATATCTTAGCCTAAAATGAATTAGGTGGACCATGACCTGTCAAATTAAATTTCTATGAGTCTTCATTCCAACACTAAGAAGTTTGTGTTATTTAGAATTTGGAGTAAATTTTTATGAAAGTTTTACTAGAGACTACGCCAATCGAGTTTTTAGAATCTGCAACTATGAACTCCATTTACGGGTTGTAAATGGAAGTACGACCCTTAGTTTTCTATCATAATATAAACTTCTCAAACTCATTTTTTAAGGGTTTGATTCTTACAATCCCAGCTATGGATCGTAAAACCATCTATTGGTCGTACTTTGCATTCGTGAACTTGTTTTTAGGCCTGATTTACACTGATATAAATATGAGTTGTTAACCCAATTATGAGCTGTAATTTTGGCTCATTGAATGAACTCCATAAAATCGATTTGAAGCCTAAGTTTTCACGAATCCACTTACTAGTCGTAAACTAATTGACGGTTCATCCTGTCAATAAATGGATCAATCTTTAGAAATCCAAATTATGGCCCATAAACCCAAGTACAAATTATTTACCATCAGTAAATATGAGAAAAATTGATAACGAATCTCCATCCCTCATTAAAATTGCCGAATTTGGTGCTAGAAATGAAGAACTTCTTGATAATGAGCACAAAAATTGACTATTAGGTATCCAAAACTCATTGATTAGATTATCAAAATTTACTTCAAGTAGGATATTAAGGGAATAATGCACTCCATACCAATAAGTTTTTTATTTCCAATATCAAACAAGTAAGCTTGTATTCAAGCCTTGTTAATGGAAACAATCTTAACAGAGAGAACAATTTATTTTAATGAGATATTTAAAAAATCTGATAACTCTTAGCCTCGAAACAATACCAGTATTGAGTGGAGACTAAAAAAATATGCAGCCATTGAACTAACACACAAATAACTTCAAACAAACAAACAAGAAAATTGAAATCAAGAATATCAATTTTAGTTTTTTCAACTCTTCTCAATAAGATCAAAGAAGATGCTAACTTTTGCAACATGTTCTAGTCAAACATTTCACTATAATAAAACATAAATTCATCCAAGATAATAAGCAAAGATTAATGGGCTGTAAAAACTAAAGAGTCCTTATTAGAAATTGTAAAAGAGTAACACATTCTATGATCATAAGATTTCCCGCCTCATTTTTTTAGCTTAAGGGTTTCAGAGGTTTAGAATAGTATCAATAGGTATCCCGTAGTACGTAAAAGAATATAGATTCAAAATTTATCAACTAAATCAGTATTTTATATACATAAAATATTAATTGTGCTTCAATTTAAAATAAATCAAGTCAACTTTATAAAATTACTGCAAATCATATTGTTCATATCATGAAATAATTAGGAAGAACTAGAATTTCTCAATATATTTGTAACAATAATAAATGCAAGATCCGAATTTCCAATAAGTTGAGTAGGCTATATGAAATTATCATCATATCACTCTATTTAAACTCATATGAAACTACTATTAGCAAAAAAAATATAATTCTTTTTATAGATGTAGAGGTGACTAAGGAAGGTTGTAGCTTGAGACTTTTCACCCGCCCTCCCTACTCACTCTCGCCTTTTAGATTGGGGCATAACGAAAAAAAATTCAAAAAAAACTTTTAGAAGCCTCAAATTCAACTAAAATTGGAGAATTGGAAAAAATATATTAAAAAATATAAGAGAAATGCATCTACTATATTGTCCTTCCATGTCCAATCAAAAATATGTTGAGATGATTATATAAAATCATCACTCATCATACCATTTTATAAAACTAAAAAGTTAAAATATTATGCATGTGTTTATCAATATTTCCAAATTTATTCTTCATATATTAGAACCATCGAGGTAAATTTGTTTTCTAAGAGGCAAAAACTCTTAATAGTAATTTAGAATAAAAATAAAGTAAATAAGAAATTACAATAATTATCCTAATCTCAAGAAAATGTAATTCACCAATAGAATTCTACTCCATAGCTAATTCACGATGCAGTTCTCCAACCTTATTTTGAAAAATATTTTTTAGTATTTTAGTAAATAAAAAGAAAATATAATAATAAAATTAAGAAAAAACTATAATTATGCATTGCACTTACAATATGTAGAAACAAATAATTACAATTTTTAATTAGATGTAAGGCTACCTACTTGTTCAATCTTAGCCTTTCCTCTTGCAAAAGAAAAACAAAAAAATAAAAACATACTTAGCCGTAAAGGGTGATCAATTAAATATTCTTCAAAAAAAAAATATCGTCTAATATAGTTTGAGTTACATTATGACTTCGAATTAGCAGAATTATTTGAATAGTTCATCAAATTTATCGTAGTATAAACATGCACGTCTTTTAAGTGTCCTAATTGACTATATAGTACATGTCAATAAGTCATTTATGAGTAAATATTTCATTCTATCAAATGATTCTTGTGATTTCAGAGGATTCTAACTATATGAGAACTAGGAAAAGTTCAAAAGACTCGATATAGAAATATAATAAACACTTATTTAATGTAATTAATATATATACCATGCGATCCTTGACAGTCAAAAGACATTCATTAAACATATGCTCCAATTGTTGCAAGTCATTGAGGCACAAACCTTTAAGGTATTTCTCCAGCAACCCACTTCACATTATATTATATGAAACCAATATAGAATATTATTAATTAATATCATCAATAATGAAGACATGAGATATACATTAAATATATAATAGTTATATTATAAATTCATTATACATATTGTTTGTTTTAGCTTAATAAACTTAAGATATTTGACGCACGAGTTATCATCCTGGAGCTTAAAAGATACACTTCATGCCCATGGACACACTCCATTATACATCTTCGGGATTCATGAGCGCTCATGTTGAGACTTCATCCAACACCATACTTGGGGAGTGTCAAAATTTACTACTATATTTTTCATACCTTATATTCATGACAAATACATGTGTTGTATGCTTCAAATGTGTGCTTGTTTTCCAGTTCTAAATTCCTAGACTTGCCTATATTGTCCAATTGTTGATTTCCCAAAAGTTCATGCTTAAAATTGATCGAAATCTTGTTGATTTGTGTTTTGTTGTTGTTGGGTCAAGTTGGGTGAAGTCTAAGAAACCCACATTTGTGCCAAAATAACGTGCTTTGCCCGATGACGGAGCAGTTGACGTCATTCTTAAAGGCTAAAGTCGTCACATGGCCAAATTTGGCAAAACTGGGAGAATTTTGAGCATCTTGGGGGCATGGGTAGCATGGGTCTTAGTCTAATTGAGTTTGTGTATGCTTTGATTTTGTTTTTGGGGGTTGAGGGGTTGAATTTGGAAGTCAGGGTTGAAAGTAAGCACATTAGGCAGTTTGGTGAGCTGGGTCGAGCTCGCCGGACTACTCAGTGGTTCGCAGAATCCCCCTAGATTGCCTTTAATTTCAAGCAATTGGTAAGTTTGGGTTTCGTAACTTTTGTTGAGAAGCGTGAGTTCGTCGAGTGCACTCGACAACTCGCCTAAAGTCTTCTTTGATCACACCTTTTTGCGCCCCTAACTCTTAAAATACATTGTAACTTTCGATGGGCTAGTTCTTGCTCACCGAATGTTGTAGGCGATTGAACGAAAGGCCTTCCCTTCGAAGACATGTCATTTTTCTGGAAATTTTTGAAGCGTATCATTTCGGCGAGACCGATCTGGCTCATCAAAATGATTCAGTGACTCACTAATCTGTTTGATGAGTTTGTCTCCAATAGTTTTTCTACAACTTTATTTGAACTATTCCTTTCTTTCTATGATGTGTTTGCAAATATGGCTAGACCAAAAGTGGCTGGTAGAGACATGTTCCCCGCAAGAGGGCCAATTGAATCACAATCAACAAGGATGCAACTACATCCACGGCAAAGGTTACTAAACTACCAACCACACATGGGAAAGGAAAGGGAAAAGACAAGGTTGTTGCTCCTGCGTCACCAGAGGCCATCTCTGACAGTGACGGCATTTATGTCATTCACCTTACCACTTTTGAGAGTGAGGGTGAGCACCAATATCCTCGGGCTACCAATTATGAGCCTGAGGATGATGAGCTACTAGTAGTCTAGAGGGTGGAGTTGCGATCCAAGAGGATGAATGATCCGTCTAGGATCAGGACTCCCCAGGCCACCACTACTTCTTCTTCTCCAGCGTAGGCTATGGTCCTAGCACCACCGGTAAATGGTACTCCTCAACGATCTATGAACAGACTGAAGACTGAGGGGATGAGGACCATTATAGAGAAGAAGAGGTTGTCTATTGATTGTGTCATAGACAAGTATCCGAAGTTCATGAGCTACTTGAGGATTCACAAGTTCTAGTTGTTCACCCGACTTCGAGACCCTTATGTTCCAAATTGGGTTCGAGAATTCTACACCACTTATGGAGCCCTAGTGCCATAAGGGAAAAAGCAAGCTGCCAAGTTCAAATGGGTAGACAATGTGGTCGTAATAGGTAAAGAGGTGAAGTGTGATACTGATGCTATCAATGCAGTCTTGGAGTTTTCAACAGATATTGAGAATGACTCACAATATATGATCAGGTTGAAGACATTGGAGAATATGATTAAATGGTTGGCTCCTATGATATTTGATAGTGCTCCTAAGTGGATTGAGGTTGAAACAGCCATTGAAAATAAGGACCTCAATATCGCTACAAGGTTCGGGTTTGGCCTCATCAGCCGTACTATTATGCCATCCCAGAATGAGTCAATTCTCCGTCACACCAAAACAACCTGTCTTGGTTGCATCATTGATGAGACAAGGCTGAACCTGGGGATAATTATCACACAGGAGATGGTCATGAGGGCCAAGCAGCGCCAAACTTCCCTCTTTTTTTAGTGCTGATCACCAAGCTGTATAGATGGGCTCTAGTGCCTCGAGATGAGAAAAAAGTCATAGAACTGAATCCCACCTCCTATACTAACATTTGGAATATTAAGGCAGAGTACTTGAAGGATGTGACAGAGAAGAAGAAGGTAGTATCGATGGATATTTCATCAATTGTTGATACTCAGACTACCTGCAGAGGTAGTATTGTCTACTCTTGTCCCTGGGCCTTCAGGTACATCTAGCGTTGTCCCTTCTATTATGCCCAGTTCCTCTACTGCTCCCTCACCTCCTAGATTTGGTACTATTGTTGCTACTATCTCCCGACCCTAATTTACCCAAGCCACATTATTATGGATGGGGTAGCTAGCCCATTCTGCGGATAGACGCTCTTCCAGAGTTGAGGTTATCAGTCCTGACATGATCGAGAGGGCCCTTGCCGATGCTGTGACACCTTTGAGTTCTACAATTAATGCCCTTGCGGCAAGGATAACAGTGTGCGAGCGTGGAAAAGGGGCTATTGAGAAGGTGACAGCTTTAAAGACCACTATTGTTGAGCTAAGGAGAGATGTGGACTAGCTAAAGTCCACCGACATGTCAATGAATTTCAGGAAAATGAAGATCCTTGATATGCCAGCTGATACAGATACGCCTCTGCCTATCTTCGGAGATGAGGTTAGAGCTAAGGAGGTAGCTACTGCCGAGTCTAAGACTGAGACTGATGAGGAGCAGCTTGGTGTTGATGACGATACTTCTTTTGAGTGCCTGATAGAGGTTTAGGAGGCGATGATAGATTCAGTCATGCAGATTTCTTTGGTAGATATTACCATGGCTAGATCTAGTGTTACTGATGCCCCGAGCATTGATGCCTAAGATGAGGCATTGATGCCCCGATAGAGGGAGAGACTGTGTAGACAATACTTTTCTTTATCTCCTTCTCTGTCCTTTTTATTGATTTTTAGTACTTTATTGCATATGAGGAAAAAAAAATTTATTTGTGGTGGGGTGAGGTACTGCCATACCTAACTCTTGTGATTATTATTTTTGTATACATTGGATTTTGTGGTGTAAATTATATTTTGGCACTGTTTTGTGGATGTTTGAGCTTCTGGCTCCTTTTTTTGAATGTAAATGATGTTTGGACCCTTCCAAACAATTTTACCACCTCTTATAAATTAAATTGTGGTTGTTCTTGTGCAATTTGAGTATCGGTTGTAATCAATACCGATGAGTTGAATAGCGCTCTCAATTGAACAAAAATAAATGTTCGTCTACGACGAGGCCAAATGAAAATGCATAGGCATTATGCACACATTTTGCATTTCATTGTGACTAATCGATTATCGAATTGAGTCTCTTGTGATGGACATTGCAAATTAGCAAAAGTGTGGAATCTTTTTTGAGATTGGTGTCAATGCCTTGTGTGATGAGCTTACCGTGAACCATGTGTGATGACACCTAGAATTTTCCATGTTGGTTTTGTTGACTATGTGATGCAAGCTCTTGAAATGATCTTTGGCAACCAGTTTAAAGTGTAAAACAATTTGAAATTATACCACTTTTGGTGGCCTGCCTTGTGAGTGTGTGAACTTTGCTTGAACACCCTTTGAGCCTTACCCTTTTCTTGGAGCAATTGCGAACTTTCTTTATCCCTTCACCCTTATTCCTCGTGAATTGTGGTTAGTTTGAGTAGCCAATTTAGGCCAAAAGCCTAAGTTGGGGGTGTAGTGAAAAGAGAAGGTAAATCAAGAAGTGAAAAGAAATCACCCTTTAACCAAGGTTATGAAAAAGATGGAACCCCTCTATATAAAAAAAAGAGAAAGAAAGAGAAAAGAAGAAGCAAAAGAAAAAATAATGAAAAAGTTGTGGAATAGAGTTATGAAGGTTGCAAAACAAATGGGGTGTCCGGTATTCCATTGAAAGTGAATAATGGGGTTAATTTTGAGCATAAATGAGAATGATGAAGAAAAGGAAAAAAAATTGTTGTTCATACCACATTTCATGAGGATAGCATCCACTAAGCCTAAATGGTCATAGCTTTAGACTGAGCCCCGTTACAAGCCTTGAAAAGACCTTTTTGATCTTGAGTAAGCTGAAACAAGTGGGCAAACCTATGGGTAAAGTCATGTATGTATTCATCTTTGTAAGTGTGAGAGTTACATGTGATTTCAAAACTATAAGTGTTGAACCATTGTGTCTGAATATGGAATCATTCTTTGTGTGAGGGCATTTGAGTACCTTTGTTGAGGTTGAACTTGCATTTGAAGAAAGTATTGTGAACTTAAGAATCTTTGATAATGGTGAATCACAACTTGAATCTTTGAGTGCACACTTGATCCTTGCATGAGTAAGTTGAGTCTTGTTGTGTGCATTTATGATTGAGTCTTCTGTATAACTGTTTGAGACATCCTTTTTGAACTGTTGAACTCGAGTTTTACTTAAGGAAAAGCAATAGTTTAAGTTGGAGGTGTTGATGAGTCTGATATTTGGACTCATTTAGGGCTTTATATAAAATGATTTAGTGTCCTCTAATGCTTATTTTGTGCCAATAACTAATGTAAAACCCTTGATTTCCAAGTATTTGGATTCAGGAACAAAGCATGGACACTAATTTGCATAAAGGAACGAAGCGAGCTGAAAGAATGAAGAAAAGTAAGTCTGGTGATTGCCAAGTCCACTTGGCGAGTCACCAAACAACCTCTTGACTGCCTAAAGTTCAAGTTTGCCAAGTCCAGAAGGAGAAACTCAAGTTGGTAAGAGAAAGGAGCAGTTGGCAGATTGCCAAGTGGTTCTGCGATACAGTGTTATATTGCCTAAAGTTAAAGACCTTGAGGATGCTGAAGTCCAAGGCAGAAGGGCAATGGAACTGATCAAAGGGTGGATTGCTAAGTTGATTGCCAAGCCCAACTTACTTCGCTGAATGACTCTTCGCAACACAGTTTTGGCTACTATAAATACATTTTTTAACATTTAGTTTGGTATCACATTATTATTGAATTTTCAGTCCAAAGTTTTTGGTATTGAACTCTGAGTATTAAGATAAGTTTTTCTCCAGTTTTACTTGGCTTTTGGAGAATTGAAGTTTTTCATTTTTGAGAAATTGAAAGTGGGGCGTTGAGATTCTTTGATTTGGACCTTTGTAAAGACGAAATCAATCTTACCCAATTGACACATAGAATTGGATGAAGTTTCTTTGAAATGTTAATCCATCACCAGGCTTACCTTTCTTCAATTCTTCAGTTTATTTTGTTCTATTTTGCATATTAGTGTCCTTGCTTTGTTTCCTCAATCCAAATACCTGAAAATCAAGGATTTTTCATCAGTTTATGGAACAATTTGAGCATTTGAGGAAACTAAATCTATATAAACAAAGCCCCATATGAGTCCAAATCTCAAACACATCAGTTAGCCTTGTCAACTTCATGTGGACCCATACGGACCGTTAAGAGTACTATCAGGCGTGGTGCTGCCCATGATGGCTCACAGTAGCTAGCCAAGGTTGCCTCACCTCCCACGATCACCATGACAGCTTGTGGTGGGGACCACATGTCGTGGTGATGAACATGGAAGGCAAGGCAGTGTGTAGGTTTAGGCAGCCTCCTCCCGTGAGCCACTTGACAGTTTGTGAAGCCTTAACGGCTCGTGGAGGTGGGTGTGAGGGAAGTAGGGATTTAGGGGTGGTTTTCCAAACCACTTGTCAAGGCTTTTAAAGTTTAGGGGTTTTTGGGTCTGTTTTGGTTTTAATTGAATCGAAGCTATGTCATTTTACCCAAGCCCAGCACCCCTATATAAGTTATTATGACCCAAAAACTGAACCATTCATGTCATTCTTCTCAAAACCCAAAAGAAAACCAAAGTTCTTCCTCTCAAAATATTTCTTTCTCTATAACATGAAGGAGAAGAAGTATGAATCTAGAACAAGGTCAAGTCTCCATTTTCCAATTGCTTGTGGGCTTTGATAACAAGGTATGATAGATTTATTCATCCATGGAATCATGTCAGCCATGGAGCCCCTAAAATTCCCCTACTAAAAAGTAGAAGTTCCCCAATTTAAGTTAGGGTTTTCTTCTAAAGTTGTGGGTATTAATGAATGTTTATCCAAATGATTGGGTGATGGTTACTTATGCATGAATTGATATGATTACATGTTTTTAGGATTAATTCACATGTACCCATGCCTATATAATGTCTAGAAAGATGGAATTTATGTAAATGGGTTTTCATGCCATGAAAGGAGAAATTATGGCTTTAGATGTATTCTTATAGGATTGATGAGAAGCATTAGAATTGCTTTAAGATTGAAGCATATATTATGTTTTATGATTAGAATTTCTTCGAGAATGAACCATATATGATGATTATGATATGAGTGGCTTTGAGATTGAAGCCTATGCATTAAATTTTTATTGTTTATGTGATTGATTGTGGAAGGGAATTTACCACATGATTTCATTTATGCATGTATGTGAAATACCTTCTCACATTGAATGATTCTAGGTTGAAAGAATTTCTCACCGAAAATTAATCTAAGTTAAAATACTATAAAATTGACGAGGCTAGAGAAGCTTACCCTTGACCTCTAAATGAGATGGATTTGAGGTGATGACCCATATTCCATAGATTTGAATACGAGGCGATTACCCTTATTCCTAGAAGTTGAACAAGAGGCCACTACCCACGTTCCTATAATGATGATTGGATATGGAGGTGAGTACACTCATTCCTTATAGAAAGACATGGAGGGGAGTACCCATGTCACATGATGTTAGACATGGAGGCAAGTACCCATGATTCTAAGTAAAGGAGTTAGTGGCGACTACCTGTGATCTTTCATAGTAAGGCAAGAGGTGAATACCGATTAGCCTTTATAGTTAGGAAAATAGGTAAATCTCCATGTCTTTAAAAGTATGAAAGAATAATATGTGAAATGTTAAGGTGAATGATTATCTTGGATTGTTGCCTTAGTTACCTTCTATGATATGTAAGACTACAGGAGGATTACCAAAGGCTTGACTATGGATGAATTAAGGTTACTTCAAGAAGTACCCCTCCTATCTTATGATGATCTATTATGTGCATTGATTGTGCTTTATGACTTATGTTGTCTAACTCTTATATTTATGTTGTTTATTCAAGTTATAATATTTAGTACATGTTTTTACTAACACATACTCTTTCCCACATTTCTTATCTAAACGTAAGCCGGCGATCTAGACTCTCATCCCTGTAGCTAGGATCAATAGTAGAGGCAACACTTGAAGATTTGTGAGTCCTTATAGCTTTCGAGGATTGGGCCATTATTTCCTTATGTTTTTTTATTTTATGTTTTGAACATTGTTGTATGGTTTGTGTCCCAAAAAGCTATTGTATTAGATGGTTTTCAGACAATTGTATGAGACTTCTGCTTCATTTTATGAAACTTTGATTGTGTTGAAAATGATTTAAATTTTCCATAAATTTTGATTATCTTGACTATGAAAGCTAAGTGGCTTGTAGGAGGCCTCTCGGGGTCATGTACACCATGTTACATCTAGGGGGTATTGCTGGGTCGTCACAAACTTGGTTATCAGAGCACAAGGTTTAGAATGGTTCTAGGATTTCTCAAAACCATGTCAAGTATAATCTGGTTTATAATTGTGAAGCACATTACATTTATTAATGAGAGGCTACAAAATGTTTAGGAAACTTCACTTCTTTCTTCACTCTATGTCGTACGATAGAGTTTAACTCTATAAAGTCTCTCTCCTGATCCTTACCCGATGGTCTACAGGAATGACTACTCGAAGAGCTTTTGCTAGAAGGACCAAGGAATAAAAATGTTGGTCAAGGAAATCTTCCCCAAGCTTCTCAAGCTTCGTTTGACCCTTTGGCCGAGCAAGTGACTAATGCAGAGTTTAGGAATGCTTTCCAAGTGTTGTCTCAAGCCTTGATGGCCCAAGCTAATAGGAAGATTGTGGTACCCTTGAACCCAAATGTGGGTATGACGGTATCTACAGTGAGGGATTTAACTAGGATGAATCCTCATTAATTCTATAGTTCTAAGATTAAGGAAGATCCTCTAGAGTTCATTGATGAGGTTTAGAAGGTGTTGGCTATTATGGGAGTTACTCCGATGGAAAAGGTGGAATTGGCCGCTTATTAACTTAAGGGTGTTCCTCAAATTTTGTCCAACCAATAGAAGGAACCAAGACCCGTAGATGCGGGTCCCATAGAATGGGAAAGGTTCAAGTCTACTTTTGTTGATAGGGCCTTTCTTCTTGAGATGAGGGACACAAAAGTTCTTGAGTTTATTTATCCCCTATAAGGGAACTTGAGTTTGAAGGAATATGCTTTGAGGTTCACTCAATTGTCGAAGTATGCTCCAACTATAATTGCCGAGTCTAGGCAACGATGAGCAAGTTCATTTTGAGGGTGTATAAATTGCTGGTGAAACAATGTCGTACAGCTATGCTTTTCCATGACATGGATATTTCTCCTCTCACGATCCATTCCCAAAATATTGAAGAAGAGAAACTTAAGGAAAGGTCTACAGAGACAAAGAGGGAAAGAATTTATGATGGTAACTCTTTATACTCTAGGTTCGATGGACGTGGCCGTTCAAGGTTTCGACAAAGGTTTTTCGATCAAGGTTCCTCCACTACTCCTAGCTATAACAAGGAGAGGGTGTCTAACCCTAAGCTTCAAGGAAGGAATAATATTGGGTCTTTATTGCGTACTTGTGCTATGTGTGGATGAACGAATGAAGGTAAATGTCTTGCCGGTTCCACTACTTTTTTTGGTTGTGGTATTATGGACCACAGGATAGCAGATTTTCCTTCAGTTTCTAAGATTGAGGGAGAAAGTCAATATAAGGCTTAACCCTTTCCTTCATCCAGTCCAAGTAGTTCGGGTCCGAATGCTCCTAAGCAAAACAGGTTCTATGCACTTCTTACTCATGCTGAACAAGAGTGTTCTCCTAATGTAGTTACCGGTCTATCAAAAGTTTTTCAACTTTATGTTTATTCTTTACTTAATCTCGATGCTACCTTGTCTTTTGTGACGCCATATGTGGCTATGATATTTGATGTGCTTCCTGATGTGTTGTTAGATCCCTTTGTTGTCTCTAGCCCTGTTGGTTATTATGTGGTGGCTAAGAGGGTATATAGAAAGTTTCCTGTGTCCTTATCCCATAACGTTACTCTTTTTGATTTTGTAGCGCTTGATATGCTAGATTTTGATGTCATTCTTGGGCTGGATTGGTTAGACTCTTGTTATGCTTCTATTACTTGTAATCAAGTTTTAGTTCCCAAATGAGCATTTCCTAGAGTGGAAGGGGGGGGGGGTGGAATTCTATGCTGAAAGACCTATTTATTTCTTGTAATAAAGATAGAAATATGATTTCTAAGGATTCCTTGTACTATCTAGTTAAGGTTAGGGATATGGATTATGAAAACCCTAGTCTTGAGTCCGTCCCCGTTGTTAATGAGTTTCTGGAAGTGTTCCTAGATGATTTACCCGTGAGAAATAGATTTCATTATTGACCTTCTCCCAGATACTCTACCTATTTCTATTCCTCCTTAGGGAATAGCTCTGGCAGAACTTAAGGAATTAAAGGAGTAATTGAAAGATTTATTGGATAAGAGATTCATCTGACCGAGTATCTCTCGGTGTACTCTAGTTTTGTTTGTTATGAATAAAAAATGGTTCACTTTGTATGTGTATTGACTACCGGCAATTGAGCAAGATGACCATTAAGAATAAGTATCCTCTTCCAAGGATATATGATTTGTTTTTCCAACTCCAAGGAGCAAGTTACTTTTCTTAGATTGACCTTCGATCAGGTTATCAGCTATTGAGGGTAAAGAAAGATGATGTTTTGAAAACAAGTTTGAGAACTCGGTATGGTCATTATGTGTTTTTAGTGATGTCATTTGTTTTGACTAATGCTCCAACGAGATTTATGGATTGGATGAATAGGGTGTTTAGAAAATACCTTTATATGTTTGTAATAGTGTTTATTGATGATATATTGATCAATTGAAGAAGTGAGGATGAGGATATTGATCTTTTGAGGATTGTGTTACAATTTCTGAAAGACCAAAAATTCTTTGCGAAGTTTAGAAGATTTGAGTTTTTGCTATGGTCTGTAGCTTTTCTTGGCCATATTGCTTCAAGTAAGGATATTGAGGTAGATCCTAAGAAGACGGATACAATCAAGAGTTGGCCTAGACCTCTATCACCTTTTGATATTACAAGTTTCTTGGGTTTAGTTGGTTACTACAGAAGGTTTGTTAAGAGGTTTTCTTCCATTACCTCTCCATTGACAACATTGACTCAAAAGAAGTCCTAGTTCATATGGTCCGAACCTTATGAGAAGATTTTTCAGGAATTGAAAGATAGAGTTACTTCTGCTCTAGTGTTAACCTTACTGGAAAGGACAAATGGTTTTGTTGTTTATATTGATGCCTCGAGAATTGGGTTAGGATGTGTGCTTAAGCAAAATGGGAAATTTATTGCCTATGCTCCAAGGCAACTTAAGATCCATGAAAGTAATTATCCAACCAACGATCTTGAACTAGTGACTGTTGTTTTTCCCTTAATGTTTTGGATGCATTATTTGTACAGTGTGAATATATGTTTTTACCGACCACAAGAGTCTATAATATGTGTATAATAAGAAAGATCAGAATCTTCGCCAAAAAAGGTGGCTTGAGTTATTGAAAGATTATGATATGAGATTTCTCTATCACCTCGATAAGGCTAATGTAGTAGCGGATGCACTTAGCAGATTATCAATGGGTAGTGTTGCCCATGTAGAATAACATAAAAGAGAATTGGTACGAGATGTACATAGATTGGTCCAAATGGGTTTTACAGTTAGTGGACTCCACTAAGTGTGGTGTTATGGTTCATAATGGCTCAGAATCATCTTTTATGGAGGATGTGCAGGCCAAGAAAGGTGTTGATCCAATTTTGGTAGAATTACAAAAAGTGGTACATAGAATGTACGTTGATGCTTTCTCCCAAGGAGGATATGGTATTACTTTGATATCAATGTCCTTTGTGTGTTCTAAATGTTGATGATTTAAATGAACAAATCTTGTTAGAAGCACATAGTTCTCAGTATTCCATTCACTCAGGAGCCACCATGTTGCACTGTTATTTGCGGGAGATCTATTGGTGGAACGGGATGAAGAAGGATATTGCGGGATGTATGGCTAAGTGCCCTAATTGCCAACAAGTGCAAGTTGAGCATTAGAAATTCGGAGGTTTAACTCAAGACATTAGTATTCCTACTTGAAAGTAGGAAAATTTGAATATGGACTTCATTGTTGGTTTGCCTCGTACATGGAGGCAATATGATTCGATTTGGGTTATAGTAGACCGAATGACGAAATCGACCTATTTCATTCCCGTCAAAGTTTCTTATTCGATGGAAGATTATGCTAAGTTGTATTTGAGGGAAAAGGTAAGGTTACATGGAGTGCCCTTGTCCATTATCTCCTATAGAGGTACTCATTTTACATTTCAATTTTAGAAGTCTTTCGTGAAGGGTCTTGGAACTAAATTTAAGCTTAGCGCGACTTTTCATCCTCAAACTAATGGGAAAGTGGAGCGTACTATCCAAACTTTAGAGGATATGTTGAGAGCGTGTGTCACCTATTTCAATGGAAATTAGGACGACCATTTTCCATTGATTGATTTTGCTTATAATAATAGCTATCACTCCATTTGAAGCTCTCTATTATAGGAGGTGTAGATCTCCTATAGATTGGTTTGAGGTGGGTGGATTTTCCTTGATAGGACCTAAGTTAGCTCATGTGGCTATGGAAAAAGTTTGACTGATTAGAGAGAGGTTGAGAACAGCCCAAAGTTGACAAATTCCTTTGCTGATGTTAGAAGAAGACACCTTGAGTTTGATACTTACGATTGGGTTTACTTGAAAATCTTACCGATCAAGGGTGCACTACAACATTTTATGTCTACAACCACCATAGAAAATTGTGGCCTCAACTATGAAAAAGTGTGGCCTTTGATAAAAGGCCACACTTTTTGACTTTAAGCTACACTTTTCAAGGGGTGGCTGAAAGAAGCGTAACCTTAGAGTTTAGGCGACACTTTTCAAGTGTTGCATTAACATCTACGCTTAAAAGCATAGCCTAAAAGGCACAAAGGCCACGCTTTCCAATAACTCAAATAACAACATTTCTATCTCATACAACTAAACTTTCAACTGTGGCCTTTGCTTCCTTATCGCCCATGATTTTAAAGTGTTGCCTTTTCTATCTAATGTATGACAACACTTTGAAGTGTAGTCCTTGCCCATGTGCATACCACAATTTACAGTCCTATGGCTACACTTTTAAGTGTGGTAATATTATTTTGGCTATAAAATATTTATATGCCATAATTTCTAATTAAAAACACCAATATTGTTTTGCAATAAATAATCTCACGCATTAAATTAGCTAATAAGTACTTCAAATATATATATTTGCAATAAACTTCAAAAGATAGTATGTCTTGTGTACATACACATACTTATAAAGCAATGTTCTAAAGATGTGTACACAATGTTGCAAAAAGTACTCTTACAATAGTTCAATATATTCTAGTAATGAATATATTTCACAAAATCAAACATGATGTATTCAAACTTTTACAATAGTTTCAAAACTCTTCATCATCCACTTCAATGAGATCAAATTGACTTGTGGCAACCCTTCAAATTTGATCACCTCCATTTCCCTACACATTTAAAATGTACAACAAATCAAATTGCTACAATACATTATAGAAGAGGCAAGAAGTTCCAGATTGCAGCAGTTCCAAATTGCAAATTATAGACTGCAGATTTTTTTAGTTCCAAATTACAGTTCAGATTCCATATTATTGAAGATTATAGATTACATGTGTTCCATATTACAAGTTCCAGATTCTAAATTATAGATTATTGTTCAATAATTCAGGTTCCAAATTGCAGATTGCAGATTATAGATTACAAATTACAGATTATTGCATGTTACATATTATAGTTCCAGATTTCAGATCATTGCATATTATAGATTACAGTTCCAGATTCTAGATTCCAGATTATTACAGATTACATACTACAATTCCAGATTGCAGATTACAGTTCAAGATTGCAACTTTCAAATTGCAAATTGCAGATTACAGTTTACAAATTAAAATTTAACGACCACAAAACTTTCAGAATTTTGTAGTCCACTTCAGGCATACAATTAGAATGTCTCCCAGCAGCTAGAACATTATTCGAATTTCATGAAAGTGGATGTGTTTCAAAGATAAATACATATGCCTAACAATTCAACAAGAAAATGAATTTAGCTACAACAGAGTCACAAAAGCAACTTCCTAGATTTAAGATTGTTGTCTTTGACATTTTCTAACCCCTATATCACCTCGTCAAATGCCCATCAGACCACGGTAATTTTCCATATAAACTCTACTGCTTATAACAAAAACCCTGCGTACGACACTGTAACTAACATATTTTTGTTGATTATTAGGATTCACAAAAGTAAATAAAGGGTGTTGTGGAACATGAATAGTGGAGACGACATCATTATTGTGCAACCCAAATTTGGCAATTGTTTTTGATTTTTTTGGGAGTCAAATGGTCCTATTCAACAATACTGTTGATATTTTGAGAAGGTGGATTAGGACAGGTTCAGACAGAAAACAAATAACATGGTAGAACACTATACAAATTGTAGATGGAAAGCTTGGAAAGAGAGGACTTGAGATGCTTTATTGATAAAAACAATCACATTCAGAAGATTAAACGCTCACAACATTTTTTGTTTTACTTTTAGTGTAGCATGGAACTTTCAGATGAAGTTTTAATCTATCTTAGAGCTCCTAGAATTTCTATAGATTTAGATAGAGAAAAATCCCAAAATATTCTCTCGGGAACCCAGGCAGAATTGGAATTGGTGGAATTCTAAAAAGTATCAAAAGAGATATCATTTTTTCTTTTACTTCCCCTATTGGGCAGGGTACCAACAATCTTACTGGACATGAAGAAATCTTAGCTGAAATAGAAAACTACAAACAAAAAAAAGTTGTCAAACAATGGAGTTCACTGGACAAAGATGCAACATTTCAGCCTTTAAGAGTTATGAAATTGATAGCAAATCAAACAAAATGAGAATAAAATCTAATTAACACAACAATCATGTAACAATAAGATGCTTGATAATGACAAGGAAACTATTATCAATCAAAAATGGAGTAGACTATTGGAGTTGATATTATTAAGTCTAAAATGCATTATGGAATGTCATATATGAGGGTAAAAGGAACTGAACTCAAGAAGTAAAGAGTAAGAGGAAAACTAGTTTAAATGGAAGTAAACCACCACCTTCAAAAACAAATTTCCTTCCTAACACATAGCAGAATAATGACAAAATGCAGAATAAATGTGTTATACCACTAAGAAAAGGGCAGTAGTAGACACATATACTAATTAAATGAAATTGAGCATTTTGAAAATGAGCAAAGTAGTAAAAGAATTAAAAAAGTATGCCACTGTTTTGCAAAAAGTTTGGACATGAATAAGGGAGGGAATTTTAGAATTTTTTCACAACTTCAAATATAGAGAAAGGGCAGTGATAAACAGTAGTTGAACCACAGTAAAAAATCCAATTCTAAGGCAGCTACAGCACAAACTCATTCAATCATGATGTAAGCTATTAAGCTCACTATTTCAGTAGACTGTTGGAGTTGATATCAAATCATATCAACTAAGAAACTAATACAAACTAGCAACTCACTATTTCAGTCACAACAACTCATAACACTCTTGGTATAAAACAAACAAGAAAGAGCTAAAGGTAAAGAGTTGTACCTTTCTTAGAGCGACGAACTCATCAATTCCCTTTAAGAAAGGTGGAGGAGGCCTTAATTCAGCTTTCCATTGAAAGATCTTTGTTAGATCTCCATGGATGATACATGGGTAGAAAAAGACGATGATCCATATAACACATTTTTCGACTATGTTTAAGATAGTGAGAATTAGTGCCATAGTTACAACAAGGGCAAGTAAACTTTCCTTTTGTTCTCCAACCAGATAACATAACATATGCTAGAAGGTCATTGATTGTCCACATAAGAGCTACCCGCATTTGAAAAGTTTGATTTCTTAAAGTATCATATGTTTCAACCCCAGAATCCCACAATAATTTTAACTCATCTATCAATGGTGCTAAGCAAATATCAATGTCATTTCCAGGTGATCGTGGCCCAGGTATAAGTAAAGAAAGTATACAATATTCAAATTTCATGCACATCCAAGGCGGCAGATTATACAGCATCACCATAACTGGCCATGTGCTATGTGATATACTCATGGTTCGAAATGGATTGAACCCATCACTTAATAAGTCAAGTCTCACATTGCGATAATCTAGTTTGAAATCTGGATGCAACCTATTAAAATCTTTCCATGCTAGACCATCAACGGGATGCCTTAACTATCCATCTTTAGAATGGTCCTCATCATGCCACCTCAAAGTATCTGCCATCTTTGAGCACATAAATACCCTTATGAGTCTATGAATTAATGGGAAGTGTCTCAAAGTCTTTGGTGAAACAGGATGTTGTTTTTTTGGATGCTCAAGCTCACTATCAACTTCAGGAGATTTAATATATCATGAAGCTCCACAAGTATGACAAAATTTATCATTCTTATGATCATTCCTGAACAACATGCAATCACAGGGACATACATCAATTTTCTCATAATCAAGACCGAGATTCGTAACCATAGACTTGGTTTTATTATTGGACGAAGGAATGTTCAACTCGGGCATCACCCATTTTAACAACTCTAAAAGAGAAGTGAATGATTCATTGCTCCATCCATGTAGACACTTCAACAAATATAAATGAAGTGTGAATGATTATTTAGAGAATCATGTGCAACCAAGATATAATTCTTGTCTTGTCTCTTCAACTAAGTTATAGAATTTCTTGGCATCTTCATTTGGGCCATAATAAACTCTTTCAACCTATCCAACATCTCTAAATTGATCATTCAACAACCCATCAATATCATTAGGCAAGTAATCCATATCATCGTCAACATTCAACTTGATATCACATTCCCCGTGATTGATCCATCTAGTATAACATTTAACAAATACATGGCATATTAGATGATCATACACTACATTCCTTCAAGTCCAATGAATATTACAACATTTTTCACATGGACACTAAATTTCCTCTCCTTGAGGATTTCCATAAGAATAAGCAAAATCTTTGAATGATTCAACACCAACAATATACTCTTTGCCATACCTTGCTAAATTCATCCAATCCTTGGATGGGATATTTAAATTCCTATAAGAAGATATTCATTTTTAATCTTTCAGTAGAAATCATTAAATCATTAACTACTTCACAAATAAGTTTTAAAAGTCACAAGTAAGTTATCACAATCATGTGTTATGAGATGATAAAAGTTTCTTACCTATTCATGGTACTTTTGTTATGCCAAATCAAACCTTGAATCCTCCACAAATGTTTTTGAATGTTGATTATACTTCAAAGAAAAAATTAGTAAAATTAATAGGATAGACACAATTAAGAAAGAAAGTAAATAAATGTAATTCAAATACTATAAGTTAATGTTTTGTGAGTGAATTTAAATACTCATTAGCAAATTCGTTTTGCACGGTTTACATAGGAAACTCATTAGTTATACACTTTAGTGAAATGAATGCTCAAAACTTGTTTCAATTTCCTTAATTTTGGACATTGGAATGAAACTGTGGGGAGAAAGCATGCCCCACCATTGATTGTTCCAATTATTTAAATACTAGGATTGATAACCAAGAAGGAGTTTTAGATGAATCAATCCAGAAAAACAATGAAACTGGGAGGTTCTCTTGTTCTTCATCTTGGCAGATCATAAGGCAAAAGGGTATCAAGGATATGACCAACAGTCATAATTGGCAAAAGCACATCCCTTTCAAAATTCATCTTCTTAATTGGAGAGTTTTAAGAGGGAAGCTGTCTACCAATGAAAAAATCAGCATTTTTGGTAAAAGTCCAGCTTTGTGTTCTTGTTGTATTAGACAAGGGGAGGATAACATTCCACATATTTTTGTTAATGGTTATTTTGCCAATCACATTTGGAAGTTTTATTCAATTTTCTTTGGGATCACTCATAGACACACCCCCTTGAAGAATCTGATGATGAAATGGTGGAGTTTGGAACCAAAAAATGAAGTTCGCAAACTCATGATTCAAACTCTTTCTCTAGTCATTTGTTGGAAGCTTTGGAAGAATCGTTGTTTAGCTAAATATGTAGACAAAAAATCTAGTAGTTTGAGGATTAAATTTTAATTTTCAAAGACATGAATAGCCTTATTACTACTGTTTATCCATACATCCATTGGCCTCATAATTGGAAGGAGCTAATCTTTATGATTGAGGGATATCAGCAGGAAATTAAAATCATTTTTGTCCATTGGGAAATACCACAACAGAATGTGTATAACCTGAATACAGATGGTAGCGCAATGACTAATTCGGGCAAGATTGAAGGTAGGGGTATTTAGAGGGACTGGCAGGGCAACAAAATCTATGCATTCTATATTCCTCTCGGCTTAGGAACTAATAACTAAGCGGAGATTCAAGTTGCAATTCATGGGGTGGACTGGTGCATACATCATGGGTATAAGAAAGTTCAACCGGAAGTTGATTCTCAGCTACTTATACATTGACCAAATATTAGCAGCCACCCTCTATGGGCACTTCAACAAACAGTGTATTCAGGTCTATGCAGAAAATTGAAAAAACCACAACTCAAATTAATATTGAATGATACCATAAAATAAAAACCTGCTTAGAAATTTTTGTTCCCCAACTTCAAAAATTACATCCCATTAATGATCAAAAATACTGAGGCTTATGTTAAACCAATATACATTCTCACTAAGGTCCATTAAACTAAATTTAACTTAATAAAAGAATCTTACCCTACAGAACTCCAATTTCTCCTTTAATTCATGACAAGTATTTACAACACAACAAATGAACTTTTTGCCAAAAAAAATTGTACAGATCAAATAAATGATTGGGTTAAATACTAACTACTGAATCTTTTTCTACATAAGGAAAGATTCTAGTGTCATGAAAAAGGGAATCAAGCATTGCTTCAAGCCATAGGTTAGCACGTACATGTCACAGTCCCTATGTACAAATTCCTAGCACTAACATTGCAGCAATTGCATTAAACTAAAAAAACATATATGCAAAATGATTGATATAGCTAGTGACTCAAAAAATATAGTTTCAATAACATGAATGAACAACAACAAAATGAGAGTACCTTCAAAGTTTCACAAATCAGTTGGAAATCTTCATGTGCAATCGCATATGTAGAGAGGTAAGATGTATAGCTGACTTCCTATCTAAATGGAGTGATAACTCCGACATTCTACAGTAATTTTACACCTACTAGCAGCTGATCAGGTTGGCCAAAGGAAGCTATGTTTTATAAAAATTAGGTTTGACTAATTTCAGGAGGAAAAAAGTTGAAAACAATCAAGCCATATGCTTTCAACAAATGCAAACACGTATTTATCAACTTCCCATAAATACCCAAACATGTATGCTTTAGTTACTGATTTATACTTATTTAGTGATTAATCAACTGATGTGGGTAATACAACTGTGAGCTAGACTCCCAAAAATCAAGAAAAATTGTATTTGCAGACATAAGAATATCAAAACCCTAAAGCTAAAATTTAGACTTCCAAAGATAGAATTTCTTACCTAATAAACCCTATTCCAATAGAATACTTTCAATGTGATGAAGCATTTTAGTGAGGCATGTTCAACTGTGAGGTGTCTTCAACAAGAAATGGTGAAGTCGTGTTCTTCAGCGAGTAGCTCTTCAGCTTTCCAACCTGAAATTGTGAAATCTGTTCTTACGTTCTGTGAGAAAGTTGACAAAAATCTGTTCTTCAGTTCTGTGAGAATATCGTGTTCTTCGGGGATTTGGGGGAAAAGAAAGACTTACTTAATAAACCTTCAGCGATTTAGTTCAGCTCATTTTTCTTTACCTGATAAACGCTCCATGATTTGAGCTAGAAGTTCTTCTGTTATGTGAGAAAGCAATAAAAGCTCAATGAGAAGTTCTTTAGTTCAGCTCGTTTTTCTTTTTAGGGGAAAAGTAAATTTTAATGTTTTATGAAATATTTTTTTTGCTCAATAAGAATGGGGTGGGTGAGTTAAAAATGTTGGAGGGAATATAATATTTTAGTGAAAATTAAGGCAATTTGTAATGTGTTATTTTTACATTTTTGAAAATAGTACACTTTAAAAGTGTGGCCATATATGTAAATAGTTGTTCTCAATTATATCATACTTTTACAACGCTTATAAAGTGTAGCTTATACAATTAAAGAGTACACTTTACAAGTGTTGCCACTATTATTGCAGCTAAAAGTTAAAAAATTTGGGCTACGTTTTGAAAGAGTGCCCAAAAGTATTTTAGGTAACACTTTAAAAGCGTTATCCAGAATTAGAGTTGCCCTAGGCTTAAAATGTTGTAGTGGTGTAATGAGGTTTGGTAAGAAAGGTATGGTTAGTCCCCGTTATGTAGGCCTATATCAAATTTTCAGACGTGTTGGTAAGGTAGCTTTTGAACTAGATTTGCCTAATGAGTTCTCATCGGTGCACCCAGTTTTCCATGTCTCTATATTAAAGAAATGTGTTGGAGATTCGGCATCCATAGTTCCCTAAGAAGGTTTGAGTGTTTATGAAAATCTTTGTTATGAGGAAGTTCTAGTTGAGATTATAGACCGGCAAGTCAAGAGGTTGAGAAACAAAGAAGTTGCTTCCGTAAAAGTGTTGTGAAGGAATCATTTAGTTTAGGGTGCAACTTCGGAGGCCTAGGCCGATATGATGTCCTAATATCCTGATCTTTTTCCTTCTACTCTTGCTCTAGCTTGAGGTAATGAGTTCCTCATTGTTTACTCTTTATTTGGGTGTTATGTGTTTTAGATATACTTATGATTTCCTTTTTATGCGTGTTCAAAAAAACTTGTGTTTTGAGTGAAAATGAGTTTACATGATTAATTTTCCTGATGTTATTGTGCATCAAGTATGAGTTGCCTATAGACTTCATGAGATGACTTGTTGAATATTCTTTAGCTTAGAGTTGATATTTACTCCTTCGATATATGCTTTTGATAATAGATTGCATATACGCTACATGAGATTATTTTGAGCATGCTTTTAGCTTGGAGCTGATAGTTCCTCCTTGAATATGAGAAATCTTAAGATTTTAGGTATATTAGTTTTCTAGGTCTTATTCCTACCTTTCTTAAGATGCATTGACTATGTTTAGATTGGAGTTGATTTTCCTCCTTGATATGTGAATTTTGATGAAATTGCATGCATGATGGGCTGCTAATTTTGAGTCTTTTCCTTCATGAGGTGTCTAGAATTCCATTGTAGGATGAATGTAACCATGTGAGAGATAATGTAACACCTCGAAATGTAGTAGTCTAAGGAACTAACCAAGTGAGATGTTAAGAACCAAAGAAGTGAGCCTAGAAAACCTTCATGTGGACCCGTACGGGCCGTGAAAGGAACCACAAGGCATGGTACTTCCCATGGTGGCTCACAATACCTAGCCAAGGCAACCTCACCTCCCACGACCACCATGGCGGCTCCTAGTAGGGACCACAGGTCGTTGTGATTAATGTGAAGGGCTAGGCAGTGGGCAAGTTTAGGAAGTTCCTCCCACCAGCCATTTAACGGCTCGTGGAGGTGGGCATTATGGAAGTTTAGATTTAGGGGTGGTTTGCCAAGCCATTGTTCAAGGACCATGGCTAGCAGTACGGCTCGTGGAACCTGACATGAAGTGGCTCAGTCCACTAAAAGTTTAGGGGCTTTTGGTTTTTTCCTATTTTTATTAAATCAAAGCTATGTCATTTTACCCAAGCCAGGGACCCCTATATAAGTGATTTTAACCCCAAAATTAACTCATTCAAGTCTTTCTTCTCAAAACCCAAAAGAAAATCGAAGTTCTTCATCTCTGAATATTTCTCTCTAAAACTTGAAGAAGAAGAAGGGTGAAGGTAGGGCAAGGTCAAGTCTCGATTTTCCAATTTCTTATGGGCTTTGATAACAAGGTATGATAGATTTATTCTTGTGTGGAATCCTTGCATCCATGGAGCCCTTAAGATTCCCCAATTGAAAAGTATGTATTCCTCAATTTGAGTTAGGTTTTCTTCTAAAGTTGTGGGTATTGATGAATGTTGATACGAATGATTGGGTTATGATTGTTTATGCTTTAATTGATAGAATTACTTGTTTATAGGAAGAATTTGCATGTACCCATGCCTACCCCATATCTAGAGAGATGAAATTAATGTAAATGGGTTTCATGCCATGAAAGGAGAAATTATGGGTTTGGAGGTGCTCTTATAAGATTGGTCAGAAATATGGGAATTGCTTTGATATTGAAGCATATATGATGATTTTTCATTATAATTGCATTGAGAATGAAACATATTTCTACCAGAGCTTATACCTCAATTATAATTACATGTTGCATGATTTATCTTCGTTTGTATCATGATACATAATTGAGGTTTGAAAAGTCACCGCTCCAATGTCCAACACATAGACTAATGAACAATGTCTTGCTACAATATTTCTACTACAGCCTCGACTCATTCAACAAGGGTAGGCCAGATCAACTCGTTCGAGGAGGAATCATGCAACAACCATCTGACATAGCATCTACACTTCTTGATGAAATGAAAAAAAATCAATAGTGCTTTGTATACTAGGGAAGATCAGGTGTCACCTTTTAACTTCGGGATGACAAAGGAACAAATGAAATAGAACCAAGAACTAGACCAAAACATGGTCAAGATGTTGACCCAAATGGACCTATTGACAAAGCATATTATGGGAAGCGGTTCTAAGATGGTGAATATTGTCAGAGTTAGTGGAGTGAATCCGGATGAAGCATATTTTAAGGCCATGAACAATGAAAAAGTATAATTCTTATCAAAGAAGGTAGGAGGATTCCATTCGAATAATCCATGATCGGGTGGAAATCAAGGTTGGAATAGAGATCGTGATGATGGTTGGAGAAACTGAGATAGGGAATGGCATGACCATGGTACGGATTGGAGAGAGCGGGATAGTGATAAATAACGAAAATTACAACCCCATGACCATCAAAGCCAAAAGAGCCAAGGGCTGATCGTGAAAATTTTTGCACTGAAGATATGCATACTCTCATTCTCAACAAAGGGGAAGGATCAGAAAAGGTTCTAAAGGTAATGAAAGATGATGTCTCTTCTCTGAACCAAATAGATACTTCTAACTCGATTATCTTTTAAGCAATTGGAAATACAGATGGGTCAAATCTTAACTCACTTAAATCCAAACCCAAAAGGAGGTTTGCCGAGTGATACCATGGTTAACCCAAAGAATGAATCTTGAAAGCGTCTCTTCGTCTTGCCACGACGTTCAATTAGCTGTTTCATGGGAGGCAACCCAAGTTTTAGTTTTTAACTTTGTTGTTTGAGTAAATATTGTTAGATGTGCATGTTCAAAATTTGAAATTTGGGGAAAGGGGGCAATTGGGTGAGCTCAGTTACCACTCGATGAATCGCCAAATGTGTTGGCGAGCTCGATATAGATTGCCTTTTTGAGGAACCAAAGGGTTGGAGTTTTGGTAACTTTGGGGGGGGGGGGAGAGTACTATTCAGTGCTTTATCAAATGGGTCGGTGACATGAGTCGATACCGCTGATTAGGGTGCGAACTGCAGGGTCAAAACTGATTCTAACCATTTTAAATTCAAAAATCCCTTTTATTTTGAATTTTTTGACTCTTGCACTTTTACACTTCCAATTTAGATCATATTTTTCTTGATATTCTTACATGGGTGTCATTTCTTGGTGGGAATTTGCATTTGCTTTTGTATTTACTCGCCTAATTGTATCTGTTTGCTTCTAAGGTTGGTGTCCTAATCTTGATTTTATTTCTAGCCATTTGATGTGCATGCTCGTATTATTGTTAGATCTATTGCATTATCTTCCATATTTGGTTGATTTTGAACAATGGACTACTATATTATTATGATAAACTTTGTGTTTTGCCCGTATATGTTGAATTCCATGTTTAAATTGCTTGAACTTACCTGTGTTTAGTTGTAGCATGTCGTGTTTGGTGTGGGTGAAGTTGGAGAAACCCGATTTCTATCGATCAACTAAACTTGCCCAATGATAGAGCCGTTGACGTCATTCATAAGAGCAAAGGACGCTGATTAGTTGATTAGAGATAAAATGGGGAAAGTTTGAGTACCTCGGGGTTGGTAGTGCTATGGGCTAGGTGTTAATTGCGTAGAATAGGGATTTCATTTTGTTCTCATAGGCTGTGCACAGATAATTAGAAGTAGGGGTTGAAATCTGACACGAGAGGTAGTTTGGTGAGCTTACTCGAGCTCGCCGACTGACTCTGCAATTCGTCAAATGTCTTTGTGATTGCCTTTTTTACCCAGAAAGTTCATCATTAGTACCTGTAATATTCAGCAATATGCTTCTTCTCACCGAGTTCACTCGGCAACTCGTCGAATTTCTATGTGATTGCCTTTTTTCAGCCCAAATTGTTGGTAAAACATTTTGTGATATTTGACGAGCTACCTTCGGTTAGCCGAATGAATTCGGCGTCTTATCAATTGGCCTTAGACCTCAGCGACTTGTACTTATTTATGTGACATTTTGTTTAGTTACTTTCGGCGAGCCCGCTAAATGTCGCCGAATGAGTTCAGCGACTTGCTGAACTAATCGGCGAGTTTTTCTACAAATTTCAAAACTCTATGATTTAGTGACTTGTTTCAAAGGCACTGGTTGAATATCTATTGTTTGGAGATTTGGAAAGACTTAAAGTTCCTAGAACAAACCAATCACCCCGGAAGAGAGCACAAGGAGTGGTTAATTCTAATGAGGTTGGCCCACCCCGATCAACATTTCCAAAACTTCCTCCGATGGGGGGGGGGGGGGGAAGGGCACAATAAATGGAAGGGTCTTGCCAAGCCCAGTCTGTTTGAGTAAAGCTTTGACAACATGGGCATCTATGACACCTACCTCATTACTTCAGAATCTAATCATGAGGATAATTTGGGGTCAAGATCGCCATCCTCTTTGTTTGAGCTAGAGGATGAGTAAACTCTTTAGAAGAGACGGGCTGATCTGTGCTCCAAATAACTTACATGATCTAGCTAGACTCCTGGTCACTCCTTGACCTCCTCCATCTCCAGTACAGACCGCTGAGCAGGCACCACCAGTGCCCACGGTATAGTCAACTGCACCTCGCTCGATGAACAAATTGAAGGCTATCGGATAGCGTACAATATTGGAAGAGAAGAGGTTGTACAATGAGGCTTATACATACCTTTTTAGGTCCTTGAATTCTACACAGAGTATAGGAGGTGATCCCGAAAGGGAAAGAAAACTAGTTCATTCGCACCAGTTAATCATGTGGTTTTTCCAGGTAAAAAGGTTAAGTGCAGCAGTTCACATATTATTAAGGTGTTGGGGTACACCATCAATATAATACATTTCTTGGTTGATAAAATTGAGAAGAAGTTCTTGGAAGACCTTAAGCTGTGGTTGGCCACTCTGATTTCATACATAACACTGTCATGGATCATGCCAAGGGTCCATAATGAAAAGAATGACTTGAATGTAGCTAGGCGGTACTGGTTTGGTTTTATTAGTAGCACACTCATGCCATACTATAATGAGTCCATACTTTGCCATCTAAAGGCAGCTTTGTTAGGTTATATTATTGACCAAGATAGACTAAATCTCGGGTTAATCATTACGGAGGAGATGGCCAAAAGGGGCAAGTAGAGCCAGACAATACTCCCTTTCCTCGTGCCGATCATGAAGTTGTGTGGCATGCTAGAGTACCCTTTGTGGTGAAGACGGATGTTGAAGTGACTCACAGTTCTTCTACTGGCTTTCGGAGGATAGAGGCCGAGAGCACCATGGACGAGGCTGAGCGAACGCATACAGTGCTGGTGGATATATCCCCAGTAGTTGATGTAGACATGCGTGAGCGAGATACAACACATCCCATACAGGATGGTGAGCCTTTAGGTACTCCTAGTACTACTACTACTACTGTTTCTCCGTCTGCTATTACTAATACTACTGTTGGTGCTGCCTCGCACTGTCGTTGACACAGCATATGGTCTACAATATTGTCAAGATTTTACTGGATCCCTTAAAAGTAATTTTTTGTAGGACGATCTTACACAAACGAATCAACAGTTTTAGAAAGTTTGATTAATATAGGCCACCAAAAGATATTTACTGACTTTTTTGATACTTAGATAAAATTGGCTAACTTTTTGTTGCAAAAAATTATTTAATGATTTAGAACACCTCGCAACTTTACTCTTAGAATTTGAATCTTTCTTTTTAAGTACATCCTATCAAACAAGGTAATATCCTACTTGTGCTTATATGTTAAGGTTCATTCTTATGAGTGGAAAGTTCATTGGAAGTTGTTTAGGATCGTAAGAGACCTCTAGTACTAACTTGAGTTCAAAACCATCATACTGACTAAGTTTTTCATGTTAGTTCATGCAATAGTCAACTTAAAATGACCCTATATCGTAGCCTAAAATGAAGTAGGTGGATCGTTACCTGTCAAATTAAAAATTCTACGAGTCTTCTTTCCAACACTAACAAGTTCGTATCATTTATAGTTTGGAGTAAATTTTTATGAGTGTTTTACTAGAGACTACTCAATTAGAGTTTTTAGAATCTGTAACTATGAACTCCATTTACCCTTGTAAATGGAAATACGACCTGTAGTTTTCAATCATAAAACTGACTTCTCAAATATGCTTTTTAAGATTTGATTCTTACAATCCCAATTACGGATCGTAAAACCATCTATGGGTTGTACTTTTGGTTCGTGAACTTGTTTTCAGGTATGATTTCCAATTATATGAATACGAGTTGTAAACCCAATTATGAGCTGTACTTTTAGCCCATAAAATGAACTTCATAAAATTGATTTGAAGCCTAACTTTTCACGAATCCACTTACTAGTCGTAAACTAATCTATGGTTTGTCCTGTCAATTTATGGATTAATCTCTAGAAATACAAATTATGGCACATAAACCCAATTACAAATTATTTACCAGCAAGAAATATGACAAAAATGATAATGATCCCTCCACCCATATTAAAATTATCGAATTTGGTACTAGAAATGAAGAACTTCACGATACGGAGTGAAAAAATTTACTATTAGGTATACAAAACTCATTGATGAGATTATCAGAATTTGTTTTAAGTAGGATATTAAGGGAATAACGCACCCCAAACTAATAAGATTTTTATTTCCAATATCAAACAAGTAAACTTGTATTCTAGCATTGTTAATGGAAACGATCTTAATAGAGAGAACAATTTATTTGAATGGGATTTTTAGAAAATCTACTAACTCTTAAAGCCTCGAAACAACAACAGAACTGAGTGGAGACTAAAACACTGAGCGACCATTGAATTAAAACACATATAACTTCAAACATAACAAAAAAAATTGGAAACAAGAATATCATTTTTAGTCTTTTCAACTCTTCTTGATAAGATCAAAGAAGATGCTAACTTTTGCAACATGTTCAAGTCAAACATTTCACTTTAATAAATCATAAATTCAGCCAAGCCAATAAGTAATGATTAATGTGATATGAAAACTAAAAAGTCTTTATTAGAAATTATAAAATAGTAACAAACTTTATGAGCATAGGATTTCCCGCATCATTTTCAGCTCAACAGATTCACAGGTTTAGACTAGTATCAACAAGGATCCCTTAGTACGTAAAAGATAATAGCTTTAAAATTTGTCCACTAAATCCGTAACACCCTGTATGCTAGAAAGATCAGTTTGCAGAAATCAGAAGTTATAGGTGCCACCGACAAGAACCACCCACGGATCATAGGGTGACCCATGGACCATAGGTGGGCTCCGTGGATGACCACCTAGAGCCCCTCTTAGAAAGTTAGACAAAATTCATCCAAGGGTCAATCTACGGGAGGACCTATGGACCATAGGTGCGACTATGATCCATGGTAGGCCATCGTTCAAATCCCAAGATTCTGCCTCTTTTAAGCAAGTCGATAGATGACAGGATGGCCATAGGTCCATTAACGGTTTATCGATCACTCCGTTGGTTGTCCCAACCAGATTTTAAGTTAGGGGTCATTTGGTCTTTTCCCTATGCATTGGACCCCTAAACTACGTCGTTTTAATTTGTTAATATAGTAACTTAATAAGAACTTCCCCTAGTCAACTCCTTCTCGAAAAAGCCATCAAGTTGAACAAAAAGAAGGAGAAAGAGTCAACCAAGCCCTCTCCAAGAATGCAACAAGTTTTCTTCTGTTCCAACCCTGAAATCAAAAGATTTCTCCGTGATTTTCTATAATAAATATGTGGGATTTCACTAGTGGGCTCCTTTCACCCATTAGGTCCCTAGAGTTCAATCTAATTCTTGATTCTCTATATTATGTTAGACATAGGGTTTCCAGAATTATAGTATTTATGTTGTGATTTAGTTGTTAGACTAATCCAAATAAAATTATAATGTATTCGTGGACTTGCTTCTTACTTCTTGTTTGAAACTCAGAACATCAGTTGTCTAGATTTGTTTGGTTCATGAATTACACTTTCAAGGAAAGTTTATTCAGATAAACATGCCTCAGTTAAGAATGTTTCATTATCAGTATAGTAATGTTCATTTTCACTTAGCATGTCAGTATTTTAAGCTATTCAGTATTACAGAAATTTTGTCATAATGTGGTATTTATATAATCAGTTGGGAGTAGGCTTAATATCGAGTGGACTAAGGGTCAATTACCCCATAGTCCCAAAACTACGTGCCCCTGTAGGATAAGTCCCCTTTGTGGGCAACATTGTTAGTGATCACGCCAATCATGCCTTTATACCCTTGGTAAGGTATATATGGTTCTATCGAGTGGGCGATACATTGAACACCATGGATAGCTCTCGTGGTTTTATGTTGATTAACAATAGCTCCCACAGTCAGATTATAGTGCATTAAATAGGTTACCAGTTATATGTTCAGTATTTAGTTTTAGTATGTTGTTAACTTGGTCATTACATTCAGTTTAGTTTATGTTCAACATATTATTCATGTTCATCTTATATCATTGATCAATATGTTTTGTTCAGTTATATATTTTGTTCAGCTTTATCCTATCTTGCATGCCTAGTACATTTCAAGTGCTAACGCATATTCTGCGCTACATCTTCTCGTGATGTAGGTCGAGGTCCTCAGCATTCAGATCATATATAGATCGGTTCCCAATCTCAATTCCACAACATAAGTTGTGAGTCCTTATTCTTCGAGGAAGATTTATATGTCTTTTATTCAGTCATTTTGTTCTAGTTTCAGTTTTACTAGAGTTAGCTAGGGCATGTCCCAGTATCTCTAATTAGTAGAGGCTTTTATTGAGAAATAAATTTGATTCAGTTTTTAGTTTGAGCTTGGTCTTTCAATTGTCATTAAACTCAATTTTGTATATATAGACTTAGAATGGGTATCCCCCATCATTTTATTTTATGGTATGCTTTAATCTTCTACACAGTACGGCTATTATTTAGAAAATCATTAAGTATGCTTATGATATGCCAACAGGGTTAGCTTGGAGTTACTCGTGATCCTAGGTCATGTGTTAACATCCAGGTGGTAGCCTTGGGGCGTGACAAAGTTTGTATCAGAGTTGTAGATTCAAAAGTCCTAGGATGTCTGAAAAGAGGCACTAAGTAGAGTCCCTTAATTGAGTGTAAAGCGCACCACACCTATTAGGTGGAGGCTATGAAGTGCTTAAGGAAAACTTCACTTTATTGATTTTCTTATCGTGTGTTGGTATGATCTCTCTTTCTAATCCATTGTTATGCATTTTCCTGTCATGCCTCCTCGTAGAGCTTACCCTAGGAATGATAATGCACGCAATGCTAATGCAGCTCCTCCAGTCCTAGATCAGGATGTTTCAAATGCAGAGTCTCAAAATGCGATTCAACTGTTCGCCTAGAGTGTAGCTAACATGAACAATGAGCAAGTTCCAATTCCTGCAAGTGCTAGTGGTGGATCAATGACAACTAAGGTACATGATTTTTTTTTTTTTTGATATACCCACATGTGTTTATAGGATCACATCTTAGTGAGGATCCCCAAAACTTCATAGATGAGGTTAAGAAAATCTTTGGAGTTATGCAGCTCACAAGAAATGCTAGAGTAGAGTTGGTGTCCTACCAACTTAAGGATGTGGCTCACATATGGTTTACATAGTAGAAAGACAATGGGGGTGAGAATGTAGCTCGTCTAACTTGGGAGAGCTTTACTGGAGCTTTTCTAGACAAGTTCTTTCTCAGAGAGTTCAAAGAGGCAAAAGCTCAGGAGTTCATGAATGTGAGGCAAGGTTCGCTGATAGTCCGAGAGTACAAACATAAGTTCACCCTACTCTCTATGTATGCTCCACACATGGTTGCCATTTCAAGGGCTCAGATACAAAAAGTTTCTATATAGGGTATTAGACTTGGTAAGAACGGAGTGCAGAAATGCTTTGTTGTTGGAAGATATGAACATCTCTAGGCTCATGACTCATGCCCAGCAGGTTGAGGGGGATAATCTTAGGGAATAGGCTAGTGTTTCATCCTCCAGGTTTCGATAGGATCAGAAAGGTAAGGCATATGTCTCTAAGTCCTAGGGAAGTGTTTTCGTTAATAGAACATACCAAAGTTTTCCAATATGTGGTAAGAACCCTCTGAGCGAGTGTCTTACAAGGAAAGATGGATATTTTTGGTATGGTTAGACTGGTCACAGATTGAGGTATTTCCCTTCTTCTAAATAGGGTCAAGTGGTAACAATGGTAGAGCTCAATCAACAACTTCGGCAGCACAGCAGGTTACCTAACTCAGCAGGGTAACTTATCTGCTACAGGAGGTGATCAGTGCCAGAATGAGTTCTATGCTCTCCAGACTCGCCATGATCAGCAAGATTCTCCTTATGTAGTTACCGGTACATTGCAAGTCTTTCATTTAGATGTTTATGCTTTGTTAGATCCAGTTGCTACTCTTTCCTTTATAACACCTTATATAGCAGTAAACTTCGGTGTCAATCCTAAATATTTTTTAGAACCCTTTTAAGTCTCTACTCTAGTCAGTGACCAGTTATAGCTAGACGCGTATACAAAAATTGCCCTGTCACGGTCTCTCTGAAAGTCACCTCAATAGATCTTGTAGAGTTTGAAATGGTAGACTTCGATGTTATTATAGACATAGATTGGTTACATTCCTGTTATGCCTCCGCCAGTTGTAGAACTAGGATCGTTCGTTTTTAATTTCGAGACTAGACAATCTTAGAATTGAAGGGTAGTAGCTTAGTGCCTATGGTTTGATTCATTATTTACCTTAAGGCCTTAAAGATGATCTCTAAGGGTTATCTCTATCATCTAGTTCACGTTAAGGATTCAAGCTTTGAAACCCCAACTTTTGAGTCAATTCCTGCAGTTAAGGAGTTCCCAAAAGTGTTTCAAGGCAATTTTCCCAGAGTTCATCTCGAAAGGGAAATCGACTTTGGAATTGATCTCCTTCTCGATACCTATCCTATTTCTATTCATCCTTACAAAATGGCTCCATCTAATATTAAGGAATTGAAAGAGCAATTGAAAGACCTTCTAGATAGGGATTTCATCAATCTCAGTATTTCTCGATATGGTTCACTAGTGTTGTTCGTGAAAAAGAAAGATGGTTCTCTTAGGATGTGTATTGACTATTAATAGTTGAACAAAGCCACAATCAATATTAAGTACCCTATATAAGGATTGATGACTTGTTTGACCAACTTCATGGTGCTAGTCATTTCTCAAAGATAGATCTCAAATCTAGGTATCATCTGTTCAGAGTCAGAGAGAGTGAAATTCCAAAAACAATATTCAAAACTCTATAGGTTCATTATGAATTTGTAGTTATATCATTTGGACTAACCAATGCTTCTGTGGATATCATGGATTTGATGAACAGGGTATTCAAGCAATATTTGGAGTTATTTCTTATCGTCTTTATTTATGATATCCTCATTTACTTAAGGAACGAGGAAGAACATGCGACTTATTTGAGGCTTGTCGTGCAAACTGTCAAACATCACCAGTTATTTGCTAAGTTTAGCAAATGTGAGTTTTGGTTGCAATCTATTGCTTTCCTTGTTTACATAGTGTCTATCGAAAGGAACCGAGTGGATCCTCAAAAAATAGAGGTAGTCAAACAATGGCCCAGACCTACCTCTCCTACAAATGTGAGAAGTTTCTTCGGTCTAGCAGGTTAATATATAAGGTTTGTAGAAGGATTTTCATCCATAGCTTCTCCATTAACTAGGTTGACTCAGAAAAAGGTTAAGTTCTAGTGATCAGATGATTGTGAAAATACCTTCTCATAACTTAAAACTAGGTTGACTACAACTCCTATTTTGGCTGTTCTAGAGGGTTCAGATGGTTATGTGATCTATTATGATGCATCCAGATTTGTCCTAGGTTGTGTGTTGATGCATCGATGTAAGGTTATAGCGTATGCTTCTAGACAAATTATGGTGCATGAGAAGAACTATCCGACTCATAACCTTGAGATTGTAGCAATAGTAATTGCCTCATAGATTTCGAGACATTACTTGTATGGTGTTCACGAAGATGTGTTCACGGACCATAAGAGCCTTCAGTATGTGTTCACCCAGAAAGAATTGAATCTTCACCAGAGAAGATGGGTTGAGTTCCTCAAGGACTATGATATGAATGTGCTTTCACATCATGGTTACACCAATGTAGTAGCCAATGCTCTTAGCACACTATCTATGGGTAGTGTAGAGCATGTTGAGGAATAAAGGAAAGAACTAGCGAAAGATGTTCATAAACTTGCAGACTTAAGAGTTTACCTTATGAACATATCATGGGATGGTGTGATATTTTAGAATGGGTTAGAATCTTAATTGGTAGCAGAGGTTAAGGAAAAACAAGAAAGTGATCCTATATTGCTTCAACTGAAGGGTGCAGTTCATTAGCAAAGGGTTGAGGTTTTCTCCCAAGGAGGAGATGGTGTGCTTCATTATCAGGGTCGTTTATGTGTTTCTAAGGTGGGTGAGTTGAGATAGTAGATTCTTGCAGAATACTATATTTTTGGGTATTCAATTCATCCATGCACCACTAAGATGTACCGTGATCTGTGGAAGTCTTTTGGTGGAAAGACATTAAGAGGGATATAGAAGATTTTGTGGCTAAGTGCCCTAATTTTCAACAATTGAAGGTAGAACATCAGAAACCAGGAGGTATGACTCAAGAGATTGACATTCCAATGTGGAAGTGGGAAGTGATCAACATGAACTTCATTACAGGTTTACCTCGTACTCGCAAACAGCATGACTCCATTTGGGTGATAGATGACAGAGTTACTAAGTCTACTCAGTTTTTGGTTGTTAAGCGTATAGATTCAATGGAGAATTACGCAAAGCTTTACATTAATGAGATAGTCAAGTTGCATGGGGTTCCTTTGTCTATCATATAAGATAGAGGTCCTCAATTGACCTCTCATTTCTCGAAGTCATTTCAGAAAGGTCTTGTTACTCAGGGTAATTTTAGCATAACATTTCATCCACAGACGGATGGTCAGGTAGAGCATACCATTAAGACATTAGAGGACATGTTGAAAGCTTGTGTGATCGACTTCAAGGGTAGTTGGCATGATCACCCTCCTCTTATACAGTTCGCCTACAATAATAGTTACCATTCCATAATTCAACTGGCCCCTTATGAGGCATTATATGGGCGCATATGTAGATCTCTGGATGGGTGGCTTGAAGTAGGTGAAGCAGCCTTATTAGGGCTAGATTTAGTTCATGATGTTATGGAAAAAGTTCAGCTCATTAGAGATAGACTTAAGAAAGCTCAGAGTCGCCAGAAGTCCAACGCAGGTGTAAGGAGAAGGGACTTGGTGTTCCAAATTAATGATTGGGTTTTCCTGAAAGTGTCGCCTATGAAAGGAGTGATGAGATTTTGAAAGAAAAGAAAGCTCAGTGCTAGATATGTAGGCCCTACAGAATTTTGAAAAGAATTGGAAAGGTGGCCTATGAGTTAGAGTTACCATCATAACTAGCAACAAGGCATTCGGCCTTTCACATTTCATTGTTGAAGAAGCTTATGGGTGATCCAACATCCATAGTACCATTGGAAAAATTGGCAGTGAAGGATAGTCTAACTTATGAGGATGTGCTAGTTGAGATTCTTGATCGTCACGTCGAAGGTTGAGAAACCAATAAGTCATGTTAGTTAAGGTTTTGTGGAGGAATCAGTACGTTGAGAGTGCTACTTGGGAAGCAGAAGCAACCATGAAGGCCAAGTATTCTCATTTGTTTCCTTTCGATTCCATTCCAGGTTGAGGTAATAATTCCTCTTCAGTCTTTCAGTTATTCATGCGTATATTAGATCTTAGTATCATGTTCCTACAGTTATACTTATATTTTCAGTGTATTTGCATGTTCTTGGAACTTAGTCCTATCAGATTTTAGTTTCCAGTAATTCGTGGTAGGGTTTGCAGCTCTTATCCTTCATTTCTAGCCAGTTTAGTCTTCATTTGAAGATGAATGTTCCCAAGGGGAGATAATGTAACATCCCATATGCAAGAATGACTAGTTTGCAGAAAGCAGAAATTGCAGGTGCCACTGACGGGCACCACCCAGGAACTGTAGGTGGGGTCCATAGATGACAACCTACAGACCCTCCAAGAAACTCAAACAAAATTCATCCAAAGGTCGACCTATGCCAGGACCTACAGACCATAGGTGGGACTATGGTCTGTAGTCCAGGCCGTAGTTCAGACCTTCAGATTCAACCTCTTTGAAACCAGTCGAGGGTGTTGACAAGATGGACTATAGGTCCATTCACGGTCTGTTGATTAGCCCATTAGTTGGCCCCAATAACTTTTAAGTCAGGGGTCGTTTGGTCTTTTCCCTATGCGTTGGACCGCTAAACTATGCCGTTTAAGTTAGTTTTAGTCTATTAACTTAGTTAGAACTTACCCTAGTCAAATCATTCTCCAAAAATTCATCAAGTTGAATTAACAGAAGGTGAAAAAGTCAACCAAGACCTCACCATGAATGCCCAAAGTTTTCTTCAGTTCGAGCCCCAAAATCGAAAGATTTCTCCAAGAATTTCATCAACAGGTATGTGGGATTTCACTAGTGATTGCCTTTCACCCATTAGGTCCCAAAAATTCAGTCAGATTCTTGATTCTTTATATCATGTTAGACCTAAGGTTTCTAGAATTTATGAATTTAGGTTGTCATTCAGTTGTTAGACTAATCCAAATCATATTATCAAAGTTTCATTAAATTGTTGCTTAGTTCTTGTTGGAAACTCAAAACCCTAGTTGTGTAGATTCATTTAATTCAAGAATTACACTTGCTAGGTCAGTTTATTCAGATATACATGAGTTAGTTAAGAATGTTTCATTATTAGTATATTAATGTTGCATTTTGAGTTAGTATGTCAATATTTTGAATTATTCAATATTACAAAAATTCAGTCATAATGCGTTATTTATATAATTAATTGAGAATAGAATTAATACCGAGTGGACTAAGGGTCAATTATCCTCATAGTTTCAGAACTACCTGTCCCCTTAGGATAAGTCCCCTCTAAGGGAAACATATTTAGTGATCACGGGAGTCATGCCTTTATACCCTTGACAAGGTATATTAGGTCCTCTCGATGGGGCAATACATCAGCCTCTACGGAGGGCTCTCGTGGTTTCATGTTGTTTAATAGCAGCTCGCACAGTCAGATTCTAGTGCATTGACCAAGTTACCAGTTAAATGTTCAGTATTCAGTTTCAGTATGTTATGAACTTGGTCATTGCATTCAGTTTAGTTCGTGTTCGGTATGTTTAGTATATTATTCATATTCATCTTATTTCATCAGTATGCTTTGTTTATTTATATATTTTGTTCAGCTTTATCCTATCTTGAATGCTCAGTACCTTTCAAGTATTAAAAAATACTTTGCGCTACATCTTCTCGTGTTATAAGTTCAAGTCCTCAGTATTCAGATCAGGCATTGATCAGTTCCCGATCTCCAGGTCAGCAGCATCAGTGGTGAGTCGTCATTTATCGAGGACGATTGACATGTCTTTTATTCAGTCATTTTGTATTAGTTTCAATTTTGCTAGACTTAGCTGGGGCATGTCCCAACATCTCTAATCTATAGAGGCTTTTATTCATACATATTTTAGATTCAGTTTTTAGTTTGAGCTTGATCTTTTAGTTGTCATTAAACACAGTTTATATATATAGGCTTAGAATGGCTATCCCCTATCATTTTATTTTATGGTATGTTTTAAGCTTCCTTACAGTATGTCTATTAATTAGAAAATGTTTAAGTATGCTTATGATATGTCAGCAGGGTTAGCTTCGGGTCACTCGTGATCCTAGGTCTGTGTTAACGCCAGGGGGTAGCCTCGGGGCATGACAAAATAAGTCTTTTATATACATAAAATAATAATTGTGTTTCAATTTAAAATAAATCAAGTCAACTTTGTAAAATTATTGCAAATGATATCGTTAAAATCATAAAAGAATTAAGAAGCACTAAAATTTCTCAATATTAGTAACAATAATAAATTCGAGATCTGAATTCCCTAAAAGTTGAGTCGGCTATATGAAATTATCACTGAACATAGCTCTTTATTTAAACTCATATGAAACTACTATTAGAAAATATATAAATTATAATTTTTTATAGATGTTGAGGTGAGTAAGGAAGGTTGTAGCTTGAGATATTTCACCTGCCCTCCTTGCTGACCCTCACCCTTTAGAGTTTGGGGCATAACGAAAAAATAATCAAAAAAACTTTGAGAGGCCTCAAATTCATCTAAAGTTATAGAATTGAAAACAAAATATTAAAAAGTATAGAAGAAATGCATCTGCAATTCCAAATCGAATCATAAATATGTTGAGATGATTATACGAAATCATCACTCATCATACCATTTTATATAAATTAAAAAGTTAAAATGTTATGCATGTGGTTATTAATATTTCCAAATTTATTCTTCATATAATAAATCCATCGAGGTAATTTTGTTTTCTTAGAGGTAAAAACTCTTAATAGGAATTTAGAAGAAAAATAAAGTAAATAAAAATTTACAATAATTACCCTAAACTCAAGGAAGTGTCTGCTTCATCAACAAAATTATGCTCCATAGCTAATTCATGATGGAGTTCAGTAAAATCATTTTGAAAATTTTCTTTTTAATATTTTTGTAAATAAAAAGTAAATATAATAAGCAAATTAAGAAAAAATAATAATTATGCATCACACTTATAATATTTAGAATCAAATAATTATAATTTTGATTACATGTAAGGCTACTTACTTGTTCAATCTTAGCCTTTTTCTCCTGCAAAAAAAAATAGAAAACGAAAAGATATTCTTAGCCGTAAAGGGTGACTAATCGAATATTCTTCAAAAAATAAATATTGTATTAAATGGTTTTAGTTAAATCATGACTTCAAAATAGGAGAAGTATTTGAATAATTCATCACAATTATCATAGTATAAACATGCATGTTTTCAAGCGTCCTAATTGACTTTATCGTACATGTCAAAAAGTCATTTATGAGTAAATATTTCATTCCATCAAATAACTCTTGTAATTTTAGAGATTCTAACTATATGAGAACCAGGAAAAGTTCAAAAGACTCAATATTGTAATAGAATAAATACTTATTTAATAAAATTAGTATATATACCATGTTATTCTTGACACTCAAAAGGTATGCATTAAACGTATGCTCCAATTGTTGCAAGTCACTAAAGAACAAACCTTCAAGGTATTTCGCCAGCAACCTACTTCACATTATGTTATATGAAAAATATATAGTATTATATTAATTAACTTCATCAATATTAAAGACATGAGATAGATATTAAATATATAAAAATTACAATATAAATTCATTATACATATTGTTTGTTTTGGCTTAATAGACTTAAGATATTTGTCCCTCGAGTTATCATCCTAGAGCCTAAAAGTTAAACTCTATGCCCATGGACACACTTCATACTAGGGGACTGTCAAAATTTTCAACTATATTTGTCATACCTTATGTTCATGAAAAATACATATGTTGTACTCTTCTATCCATAAGATATGATAGATTTATCCATCGTGTTACACCATTATATAACACCAAATCTATCAAACATAAATAATATGTAAACTTGTGTTATTCCTTATAAATCCATTTACTTTAATTTTATCTCTCATTATAAAATGAGACAAGACACTTCAAAAAATTATAAATCTAGCCTTTTTTGTGATACATCCTCATTTTTCCTCCTTTTGTTCTAACAGACACATAAGGAAACAAATCTCAAAGTGGAAAGTAATGAATTCATATTAGTCTAGGCCCAAAACAAAAATTTGTACTTGTGGACTATATCATTACACCTTTGTATACACTCAAAAAGTATATACATTTTTTGTCATTACCGAAGGGTGGAAAAAGTGTAGTGGATCACAGAGAAAGAATCTCAGGTTTTAGGTTGATAATCTTTCAAAGTGTGTTGGCACATTTTTTAATGAGAGAAAATAAAAATAAAGAGATTTATATAAATGACACAAGTTTTACATGATATTTATGGTTGCTATATTTTGTGTTATATGATGGTGTAATTTGATGGATAAATATATCAGATCTTATGGACAGAAGTGGATAACACATGTATTTGTCAAGAACATATGGTATGATTAACATAGTAGCAAATTATAGCATTCCCCTAATATGATGGTGGATCAAATCTAAACAAGGCCGTTGATGAATCCTGGGGATGTGCAATAGAGTGCATCCATGGGAATAGAGTGTGACTTTTTAGGCTCGATGATGATTCCTTAAGGGACAAATATGTTAAGTCTGTTAAGCTAAAACAAATAGCATTTACAGTTAATTTATATTATGATTTTTATATATTTAATATCAATCTATATATTTAATATCAATCTCATGTCTTTATTACTGATGATATTACTTAATAATATTCTATGTTTTTTTCATATAATATAATATGAAGTAGGCTGCTTGTAAAAGTCCTTGAAGGTTTGTGCTTTAGTGACTTGCAACAATTGGAGCATATGTTTAATGAAGGCCTTTTTAGTGTCAAGAATCACATGGTTTATATATTAATTTTATTAATTAAGTATTTATTATATTATAGTATCGAGCCTTTTGAAATGTTCATGATTTTCATATAGTTATTATCCTCAGAAATCACAAGAATCATTATATGGAATGATATATTTACTCATAAATGACTTATTGACATATACAATAAAGTTTTTTAGGACATTTGATGGACGTGCATGTTTGTACTGCATAAATATGATGAATTATTTGAATATTTTTTTGAATTTAAAGTCATGAGTTCCACTAAATGTATTTTAAAAGATATTTTTTTGAAGAATAATTAATTTATCACCTTTTATTGTTAAATATGTCTCTCTTTTTTGGCAAGAGAAAAAGGTTAAGAATGAAAAAGTAAGAAGCCTTTAAATCTAATTAAATTTTTTAATTATTTGGTTCAAAATAATATAAATGCGATGCATAATTATTTTTTTTTCTGAATTGTATTATTATATTTACTTTTGATTTACTAATATATTTTTTAAACTTTAGGTTGAAGTGCCACTAGCTAGAATCAATTAACACTAAGTCCTACAAGACCACATACTTCTGGGATAAGGAGACTTCTAGTAAAGGTCTCAAGCATCTACTAACGGGTGAGCCTTCATCCCAAGGTCCACTCGATGCTCTGTAAACTTTCATTGGAAAACATGAATATTGATAGTCATGTTTTTCGAAACAATAAGAATTTAGTAATGCTAAATTATTCATAAAAATCTGATAATAATCAACACAATAGATCCTTAAAAATCATGATCTCATAACAAAATCTTAGATTCACTTATATGAAGTATCTAAATCATGATATTCATGTAAAAAGAATGATACTTCATCGAAAAGCATCCTTCATTATTAGAATCCTCCATAACTAATGCATGCTTATTAATATAGGTTAAATCATGATCATATAATACTTGCATATAACAGTTCATGAAAATAACATTAAGACATTAAATTATGATCAAATTATAGACAATAAGATCAATCATGAATAATAAAATTAATTTCAATGGAGCTCATAGGTAAGTCATGACACCCTAGAAATTGGTTATATTCATAAATGAGAAGTTTAGTTTTCGTTAGGACTTAATAGATGAAGAAAAATTCCTTGATTAAGTTACAACATACCTTGATTTAAACACTAGATGAAATTTCTAATGGAGACTGTAGATCCATCGAACCCTAGATTTTTTATGAAAGAAGACTTGAGAGAGAGGATTTGGAATTGAAGAGAATGAGAGTGAATGGAGAAGTTATCGATTTGAGGAGTTAGTTATACTCTTACAAATAAGCCTAAGCTACTTAGTGTATGAATTAAAAGAGTAGGAAACAACCAACCTCTACTAACTTAAAACTATCAAAAAACTTCTAAGTGTCTGTCTACGGTCCGTACATACTTCTACAAACTTAACTGTCCAATGGTGCATCCCAATTAGTGAAATTTCATGTTTTTGATGAAAAATGAAGATAAATCGTCCATAACTCATAGATCGTCATACAACACGTACAATCCTTCCGATTAACCCAAGGCACTAAAATCACAGGTTTCTGAGCAAGAAGTCCATGAGACATCTTATGACCCATTATCCAACTACGAAGTTGTACTACTGGTGCATAAAATGAGGCCTGAGGCTTGACATTTTCGAAGATTCTAATTTTCCACTCCACGAGTCTTATCCACGATCGGTACATCGATCCACAAACCATAAAATCAACTCAAAAACACTAAACCAACATTTTAGAATTCTATGTGTTGACCAAGACTAGGTTCCATGAACCATAGATCATTACACAAACTATACACATAGTTCTTGAAACACAACACCAACAAATTTACACAAGATTTTTTGCAATTTCTACTTCAAACTGAGTTAGGCGCTTCTGAGGTGGTACATGGACGATGTAAAATATTTTCAAAATAATAAGTCATTGTTTTAGATGGAGTTAGTAGCTACTTTGTCAGTTAGTACTAAAATAATGAAATGATGATGAAATATGATATTAGGATACAAATTATATTTAGATTAGCTAGGATAGTTTTGTATCATTTTAGCCATATTACAAATTGACGAAGAGTTGAGTTTTCTTCTTTGTTAAAACTTCATAAGATGGTGACATTAAGGAGATAACTATCATATAAAATAGATGATGTGAAATAACCCAAATGGTATATTTATAGGGATACTTACAAATATAAATTACATGATTCAAACAACTAATTTGCAATGTATGTATAAAGATGATCTAAGTATACACAACATATACACTTGTTATGTATAGGTGAGTATATTATATGTACAGTACATATATGTATATTTATTGGTTGTCTAGGATATACATCTAAGTGGTCGTGCTTTTTCATGGAGTGCGTTTTTAAATCTCATGAGATCGAAATCAATTCATGTTCAATTATTGGTATTCTATGTGGAAAGAGTTGGGTAATTTGGTGAAGCTTAATATAACTTTTCATCCATAGATTTTTTTGGCTGTTGGGATCAATATTATCATTAGAAAAGTTTATTATAACAACAGTTACCACTAAATAATCTAGATTGCCCCATTTGAGTACTTACTTATCAAGAGATATCATTGTCTAGTGAAGTGTGTCGATGTATTTAAGGTCAGGCTTTGAGATACAAATTTTTTAAGAGATTCCTTAGACATGATCAATTCGAATCAAGAAAGACTCCTCACAACCTAGAGTAGGCGAAAAAGTAACATAGATCGGAAGGATCATGATCAAGAGTTCATGGTTGGAGAGAAGTTTTTGTTCAAAATATTATCTTTGAAAGGTGTTATAAAGTTTTTGATGAATGACAAGGAAAGTGCTACAACAATTGTTTTTTTAGGCAATTCAACCCATTAGTGACGTCACCTATGTGTTCGCTATGCCAAAAGACTTATCAAGTATTAATCCATTATTTCATGTTTTGTTGTTAAAGAAGTACTAAAGTGATAACTTTTATGTAATTAAATGGGACTCATACAACTAAAAAAATGTTTAGCTTTAAAGGAAGAGCTTGTAGTTATTATGGATATCCAGGTTGACAATCCACCAATTAGGTTGAAATTGACATGCTGAATTTATATCCTAAGCTTTTAGACAGTCCAAATACTTGTGATTGCTTTATGATCAAGGAAGATCGTGTGTTTTAGTAATGGATGAAATAATGACCATCCTAGTTGTTTATGAATTTTACCTAGTTCAACTTTCCCATAGCTGTCATATAGTTATTTATAACCTACAGAGAATAAAGACACAATTTTTGAGGCCATCAGATGAGTTCAAGGAAAAAAAAATAGGTCATAATAGAATAAAATAGTGCAGATTGTTTATATCCCGATGTTTTAAAAAGGAAAAAAATTGTATTTTGCACCCTCAAAGACGACTATTATTTTTTAGAGGACAATGTAGTGACCCATATTTTACAACTTCTATGTGGAAAATTTCGAGAACAAATAACCCCTGAAATATGGGTCACTACATTCTCTTCCACTAAAAATAATATTCTTCTTCTACTATCCAAAAATTATATATTTATTCAATATGAACTATTTTCTCATAAAATCATTTGCTCTTTTCGAAAATTGTGTCATCAATCTTTACAAATAATAAATCATAGAATCCATGAGGAGGTTTAAACACGAAAAAATTAATGAAAACTCTAGAATGGTTGTTACAATAGAATAGTTGTGTTTTCCTTATTTGTTACTGTAGGTTTGTTCTAATTTTCTAAAGAAAATGTTGAAAATTGAATATAATATCATGGCCATTCGAAAAATGGTTAATCCTGCTACTCAGAAATCATATAATGGTTAAGCAGTGAAGATACTAATAGTGTAAATGTGTTATTGGGTTCACTAAAGGGTGTTGGAGTGACAATCATGAGGAAAATGGCGCTTGAATCACAACATAGGAAGAAAATCTAAGAGACATATGTGGAATTACCTAAGTCCTCAAGAAAGTCTAAAAATATTTATATCAAGGATTGCAATGTACTGTAAACCGCATGAAAATTCTATTGGCAATATGAAGAGCTATATGAAAAGAATATGTGAAGTTTAAACCCAAGTTTCTAGGATGGACCAGGAGGCAAAGGGTCTTTTTGTCGAAAAGATTCATGAACAATGATCTAAATATCTTGAAAGCCTCCAAAATAAAAACTGTGAAATGAACAACATTTTTGTATTTTAGATAAGAAATAAATATTTTAAAAACAAAGTGAGAACTTTATGAATGGTTTAAATTTTGATTTTTGCGGTGACAAGAAATCATGAGCAAACTAAAATGAGTTGAACAACTAAAAGTTAAAAAGCATGTCCATATAAAATGATGGGCATAGAAATTGTGACCTTAGTCTCCATCCACTATCCACTCAGAATAGTCATGATTCAACTCATGGTTCAATTTATCATCCAAATATACTAGGTATCAATCCGAAAAACAATGTCATGTGGTCATTAAGAATTTACTAAAACAATCTAAAGGAAGGATATTGAAGCAAACTAGAACAAAATCATAAATACACAACAAGAATATTATGGAGGAACCAATATGATAGCGTACCCATATATGTATTGATGTTGTTAATTATGATATCCCAATGTATTCATTCAAGATTTTTTTTTTCTGCAAAGAATAAATGTAATAAAAATATTTAGATTAAGAATTTATATATGGAATATTTAATTAATCTATTATTGCATGCATAATGTAAATGTTGAACTAACAAAAGTTTGGATATTACATACCTGTCCATGAACATCAATATAACATATACAGATAGATATAAAAAACATATCTCATAAAAACCATAATCTAGGCAAAACAAAAAGCATTACTGGTCTCTCTACCAAAAGTACCGTTAGATCGTAAATTAAAATGATATGGTAAATTGAAAGTTTTGAGATCCATGACACATAATCCTCTTTATTCTTTATTTATAGAAACTTAAACATTACCTTATATGAATTATGTTGAGAAGTATAAATTTGAAGAGATCACCAATTGAGCAACATTTGTACATTAAGTATTTCTTCTATTAGCGTTTATTTTTGTAGTTTTCACCAACAAGGTTAATATTTCCTTTTTTGTTGATAAAGGAGATGAGAGAAGGTACAAGTTAGAATGTTAATAAAAAGGTATCAGTTCAATGGTTATGAAAATGAATCACGTTTACATGTTAAGAAAAGGAATTAGAAATGAAAAAATAGAAAGAAAGAAAGAGAGAACCATTCTCCATATTTTTTTTCTTTTCTTCATGGATGTTTTGTAAAATAGAATGATTTAGAAAACACAAGACTCCTTTGAAACAAACCTTAGAAAAAAATTTAAAAATATACAATCAAAAAAAAATTGAATAGTCAATAGCACTGAAATGATATTTCTTCTCTATAAATTGTTGAAATCTTACAAAGATTGACAAAGAAGATTTTGCAAGGGCAAGACCCGATGGATGAACCATAATCTTAGTAGAGGTGATACTACAAAGAATAGAATACATATAGTATGTATAAGGGTTATAGAGTAAAATCTAGACTTCATTATACACAAAAAATAAATAAATGCAACTTATTTGTTGACCAATTTCATTTTTTCTTAATAAGGAAAATAACTCAAATAAACTATGAACTCTAAAATTGTTGGATACTTTTTTTACACACATAATCCTACTCATTGGCAATAACAAAGCCCAATATCAACTTGAATATTCAATGGATCTTTCTGTTAGAGTATACACAACAAAGTATAATCATGGATCAAAATACTTACATATTAGCATGATAACATAAAAGTAAAAATGTATTTCAGAATACTAACCTCATGAAGCTTTTGCTGAATTCATTCAACCTTGATGAAAATCAAGTACTTCGGCCTCTACTAATTCCTAACTAAACTCTATCAACTAGTGACTTGTGTGGCACGGATTTTTAGAAACTGAGATTGATTTTTTTTCTACTCTGGAAGACCTCTATTGAACCTTAATTTTTTTTATAGAAGAGGGGAAAAGTTTGGGGAAAAAACACTAACAAGCAATTATGGAGAATTAATGGTAATTTAAAACCCATCAAAGCTAAAATTATTTGTATTCCCATTAATAAAAAAAACTAATTTTATATATGAATTTTAATTATTTAAAATAATAGATGTTGTTTAATGTAGAAGACCAGTACAAGATACTTTTTCTAGAACACATTATATTTTTTTGTTAAAACTTGTTAATTCGTAAGGCATAGAAGCAACCAAAGACTTTTTAACTTAGCCGTCAAATTACTATAGTAATTCCAAAATGTAAGAGTTATTATATTACAATAATTTACACATTATTCAACTAAAAATATGTAGTTGCACTTCTCGATTTTATATGGAAATCGACCATTGCATCTTTTTTGAATCTCTACGTTAGAACTACTGACATCAATCAATTAAATAATTTTTTTTAATTTAATTCACTGACTAATTTGGTACTTTATTATTTGGCAGATATAAAATTTACCCGATGGATTTTGAAATGAAAACTTGTAAATAATAATAAAGGGGTGTCTCCTATGTCAAATCTGAGACATGTTTCTATCAACTAATAATTGTTTTACTAATGTGATTTGTGATCAACCAATATTTGATTTGGAACATATTGACTCATAATAGAGGCTCACCTTTTAATAGATTAAAATAATAAATCAAACTACATAGATCCTAATCATTATTTCAAGGATAAGAGTACAAGTACACGTAATGGACTAGAGAAGTTGTTTATAAATATTGTGAATATAAACAAATATCTCTAAGTTTTCCATTCAATACACATGGAATGTACTAGCACAAGAAGTTGGAATTTTACAAATTCCATAATTAAGATCGGATTATATTTAATCTTATCCTACAATCATATAGATTTTTGTCCAATGATGAGTAAGAGTTTTACACAATTGAGGCCAGTTTAGTTCAATAAATAGTGTCCTCAATGCCTATTTATGTTATTAACAGATGATATTTTTATACTCTGCAACTATGAATATTAAAGAAAAAGGCAAGGATGAATCTATGAAAAATAGACCAAAAACATTGAAAAAAGTGTCAAGTCTTGGTTGGGATCTCCAAAAACAAGGGGCATATCTCCCAATATAACTAGACACCACCCAAAGAATCAATTTTCACGTGTGTCAATATTCACGGTAGGCCAATGAAGCAAAGTATAAATGGTAATTCACCAAAATAGTTGGGCAGGCTAAAAGTTCTATCACCAAAGGTGACACACTTTGGAGTTACAATGAAGGTTGAATGGGCGAACAAAGGTGGTAATCGACAATTTTCCAAACCGCAAAGGCTAACTTAATCGAATTTGCCTTCTATGGTTCAAACAACTGAAGTTAAGAAAGGGCAAGCTGGAGAATAGAACAGTGATCCGTTGAATCATGTAGGCGAGCCCGACTAGTGTGGTTGATCAGGCCGCACATGAAATTTTTAAAAAAATGGATAAATTATAAATATCTCAAAGGAGAGAAAAAAAATATATATTTTAGCTATTCTAACTCTTTCATATTGAGGAGTAAACTTTTCCTACTTTTTATTAGTTTTTGGGTTTTGAACAATCTTGTAATTGATGATTGAGGGTTCAATTGAAAGTGGGTGTTGCAGATTATTGCTAGTTATCAATTCCTCAATGGCTGAAAACATAATTGGTATGATTTCTTTTCCCCCTCTTAAGTTTGGCTAAAACCCCAATACTAGGGGTGTGAATATGGAGTTTGGTGTTAATTTAATTTACTTGGTCTAGTGTCTTGCTCTATTTTTCTGCTATTTACTCTTGGATTTGAGTTATTTAACATGAAGTCGATTTATATGTTAATGTTGCAAACTAAATACTAGCTTAGATCTTTGATTGATGCTCTAAAGAGATTAATTGATGTGAGTAAATAACTTAATACTTGCAAATTGGGTTTGGTTATTTAGTTTTTTCGAAAGACATATTGTAGTCAAATTCTAATTGCCAAAGCTTCTTGAAAGAGAGTTTTTAGTATGGTAGTTTATATTTATATTACATAGATGTGAGTGCAAGAAGATTTTATGATATCATGCTTTGAGATCAAAAAAAACAAAGTGACGTTAAAGACTACCCAACCTATCTATGTTGGTCTAGAATTATTGAGCAAGCACTTGTAGCCCTATTTTATGTTAGTACCAACTCCCACACCCCTAGATTATCCTTTTATTAAATTTGGTGAAATTATCCACCAACTTGTCGTAATTTCTACAATGAATTGGTTTTCACTTTAAATTTTCTCATTGAATTCTTCCATTTAGATCACTCCTTGTCGGATTCGACCACGACTCTTTTGTTAGGTATTTATTTTTCTAGAGATTGCATACTCATAAATTGTCTTAGTTAGTAATTTTACTGTTATAAAAAAAAAAAGGCACTTCTGCTAGGGAGTAGTAGCTTAGAATTCAATTTGTGAAGCTAATTTGTGAAATATTTTGTTGGTAGTAGAAAACGTTGTTGTTTGGTATTGTTGTTGTGCCCCTTTTTGCAGGTGGAAATATGAGTGAAAATTTAAGTGATGATGCTAGTCACTGTGGATAGAATGATAACATAGGAGATATGAACTCTATGTATGTTAATGTCGTCAAAATACACAAGATATTTGGTTATTTCCTACTACTAGGAGAGTTATGTTTTATGTAACAAGATATATGTTGTAATTGTTCCAGATGAAAGGAATATTTGGAGGTATCTCTCATGAAGACCCTCATGAATATCTCTGAAATTTGGTGGAAATTTATGGGCCTTTCATCTTTAAGAACATCTCACAAGAATCCATAAGTTTGAGGTTGTTTCCTTTCAACAAATCAAGACAAGAAACCAGGAGGAGGGCCGACCTAACAAATGATTCCATAGCATCATGGGAGGAACTGATAAAAATTTTCCTTGAATGGTTTTCCCTCCTTCGAAGATGGTGAAACTTAGGCATAGCATCAAGAAGTGGAAGATGAAGCTCTCTATGACACTTTGTTTCTATTTAAAATGTTAGTGTTACAATGCCCAACACATGAAGTTCAGATAATTTATTGCTACAATATATCTATCGTAGCCTTGATACAGTAAAACAAGAATTGGATGACTAACTTATAAATAGAGGGATAATGCAACAACCATTTTCTGTGGAAACAATATTGCTTGATGATACACCAAAGAGAAACCGAGCATGGCATGTTAGAGAGGATCAAGTATCTTCTCTATAGTTGGGTATGAGCAAGGATTAGATTGATATGAACCAAAAGCATGATAATGGCATGGCCAAGATGATGACTCTTCTTGACTTGTTAATCAAACATGTCATCGGAGGTGGATGGATATCGGTAAATATAGTTGGTACAAGTAGTCACAAATGCCAGATTATACAAAACTAGAGCCACTATACAATGAAGAAGTGTGATACATGGGGAACAATATGGGGGGTTCTTAGCTGAACTATGCTAGACTGGGCGGAAACTAAGGTTGGACTGAAGATAGGGATAATGGCTGGAGAGATTAGTGAGATACAGGAGGTAATTGGATAGATTCTGAAGTTGAAAAAGATAGATATATATCACCTCCTGACCATTAAAAATAGAAAGAGACAGGTGCACCGCAAAGGAATCGAACCGATGATATGTTTAGTAAGATCCATATAGGGTTGAAGGGTTCTACAAATTATTAAAGGACTTAAAAAATTACTTCTCCACTTTGACTCAAATGGTTACTTCTTACTCTTTTTCAGTTAACAAACTTGAAACTTAGAATAGATAGATCTCCACTCATTTAAATCCAAGGCAACATGGAACTTTGCATAGTTATACCAACCCCAAACCCAAGAATGATATTTGATGAGTAAGAACTAGGTCCTGCTACGATGACAAATAAAGAGCATCTTGTGATACAAACGAAGTTGTTTTTATTGATTTCAATATCATGTGTAGTAAGTGCAGGCTGAACTGAAGTCAAAAGCTTAACATGACAAAATGGGCGATGCAATTTTCCATTCGATGATCTTACGAGTTCGTTAGGCGGATATCATCATGTTTGCCTTCTTTTCCATGTATTTTTTAAAAATGGTAATGTTAACTTCGACTTACATGGACTTGTTCAGTGATTAGTGATGTGTCCACAAATTCCACTCATTTAGGGCTATATTTTGATAGAATTAGTGTCCTCAAATGCATATTTTGTCTCAATATCTAATGAAAACCCTTAAGTTTCAAGTATTTGGAGTTTGAGGGAAAGCATGAACACTACTTAGAAAAAAGGAACAAAGGCAATTGAAAGAACAAAGAAATGAATATTTGAGAAGCACCGAACCTATTCGGCGAGTTGCCATAAGGTCTTATCCTCGCCTTTTGTTTCAGTATACTGAGCTCTGAAGGGAAAGATCAAATCAGCGGTGAAATGGAGCAGTCAACGTATCGTCGAGCAATTCTGCAAAGAAGTACTATACCGCCCAATGATCCAGGATGTGAAGATGCTGAAGGAAAGATCTAAAAGGTGATGAGGCAGACCAAAGAGTGGATCTCCGAGTGTATCGGCGATCCCGACTAATTGCGCCGAATGGCTCCTTCGCAACACATTTTCTGAAAACTATAAATACTAGTTTAGTTTTTATCCTTAAGAGGGAGTTTTTAGTTGTATTAAGTCTAGAATACAATTTTGAGAGACAATATTCTCTCTAAGTTTGTAGAGGGTTTTTGAAGAACTTGAAGATTCAAAGGGCTTCAACTCCAAGAATTTGGACTTGGATCTTGTGGATTCTTCACTCTTGACTTGTTTTAAGATTTAATCTTGCATGCCCATTGATGGAACCTGAGATTGGTATAACTTTTTTTTATCTCTTTTACATGTCTAGCTAAAACCCCAATTCTTGTGGTGTGATTTTGTGAATATGGGTTAGATTATCGATTGGGTCTTGCTTGTTGATTGTTTATTTGTTGTGTAAATATGATTTCATTTAGTAATTGTGGTGGAACTTAATGAAATTCTAGTTGCACATACAATTTCACCTTTGTCATTTCGGCTTGCTCGAGAAAGAGGTCATAAAACTAAGATTACTAAATTGATGGCTCATGGGATTAGATCAACATGAGGTTTAGCTCGAGAGAGTGATCCCTAGTCCTTCTCCCACATACTCAGCTCGATAGAGTGAGTGGGATAAGGCAGAGGCAATGCTTAAAGAGGCAACTCAGTGTTTGAGAGAAATCGAGTTGATTTGGGGTAAGTTGCTCAAGAGAGAATTTACCCCCACTATAGTCTAGCCTAGTCATAAATACTCAATGAATTTAATATCAAAAGCATGTACCCAATAGTCTAGTTTAACCCGTATTCCTATGGCATCCCAAGAGTCCCAACTCCATATTCATATCTCATTTCATTTTTGTTGATTTTGCTCTTTACTTGTTTACAAACCCCCCATTGATATTTGACACTCGTGTCAAACCCTTTAATTTGTCATGTCTTCGTTTGATAAATTCTTTAGCTACGGTTAGCTTTAGCACTTTCACGCTTAATGACTAATTTTCAAGAACCGCTCCCTTATGACTCGACCCCAACCCTTGGTTGGGTTACTTTACTATTGTACGATCGTAGACATTTGCATTGAAAGTTGTGTCTTGATTACGCAAATATGAAATTGGCGCTGCTGCCCGGGAGTGGTATTACATGAAATTTTTTGGTTAAGATGAATTTTACTTTTGATTGTCATAGTTTACTAACTTAATTTTTAGTTTTGTTTTGATTTGAAGCTGTTGATGTAGGCAAATACCCTGAGCATGGTTGAGGGAAATGGTAGCAACATAGTTGAGACGAGTCAAGAAGTCGAGAGGGACTTCAAGTTAACTGCACTGGTAACTCAGATGAATGTGTTGGCCACCAAAATATCAGAGGTAGAAAACCAGTGCAAGAGCAAAGGGAGGTACATACCCACTCATAATCAAAAATAGTCTAGAGACAGGGAGAACAATCATGTCGAGGACACACTCCAAATCATTCTCCAAAAGATCACCAAACAAGATTGAATGTTGTAAGAGATAAAGGAGACTATTGAAGTGTTGAATCAAATGATTGGCTCCCATTCTAGATTGATCTAGCTGATCAAGACACTCATGAGTTATTTAGTGCCTCCTCTTCACTCAAATGAACTATTAGGGTTACCTAGTAACAGTAGGACCAACCCCACCAATGGAGAGTGAGTAAGGTCTCGCGTCGTGTCACGACGTTAACTAAGGGGCTTCTTGGGAGGCAACCCAAGGTTTTAAATGCTTTTTTATGCTTTTATAAATCATGGTGTTAGTGGTGCAGGTTTAAATGCTGAAAGTGTTTGGAAAATGCATATTGGCAAGTAAAAGGTCAGTCGGCGAATAGCCGAAATGGTTGGCATGCCTGATGAAGAATGCCGTTTGGACCCTCACTTTGACTGAAGGTCCTGTAATACTTGGCAAGCCAAGTGACAACTCGGTATGTCACCGAGTGGATCGGTGAGTGCGACCGAATAGGCACGAACTGGACGGTTTATAATAGCCAAAAGACTTAGAATTTGAAATCCTTCACTTTCCCTCACTTTTAAACTTCACAAACTTACACCAAAGTATTATCTTTAATATTTTTATATTCCATTAGTATTTTAGTTGTTGATAAGTGCTCGAAACTAGGATTTCTTTGCCGCCTAGCTTTTTAATCACATTTTAATCTACATATAAGGTAGGTTTCCGAATCCCAAATTTACATTCAAAAATTTTGTACCTATTTGCAATGATCATATCGTTTTGTTGTGTGCTGGACCTCTCTAATAGAATTAGAATGCTTAAATGTCAATTTTAATTTTAAAATCTTGCCCGTATTGCTTTGATCGTCAAATGCCCATAATTATTATGCTTTTAAATGAATGAAATTGTATTGGGTTGTGGTTGCGTGTTTTTTAGATTAATTGGGTGAAGTTTGAGTAGCCCATGTTTGTGCGAAATGACGAAAAATACTCAATTATAGAGCGGGTAACACCACTCTTAAGAGCAAATATCATTAAATTGCTAAATTTGGCAAAATTAAGATAAATCTGAGTATCTCGGGGTGATAGGTAGTACAGGTCTTGATTGAATTCCATTTGTGCATGCTTTGATTATGTTTTCGGGGGTTGTGGGGTTGAAATAGATAAGGTGGATTGAAAATGGGCACGTTGGGCGGTTCGGTGAGCTAGGTCAAGCTTTGCGAATTACTCAGCGTGTCACCTAATGTCTTCATCTAGCTTTTAATTTTGTGTTAAATTGGTCATTTGAGTCTGTAACTTTCAACGAGAAGCCTGAGGTCACCAAAGGCACTCGGTGACTCGCCGAAAGTACTCTTGATCACTCTTTATTTGTACCCCTGAAACCTTTGTTGCACTGTAACTTTCGACGGAAAAACCTTTGCTCACCGAAGGTTGTTGGTGATTCAGCAAAGGTACTTCCTATCACCGACTTGCAATAGCTTTTTAGTCAATCCCTTCAGGCCCGACTTAGCTTGCCAAAGAGGTTCGGGTACTCATCGAATGGATCGACAAGTCTGTCTGCAGTAAATTTTTTGTGCTTATGTTTGATTTTCTCCTAATTTGTTCTGATCTTTTGCAGATATGGTAATTACAAATCTAACCACACAACCTCAAAAGAAAGCAAAGGGCATAACAATTAACGATGAGGGGATCAAATACTCCAAAGAGCAAAGAAGAAGAACTCCCACCGGGAGATAAAGCCAAAAGGAATAAGCACATAGCTAGGAAATGAGTAGCTATTGAAACCCAGGTGGAATTTTTTGAGCTAGAAGACGAGGAGCCTTTGACATATCGAAGGAGTAGACGCCAAGCTAGATCTCAATCCACACCCACCAGAGCTCCCGCAGCTGCCACCTCTTCTGAAGCAGATTCAGTGCTAGCTCAGGCACCTCCAGTGGCCCCTGTTTCCCCTATCATTCCTCCACCCAGACTGTTGAACAGATTGAAAGGTGATGGGGTAAGAACCATCCTATAAGAGAAACTATTATCTACGGAAGGCCTAGAAGGCAAGTATCCTGATATGATTGACACCCTCCGATACCACGAGTCTGAGTAGTTCACAAGGCCCCGAGGCCCTTACATTCCTTCTTGGGTTAGGGAATTTTATACAGCTTATGGGGAGTTGCTGCACAAGAACAAGAAGAAGCCAAGCAAGTTTATATCGATAAAGTCGGTCATGGTCAGAGGAAAGGATGTTGAGTGCAACAGCGAGTATATTAACACTCTATTGGGTAGACCACTGCCCTCTGTACTTCCTTATGACGGGTTGCATATTTTTTAGTCCCTAGACGATTTGAAGGGTTAGTTGGCTCCTTTGATTTTTGACACCACCCTGAGGTGGATCGGGGTAGGAGCTTCTATTGAGAAAAAGGACTTGAACATTACTGCCAGGTTTTGGTTTGGCTTCATCAGCAGCACCATAATATCATCCCAGAACGAGTCTATTTTGCACCATCCTAAGGCAGCTTGCCTTGGTTCTATCATGTCTAGGATAGGCATTGACCTGGGACTACTGATTTCATGAGAGACGGCCATGAGAACCAAACATAAGTTAACTTCTTTGCTATTTTCAGTCTTGATCAACTAGATGTGCCAGTGTGCTGGAGTACCTCAGGACACTACGAGGGATATTGAGATCACCCCGTCTTTGTCCACTGACATCTAGTGTTTTGAGGTCGAGTACATATGAGAGGAGGTTAACAGAAGGAGGCCAGCTCCGGAAGATAGTTCCCAAGAGGTCGAGGTCAACATGTTACAAGCACAGTCATCTTCACCGACTCTAGCCTCTGAGCTTTCAGGTACACCTGCCCTTTCCTCTTCTTCACAGGTCCTAGGTGTTTCATCATCCTCCCAGCCCACTAAGATTACTTAAGCGATGATCCTAAAAATAGGGAATTTGGCCTATTCAACTACTGTGAGGGCAACTCGATTGGAGAGATCCATCCCAAGGATGATTGATAGTTCTATTTTGGTTGCATGACCCCCTTTAGGGCCTCTGTTGATGATCTGACTACTAGAGTCGCTGCTTGTGAGAGCAGACAAGGGGAGACATCAGAGGCTTTGGCTTTAAAAGCTAAAGTAGCATATTTGAGGAAAGACGTAGACTATTTGAAGTCTACCGATGTCACTTCATTGATGTGGGGTACAGACAATGAGGATTCTCTTAAGACCTCAGGGATTCCTCGGGCTACCACCGGAGATGTACAGAGGGGTAGCACAACAAATGAGGAATTGAATGCTGAGACTAATGAGGAGTTGATAGTAGTACATGAGGAGGAGATGAGAGAGAGCCAAGATAAGAGCATATTCAGAGATTTTCCAGATATTATGGAGACGGTTATGTAGCCGGTGACCCAGACATCGCCGACTGAGACGGCAACAACAGCTCCTGGTGGATCTGGCATTGTTATTCCTTCTAAGGTTACTCCGGGCACTGATGCCCATATTCAGAGCACTACACTGGGCACTAAGGCCATGACAGATAGAGCGACTATGTAGATAGGACCTTTCTTTTCCTCCTTCTCATTCTTACTTACTTTTCGTTTCGGATACTTTCATTTGCATTTGAGGACAAATGATTTTTGTTTGTGGTGGGGTAAGGCACACCTCTGTGCATATTTATTTTGATAATCTATTTTGAGCTTGTGGCTCTATTATTATGTTTACACTACTTTCTGTGGATGTTTGAGCTTGTGACTCCTTTTATTTTAAATTGCAAAATGAGTTTAACCTATCCAAAAATTTTTGCCACCTCTCATGTGTTGAATGTGGTTGTTCTTTTGCAAAATTTAAGTCTCGGTTTTGATTAATATCGATTACTTGAATAGTGCTCTCAATCAAACAAACATGAATTTGCAGCTACAATGAGGCCAAATAAAGTTGCATAAACAATATGTGAACTCTTTGGATGTCGTTATGGCTAGCCTAGTATCGAATCGAGTCTCTTGTGATGATCATTGCACACTAGTGAAAGTGTGGAGTCTTGTTTGACTGTAGTGTCAATGCCTATTGTGATGAGCTTACTTTCAAACATGCATGATAGATCCTAGAATTCTGCCCGTTGGTCCGATCGACTAAGTAGGGCTATCTCTTGATATGATATTAGGCCACTTTAAAGAGTGTGAGCCAATTCGACAGATACCTTTTTTGTGACCGACCTTGTGAGTGTGAGAACATCTCTTAAACACCCCTTGAACCTTACCTTCCTTTGGAAGAAACATAATGAAAACTAGACCTTTCTTTATCCATTACCCATAATCCTTATAAAGTTGTGGTTAGTTGAATAGCCAACTTAGGCTTTTTGGGGTGTGGTGAAAAGAGAAGGCAGAAAAGAAGTGCAAGAAAGTCCCTCTTACCCATGGTTTAGAGAAAAATGGAACCCCTCCATATAAAAAAATGGAAAAGAAAGTTGTTGAATAAAGTACAAAAGAAATGAGGTTCCCAAACAATCCATGGAAAGTGAATAATAGGATGACTTATGAGCACTAAAGAGAATGATGAAGGAATAGGAAAGGAAGCTTTGTGAATACCACATCTCATGAGAATAAAAGTCACTTAGCCTAAATGACCATACCTTTGCACTCAACCTTATTACAAACCTTAAAAATACCTTTTTGATCTTGAGTGAGCTAAACCAAATTTTGATCAGAAAATACGGTTAAACCGATGGGTGAAAGCATGCATCGTGTTCATCTTTGTGAGCGTGAGCGTTGCATTTGATTCTGAATCTTTAAATTGCAAACTCTAGTGTGTGAATATGGAATCATCCTTGTGTGGGGGCATTTGAACACTTTGGTTGAGCTTGAACTTGCATTTGAAACAAGTATTGTGAGCATGAGATTCTTTGATATTGGTGAGTCACAACTTGAATCTTTGAGTGCACATTTTATCTTTGCATAAGTAACTTGAGTCTTGTTGTGTGCATTCATGATTGAATCTTGTGTAGCACTATTCGAGATCTCCCTTTTGAATGACCGAGCTTGAGTTTTCTTGAGGACAAGCAAAATTTTAAGTTGGAGGTGTTGATGTGTCCACAAATTGGACTTATTTAGGGCTATATTTTGATAGAATTAGTGTCCTCAAATGCATATTTTATAAGTCCACAAATTGGACTCATTTAGGGCTATATTTTAATATATATTGTGTCCTTAAATGCTTAATTTATCTCAATATCTGATGAACACCCTTAAGATTCAGGTATTTGAAGTTTCAAAGAAAGCATGGACACTACGTTGCAAAAAGGAACGAAAGGGCTGAAAAAAATGAAGAAATGAAGGTCTGAGGATCACCGAGTCCACTTGGAGAGTCACCGAAAGGTCTTACTTCACCTTTTGTTCCAGTGTGCTAAGCCTTGAAGGAAATGATCAAGTCGGCAGAAAAGGGGAGTAGTCGGTGCATCACCAAGAAGTTCCGCGAAGCAGTACCATGTCGCCTAATGACCCAGAGCACGACGATACTGAAGGACGGTGCAAGACGCGATGAACTACACCAAAAGGCGAATCATCGAGTTGATCGGCGATTCTGACTACGATATCGAATAATCCGCTGCAGCACAAATCTGTTAAAGATATAAATACTAGTTAGAGTTGAAGTTTTAAGAGTCGAAAAATTATTATAAATTTCATATAGAATAGTACTTTTTGATATTTTTTCTCTGAGTTTGAGAGGGTTTTGAAAACTTGAAAAAGAAAAGGTTTTCATCTCCAAGGATTTGGACTCGGATCTCTTGGATTCTTCATTCTTTGCCTGTAACAAGACTTAAATATTCATACTTATTTTAATGCAAGCTCATTTAGGTGTAAATTTGTATCTCTTGATGTGTGTCTAAAAACCACAATTATTGGGGTGTTATTTTATGAATATGGATTAGATTAGTTATTGGGTCTTGCTTTCATATTGTCTATTCATAGTTTAAATGTGATATTTTTTAGTGGTTGTGGATATATTTAATGAGGTTGTAGTTGCAAATGTAGTCTCATATATGTGTTTTCGGTTTGCTCAAGAGAGAGGTCGTAAAACTAAGACCACTAAATTGATGGCCAATGTGAATGGGTCGACATGAGGTTCAGTTCGAGAGAGTGAACCCTAGTCCCATGTCCACACACTCAGCTTGAGAGAGTGAATGGGTTAAGGCAGAGGTTGTTCTTCATGCGGCAAGTGGGTGTCCGAGAGAAACCTACTTGAAATGGGGTAAGTTGCTCGAAAGAGAACCTATCCTCTTTAAAGTCTAGTCTAGTCACAAATATTCAATGAATTTACTCTCAAATGGATGTACCCAATGATTTAGTCTATCCCATATTCCTATCACATCCAAAGAATCCCCTCTCATTACTTAGAAATCCTTGTTTATTTTACTGTTTTTACTTACTAGTGAAAACCCCATTGTTAATTGACATTCTTGTGTCCCTTTTTAATTTACAATGTTTTTAATTGTTAACATCTTTAGCTACGACTAGTTAGAACTAAATGCTATTTTTCTATTAATTCTCAAAACCAATCTCTTGGGAACGATCCTAACCCTTGTTTGGGTTATTATACTATTACACGATCGTAGACACTTGCATCGGAAGTTGTGTCCTTCATTGCGCAAACATTAAAATGGCGCCGCTGCCGGAGAATGGTGTTATTTGAGAATTCTTAGTTAAGTAGAATTTCTATTTTGAATAGTTGTAGTTTTACTAACTTAATTTTTAGTTTTGTTTTGATTGTTAGAGTTTTGAAGCACAGGAGTTGAACATATTGTGCAGTACTTGAAAACTAATGGAGCTGCCATCATTAGAAGGGATGATGTTCTGAGGTATGATCCTAACTTTAGGCAATCGGAAGGCAAACAGATTCATGAGGCACGACTGAGGTTCAAAGCACTTCTAGGTCAATGCCTTACTCATGGAATCCTCAAAAGAGTCATTTTGGAATCGTTCTATCGAAGTCTTAGTCTAGGAAACAAAATGATGGCTGATCAAATTACCTCAGGTAGTATAGTACCACAACCCTATGTGGAAGCAGCGAAATTGCTAGACACCTTAACTGAGCCAGATCAAGAAAAGAAAAGGATAGATGTCAACTTGGTGATCCTGCTAACTCAGTTAAATGAGCTGACAAAGAAAATTGAGGATTTTGAAGTCCAGTGCAACAAGAAAGGGCGCGACATTCCTCTTCATGAATGGAGGAGAATTAAGAACAATGAGGATGGACAGAACAAAGAAATGTTTACACTTCTACTCTAGAAATTCAGTGAGCAACATAAGGTACTGGTGGAGCTCAGGGAGAATGTATCGTTGTTGAACCAAATGACGACCTCCCATGCTACGCTCATTCAACTACTAAGTTCTCAAATGGATCAAGTGCTGACTAAAATCTATCTGAATTTTAAAGAAGGATTGCCTGATAAAGTTGAGGCAAACCTGACCATTGGAGCATAAGTGTTAACTTGCATCGTGCCACGACGTTAACTAAAGAGCTGTTTGGGAGGCAACCTAAAACCCTTAAATTTTGTAATTTGTTATTTTTGAAATAAAGGTGCTTTGATTTTGTAGGATTGGGCATGAAAATTTTGTGAAAAGTACAGGATGAATTACACAATTACAATTGGCAAATCACCGACAAGATCGACGACCCCAACAAGGACTGGCATTTAGATCCTCAATTTGACTGAAGGTCCTGTAAAAATCAATGAGGTAGATAAACCCCGACAGGCAGTGATTGTCGAGTAGCAGTACAAAATCAAATAATGTCACCGAATGGGTGATATCTGGAAGATTTTGATAAAGCCACGAGTTTTGACTACCAACCTTTTACATATTCTCTCATTCTCGATCTTTACAAAATCATACCTACTTAATATTTTCAAAATTTCCTCATCTCGTGAGTATTTTAGCTAATTTAATAGTGCTTGGATTTGTACTAATATGCTACCTAGCATCACAGTCTTGACTTAATATGCCTAAAAGGTTGGTTCTCCAAACCCTGCATTTAATTGTGATGTTAATACTCTCATTGCAAGTAATTTTATCCTATGTTGTGTACTGTACCTTTTTGATAAATTTAGACTATTCAAGTACCCCCTTTGATTAGCGAATCTAACCCGTCTTCTTTGAATTTTGGAATCCCATTCTGATGATTTAGCATGAATGAAATTTTATGAGGTGCTCCTGCATACTGTTTAAGTTGGACAAAGGCTGAGAAAACTATAAGCTTAATTGATCTACTGCATATTTCAATTTTTTTCGGGGATTGCGGGGTTGAGGTCGAGAAGATAGGTTGGAAATAGGCATTTGGCAAGCTAGGTCGAACTCGCCAAACCACTCGGCGGTTCGCCTAATGAGCCTATCTCGCCTTTAATTTCATTCTACTCATGATATGGATTCTATAACTTTCGGCGAGAACTCCTTGGACATCAAAAGCCTTCAGAGACAAGCCGAAAGTCTCCTTGATCGCCTTTTGTCTGCACCCCTAAACCCTTGTTGCATAGTATCTTTCATCGAATGAAACCCTGTTTGCCAAAAGAAGTCGACGACTCGCCGAAAGGATTTTCCCATCGTTGACTTATTAACATTCTTGAGCCAACTCCTATCAGCTAGCTCAGCCTAGCTCGTCAAAGAAACTTGGCGATTCGCCGATCTGATCGGTGAGTTTTTCTGCAATTGTGTCCCAATGAATTTGATTTAGTCGTTTTAAACTTCTTCCCAATTCTTCGCAGAAATGGCTAAATCTGAAGTTGCAGAAACAAGCAGGCCCTCTCAAGGTAAAACAAAAGGGATTACAATCAACGAGTATTTAGCTGCATCTAGAAGCAAGGTTGCTAAACTTTCCATAACTGGTGGAAAAGGAAAACGCAAAGACAAGACCCTTGAATTATCAAATGCAGGAACTGACAGTGATGGATTTTATAGAAATGACCCCAACCAATTTGAAAGCGAAGGTGTGGATTCTGATAAGGATAATCTGCTAATAGCACAAAGGGCAGAGCAGTGAACTAAGAAGCTGAATGATCCATCCAGGGTCAAGACTCCTAGCTTACCACCACTACACCTCCAGTTCCAGAACAGGAAATTGTATTAGTGCCTCCAGTACATGGTCCCCTGCCTATGTCAATGAATCGATTAAAGGTTGAGAGAACAATTCTGGCGACAAATAATCTGTCTATAGACAAGGTTATTGATAGGCACCCAGATATAATAGATGTCCTGAGGTACCACAAGTTCCAAATATTGACTAAACTTCGTGGCCCTTATATTCCAAACTGGCTAAGAGAGTTCTATAGTGCGTATAGTGCACTAATACCCAAGAAAAAGCAGCTAGCAGCAACCTTCAAAGAAGTTGACTATACAGTTTTCAGAGGCAGGAGCGTGATGTGTGATTGTGAGGTAATCAACACAGTCTTGGGCATGTCCACGAATATTGGGGATCACTGCCAGAACATGAACAGAACAAAGAATCTGAATAATAGGAAAAAGTGGTTGGCCCCACTAATTTTAGATGAGACTCCGAAGTGGTTAGCAGAAGGAGTTTCAATTGAAAATATGGAACTAAACATAGCCACAAGGTTCTGGTTCGGTTTTCATCTTGCTCAAGAGAGAGGTCGTAAAACTAAGATTACGAAATTGATGGCTAGTGGGATTGGGTCGACATGATGTTTAACTCGAGAGAGTGAACTCTAGTCCTTCTCCCACACACTCAGCTTGAGAGAATGAGTGGGATAAGGTGGAGGTTGTGCTTAAAGCGGCAACTCGGTGTTCGAGAGAAACCGGGTTGATTGGGGGTAAGTTGCTCGAGAGAGAATTTACCCCCACTATAGTCTAACCTAGTCACAAATATTCAACAAATTTACTATCAAAAGTATGTACCCAATAGTCTAGTTTTACCTGTATTCCTATCACATCCAAAGAATCCTGACTCCATATTCATATCTCTTTTCATTTTTGTTGATTTTGCTCTTTACTTGTTTACAAACCCCTAAAACCCTTTAATTTGTCATGTCTTCATTCTATAAAGTCTTTAGCTATGGTTAGCTTTAGCACTTTCACGCTTAACAACTAATTTTCAGAAACCTCTCCCTTGGGACTCGACCCCAATACTTTGTTGAGTTACTTTACTATTGTACGATCGCAGACACTTGCATTGGAAGTTGTGTCTTGATTATGCAAACATCAATTAGCCTAATGGCATTGTGCGAACTACATCGGGTCTTCCGAGTTAAACTTCAATTTTGGTAATTGTACATGCATCCTTTGTGATCTTATATGCTCATTCTGCTGAATGCGCCTGACAGCGGAAGGCGAAGAGTCTTTTCTCTTTTAGAAGGCCATGCTTTGATCTTTTTGAATCTTTTCACTTTCTACACTCTATACACTTAGCCTAAATAATAGTCTAAGTCTTCTTTGCTTCAATTTTCTTACATCAAGTGGTATACTACTTGTGATTATCAACCAAAACCCTTCATCCCTAATTGTTTGAGAATCTTTAATCATTGAGGTAGGTTCTTGAGTTCACTTTTATTATTTTTGCATGAAATTGGTGCATATGTTGGGTTAACTGTTGATATTGCTAATTTGATGTATAAATCATGTGGTTGATTTACATTAGTAGATTGAATATTTCCCATGTCTTAGAATTCTTGATTTACATTGCTAAAATTTTATTGTGTGGGTTGTTAATTGAAAATGGACTAATGATTAGTATGGGTTTTGTTTCAAATTTTCATGCGTGAAATCTACTTAACCTTGTGTTGTCCTTAGGCTTATTTTTTCCCAATGATAGATAGAGTGACGTCTTTCTTAGGGGAAAATTATCGATTTGGCAACACTTTAGTTAGTTTTGGGAGAATATGAGTACCCAAGGGTAAAATTGGTATATAGGTAGCCTATTAAGTTGTTTTGGTGTTGGGTATGTGTTACATTTTGGTCCTTAGTTTTGAAAAAATTGCATTAGGTTGAAGTTACTTGATTGGTAAGCTTGTCAAAGGAATTAGGGGAATTATTGAGTATGTCCCACATCACATTTTTATTGTGAAATTATTTCTTGGGTACTATTACTTTCCACCGGCTTGTCTTAGCTCGCCAAACAATCTCGGTGAATCACTGAGTTGGAGATGGCATCGCCCTTTATACATGGTCCTAAACTATTTTCATTTTCACTTTCAACAAGTTTGTCTTAGCTTGCAAAACCATATCAACAAACCGCCGAGTTGGAGCGAATATCACCCATCATACAGGATTAAATTTAATTTTAGTTTTGTAAGCTTGGGAGAGCTTGCCTAACCTTTTTAGGTGTTTCGTCTACCTATTCGATGAGCCTCACGAAACTTGTTTCAACTATACTTTTTTATGAAATTCTTTTCAACTAACCTCCGCTCGATGTTTATTTTTAAATACAATGCTTTACGGGAAATGGCCAAAACAAAAATACCTCTTTTTTAAAGTGTTGTGTCATTTGACTCAGACTCCGACTCAACTCCTCCAGCACTTCTTAATACGAAAATGGTGTGTCGATAAATGACCCTTCTGGATAACAAAAGTCGCTTCGTGAACTAATTAATAACATTTCAAGGACACTTCATCCAATTCTTAGCATCAACAATCGTTAATCAGTATATATGCAACTAAATGAGTTGGGGATGAATCCCACAAGGAGCGGTATGAGTTTAAGATTCGATTGGGAAGTATGAACATGGTAAAATAAGTCATAGGAAAAAAATTATGAAATAAAGACATCATTCAAATTAAGGGGTGACACGAATGTCAAATGGGGGGGGGGGGGGGTTAGATTTGATTAACAACTACAAACAGTAATCACAACAATACGAATTAACAATAATGAGACGGGTTCTTGGGATGTGATCGATTATAGGCTAATAGCTAGATATTAAGAAGTAGTCTAGGTTGTAGTGGAGGTAAATTTTCTTTCGTACAATTTACCCCAGATCAAGTGATTTCTCTCGAACATCAACAGGCATGCAAAATAAGAGCAGCCTGCACCTTAATCCATTCACTCTCTCGAGCGTGTGGGATTGAGTTTAGGATTCACTCTCTTGAGCTAAACCAAGGTCAATCCAATACCCACAAACCACCAATCAATAATTTTAGTTCTACAACCTCTATCTCTAGCAATCCAAGAACACAATCATAGAGCTGCATTTGAAACTACAATTCTTAAATTAAACAACAGTTAATGATTAAACTCACTTCCAAAGAGCATTTAAACTAACAATTAGCAATAATCATAAGCTAAATCAGCCCATAATCACATAATCACACCACAAGAATTGAGGTATTAGCTAGACATCCTAAAAAGTAAAACCCATTACCAAATTGATTATCCATCAACTAGGAAAGAGTTATTTCGTCCTTACAATGCTCCAATTTGAAGATTCTCGAAGACCCACTTTAAAATTCTCAAAAGTGAATTTCTTCAATACTTTAAAGCTTTGGGAAAACTAGAGAAACCTGTCAAAGATCTGTTCCCAGAGTAATTTCAAAAAATATTGAATAATAGATAAATAATTGATACTAAACTACATGATCAAAAATGTATTTATAGTCACCAAAAATGTGATGCAAAGTGTCACTCAGCGAAGTAAGAAGGGCTAGCCGAACCACTCGGAGAGCCTCCCTTTGGTCACTTCCATCGCCCTTCTGCCTTGGCATTCAGCATCCTCAAGGTCTATAACTTTGGGTGATCTAGCACTGCATTGTGAAACTATTCGGTGATCTGCCAACTGATCCTTTCTCTCACCGACTTTGTTTATTCCCTTAAGGCTTGGCACACTGGAACTTTTCGTGGTCAGATGTGTTACTCGGCGACACACCAAGTGCTCCTAGCGATCCTCCGGCTCGTCCATTTTCATTTCTTCAGCCTGTTTTGTTCCTTTTGCCTGTTAGCGTCCTTACTTTGTTCCTCAATCCATATTCCTGAAAATCACGGATTTAGCATTAGCTATTGGCACAAAATAAGAATTTGAGGACACTAAATCTACATAAACTAAGCCTTGAATGAGTCCAAATCTCAGACTCATCAACACCCCCAAGTTAAACTTTTGTTTGTCCTCAAGTAAAACTCAAATTCAGCAGTACAAAAAGGATGTCTCAAACAATGCTTCACAAGACTTAATTATGAATGCATACAACAGGACTCAACTTACTTATGTAAGGATCAATTGTGCACTCAAATATTCAAGTTGTGACTCACCATTATCAAAGATCCTCAAGATCACAATACTTGCTACAAATGCAAGTTCAAGCTCAACAATGGTACTTAAATTCCCTTAGAATAAGGATGATTCCATATTCACACACATTTCTTCAAAAATTTATAGCTTTGGAATCACATAAAACTCTCACACTCACAAAGATGAACACATGCATGACTTTACCCATAGGTTTGCCTTTATTTTCCGATCAACATTCGTTTCAGCTCACTAAAGATCAAAAAGGTCTTTTCAAGGCTTGTAACGGGGCTGAGTGTATAGGTATGGTAATTTAGGCTCAGTGGCTTCTATCCTTATGAAATGTGGTATGAATATCACTTTCCTTCCTTTTCTTTGGCATTTTAACTCATGCTCAAAATTCACCCCATTATTCACTTTCAATGGAATTTCGGACACCCCATTTCTTTTGCAACTTTCACAGTTTTTTCATTCTTTTTCTTTTTATTTCTTCATTTATTTCTCTTCTTTTTTTGAGGGGTTCTATCTTTTTCAAAACCATGGCTCAAAGGGCAACTCTTCACATTTCTTCGTTTACCTTCTCTTGTCACCACACCCCCAACTTAGGCTTTTGGCCTAAGTTGGCTATTCAAACAAACCACACTTCATTAGGATTATGGGTGAATTGATATAGAGGGGTCTCAATTAATCAAGTTTCTTCCAAGAAAAGGATAAGGCTCAAAGGGGGTTCAAGCAAAGTTCACACATCTCACAAGGTTGGCCACAAAAGAGGTATATTGTCTAATTGTTTCACTCTTCAAAATTGTTACCTAAGATCATTGAAGAGCTTGGATCAGTTAGTCAATAGGATCAACGGGGAAAATTATAGATGTCATCACACAAGGTTCACAGTAAGCTCATCACATAAGGCATTGGCACCAATATCAAATGAGACTCCACACTTTTGGTTGTTGCAATATTCATCACGAGAGACTTAGTCGATAATCGTCTAATCACAACGAGATGCAAAAAGTTCACATATGGTCTATGCAATTTTACTTGGCCTCATTGTAGCCATGCATTCATATTTGTTTGAGTAGGAGCACTATTCAAGTCATTCATATTGATCATAACCGATACTCAAATTTGTATAAGAAAAACCACATTCACAAACAACAAGAGAGGCAAAAATTTTCAGATAGGTCAAAAACTATTTTCATTCATAATAATAAGCCATAAGCTCAACCATCCACAAAAAAATATAAACATGAAATTCAAAACACAAAAAACCTAATATATACAAAATATAGTCATAAGAAGTAGGCATGGAAATACCTCACCCCACCACAAATAAAAATATAATTGTGCTCAAATGCAACAAACGTAATGAACAATCAATAAAAATGACAGAGATGGAGGTAAAGAGTGGTCATGTCTGCACAGTCGCTCCATCTATCGAGGCATCAATACCCAAGATAGCATCAGCACTAGCTCCATCGGAATCTGTCACGGGCATGTCTGCCAATGAAATCTACAGGGATGAATCCACTATAGCGTCTTCAACCTCTGTAAGGCCCTCATATGTGGTCCATCTTAGAGACTGAGCTATTCATCATCTGTCTCTACCTTGGATTCAGCAGTAGCCATCTCCTCAACTCGAACCTTATCTCCTGTTGTAGCCGGAGGCACATCTGTATCAGTTGGCATGTCGGGGATCTCCATAGTCCCAAAATTCATGGACATATCTGTGGACTTCATCTGGTCCACATCCTTCCTTAGCTCAACAATTGTGGCCTTTAGGGTCGTCACCTCCCCCTTGGCCTCACTTTCACACAACTATCCTTGTCGTAAGGGCATCAATAGACATATTAAGAGGTGTCACAACAATAGTAAGGGCCCTCTCAATCATCCCAGGAATTGTTGCCTCAAGCCTAGAGACACGCCTATCAACAAAATGGTCTAGCTGCCCCATCCATAGTATCGCAGCTTGGGAAAGTAGAGGTTGGGAAGCAGCAACACTAGTAGCATACCTAGGAGGCATGGGAGTTGTAGATGAACTCAAAGTCATAGAGGTACATCACTAGATATACCTAAAGGCCCAGGGTCCAGAGTAGGAAATATTATCTTTGCAGGTACAGTCTCCATGTCCACGATGGAAAAAGAATCCACTAGGGCTGTCTTCTTCCTCTCAACCTCATTATTCAAGTACTCGGCCTTCATGCGCCGAATATCAATAGAGGAGGAGGGAATCACTTCCATGTCCTTCTTCTTATCATGGGGTCACTAGGCTCATCTGCATAACTCGGTGATCAGCACCGAAAAAGGGAGAGAGGTTTGGCACTGCTTGGCCCTCGTGGCCATCTCTTGTGGAATCATCATGCCTAGATTTATGAACTTCCCTAAAATGATGGACCCAAGACACGCCACCTTTTTGTGGCACACGATAGATTGATTCTGGGACAACATGATTGTGTTGCTAATAAAGCCAAACCAATACCTTGATGCCACGTTGAGGTCTTTCTTTTCTATGGGTGCTCCAGCCTCGATCCATTTAGGAGTACCGTTAGATAATAGAGGGGCTAACCACTTTTTTGAAGTCTCCAATGATTTTGCCTTGATTATATATTGATAGTCATCTGAAATATTTTTTGTACAATCCAAAACAGGATTAGTATCATTGCTATCACACTTGACCTTCTTGCCCCTAACGACCTCATAATCTACCGGCTTTAATGAGGCAACCTTCTTTTTCCCGTGTGGCACTAGGGCTCCGTAGGTAGTGTAGAACTCTTGGACCCAATTAGGAATGTAAGGGCCACAGGGTCTACTGATATCTACAACTTTTGGGACTTCAATGTGCTCCAGATCTCTGCATATGTGTCTATCACACCATCTGTAGGCAGTTTCTTGTCCTCAATAATGGTCCTCAATCCCTCGGCCTTTAGTCTATACAGGTGGTGCTGTGACCACAACCAGGTTTGTGAGAGGAGGAGGAGTAGTAACATGGGGTACCTAGATCTTACACGTATCATGCATCCTCTTGGAGCGCAGTTTAGCTCTCTGGGCCAATAGTAGATGATCATCCTAAGGCTAAGAAGTAGTAGCTTGAGGGTCTTGGTGCTCACCCTCACTCTCAAAGTGGTGAGGTGAGTGGTGAACACTCCTTCGTTGTCGGAGCTGACTTCCGGTGATTTAGGAGTAAGTGATTTCCTTTTGCCTTTACCCTTCCAACCTCTGGTAGGAAGTTTTGTAGCTTTTGCTCTGGATGCAGCAGCATCCTCGTTGATTGTGATTTCCTTTTCCCTCTTTCGAGGAGGGATGTCTCAACATGCTACTTTTGGTCTAGCTATTTCTGCATAACACACAAAAAATGAGTTAGAATAATTCAAGAAAAGTGCAAAAAATAGGTTGCAAAAAGACTCACCCAACAGATTGGTGAGTCACTGAATAACTCAAGGTCTTTCGGCGAATCGCCACACCATTCGGCAAGCTCAAACTAGCCCACCAAAAGTTACAATATGTTTTAGGGGATTATTGTACTTTAGACCAAGGATTGTAATGTCGGAAGAAGTTTTTCTCAAGGATTGCAATATAAACCACATGAAAATTCTATTGGCAATATGAAGAGCTAGATGAAAAGAATATGTGACGTTTAAACCCAAGCTTCTAAGATAGACCAAGAGATAAAGGGTCTTTTTGTCGAAAATATTGATGAACAATGATCTAAATATCTTGAAAGCCTCAAAAATGAAAACGGTGAAACGGACAACATTTTTGTGTTTTAGATAAGAAAATAATGTTTTTGAAAACTGAGAAATTTATGAACGGTTTAAATTTGATTTTTGTTTATGACAAGAAATCATCAGCAACCTAAAATGATTTGAAAAACTAAAAATTAAGATTTATCTCCTTATAAAATGACTAACATAGAAGTTATGACTTAGTCTCCATCAACTATCAACTCAAAATAGTCATGATTCAACTCATGGTTTAATTTACCATACAAAAGTACAAGGTATCTATCAGAAAAATAATGTCATGTTGTCATTAAGAATATATTGAATCAATCTAAATCAAAGATATTAAAGCAAACTCAAATAAAATCAGAAATGCAATATAGGGAATGCACAATAAGAATATTATGGAGGAACCAATATAAAAGCATACCATATAATTACGAATGTTGTTAATTAGGATATCCCCTTGTATTCGTTCAAGATTTTTTTTCAGCAAAGTATAAATGTAATAAAAATTTATAAATTAAGAATTTACGTATGGAGTATTTAATTAATCTATTATTGCATGCATAATGTAAATGTTGAACTAACAAAAGTCTTGATATTACATACCTGTAAATGAACATCAATATAAAATATACAAATAGATGTAAAAAACATATCTCATCAAAACCGTAATCTAGGCAAACCAAGAAGCATTACTAGTCTCTCTATCAAAAGTACCATTAGATCGTAAAGTAAAATGATATGATAAATAGAGAGTTTTGAAATCCATGACACATAATCCTCTTTATGCTTTACTTATAGAAACTTAAACCTTACCTTATATGAATTACATTGAGAGGTAAATTTAAAGAGACCACGATGGGGCAACATTTCTACATTAAGTATTCCTTCTATTAACCTTTATTTTATTTTAGTTTTCACCAAGAATGTTCATTTTTCATTTTTGGTTGATAAAGGAGATGAGAGAAGGTACAAGTTCACATATTAAGAGAAAGGCACAAGTTCAATGGTTATGAAAAAGGATCAGTTCACAGGTTAAGAAAAGGGGTTAGATCTCAAAAGATCGAAAGAAAGAAAGAGAGAACCATTCTGCATATTTTTTTCTTTCCTTCATAAAGGTTTTGTAAAATCTAATGATTTAGAAAACACAAGACTCCTTTGATACAAACCTTAGAAAAAAAATTAAAAAATATACAACCAAACAAAAATTGAATAACCAATTCCACTTAAATGATATTTCTTCTCTATACACTGTTGAAATCTTACAAAGATTGACAAAGAAGATTTTGCGAGGGAAAGACCCCATGGATGAACCATTCTCTTAGAAGAAGCGATATTACCAAGAATAGAATGCATATAGTCTGTCTACGGGTTATAGAGGGAAATCTAGAGTAGATTATACACCAGAAATTAATAAATGCAACTTATTTGTTGACCTATTTCATTTTTTCTTAATAAGGCAAATAACTCAAATAAACTATGAACTCTAAAATTGTTTGATACGTTTTTTACATACATAATCCTACTCATTGGCATTAACAAAGCGCAATCTCAACTTGAGTATTCAATGAATCCTTCTATTATTGTATAGAGTTCATATACCCAACAAAAGTATAATCATGAGTCAAAATACATAAATATTAACATGATAACATAAAATCAAAATGAATTTCACAATACTAACCTCATATAGTTTTTGTTGAATGCGTTCAACCTTGATGCAAATCAAGTACTTTGGCCTCCACTAATTCCTAACTAATCTTTGTCAACTAGTGACTTGTGTGGACAGGAATTTTCAGAAATGAGATGGATTTTTCCTTCTCTAGAAGATAGTATACGTGCTCGCGCGATGCGCAGATTATTTTAGAGAAAAAGAAGGCATAATAACATTATATATGTTATAACAGTTACATAATTTATTACAGTTATATTTGAGTTTTTAATTTATTTTATTAAAATTGATTAAACATGTGATTTAATTATTCTTTACCAATATTTTTTTCTAAAACAAGTTATCATGTTGTAAAACTTAAGAACAAAAGAACAATATAAAGATGAAGACCAAAAGAATATAAGACAAGAAATATAAAACATGATAGCAATAGAAATAGAGAGACAAGAGATAGAAGCTTTTCTTATATAAGTGTTCACCAAATCTTCAAGTGTATACAATATAAACCCTTATACCTCAATTTATAGTGTAACATAGAGGCGTACAAAAGGTTAGTCATAAACATGACATTAACATGAATATAATGGAGGGGGTTATGGAAGTGAAATGTTACAAGAATAATGATTATAAAGTTGGAGGTTATGGAGGTTATGATTATCTTCAAAATGGAGGAAAGTAATGGAGATAATGGGTGAGAGTAACTTCTTGGTGTACTGGACATCCACACTATAATATTTTATAACACTCCCCCTTGGATGTCCATAGATAATATGCCTCGTTAAGACTTACTAGGAAAAAACCCTTGTGGGAAAAAGAGTACACGTATCTTTTAATACACTTTGAATGTTGCCTCGTTAAAAACCTTACCAGAAAAACCCAATTGGGATAAAACCATGGTTAAGGAAAAGAGTACAACACGTATTTTTCTCTCTTGATAAAAATTTTACTTGATATCTTGGAGACAATGTATTCCAATACTATATCACAACTTCTCAAATATTGATGTTTGCAATCCTTAGTGAATAAGTTTACAAGATTATCACTTGAATGGGTCTTTTGAACACCTATCTCATCATATTGTTGACGATCATGTGTGAAAAAGACTACTGGTGAAATATGTTTTGTCTGATCTCCTTTGATTGTATTCTCCCTTCAATTGAGCTATATATTATTTTCATATATGGTGGCTGGACTATCATTTTCAAAAGAAAATCACATATTTTCTGAATATGATAGATCATGATTCCAATCAAACACACTTTCGACTTAATTCATAGATCAATATTATTTCTGCATGATTTGAAGGACTGGTTACTAATGTGATTCTTTCAATGCCAAGATATTGTTGTGTCTCCATATATAAATGAATAGTCCATTTGCAATTGAACTTTATGCGAATCAAATAAATATTCTGCATCTACATAATCAATTTTCTGACTCGGAGATTGATCATTTAAATTTTATGGAACCTCGTCTTTTCTTCTAAAAGAAAATCACACATCTTCTATGTGTTGAGTCATTTGCTTTGTTAGTTTCTTGCCATAACTTGAATGATAATATGAAAATACTTTCACATAACTTTCGTTACGTATAACAAATAATATTCTACCATTTGCATAACCAACAATATGTTAGTGCACCAATTGCACTAAAACATGGCATTTTAAATCATTTCCATGAGATAAAAAAGATTCTTTCTCTGTGTTAAGCAATCTCAAAACCATTGGGTACTCAATGGAATTGCTTTAAGACCTTTTAAATCCTTCAAGGATTTTCATATAGCATTCATCGCCTAGTTAAATATAATAATCATTCACTATACATATTCAAGTATTGCATCTATTGCCAAACTGAAACAAGTCTCATTGCATCCACTACTAGAGAATATATCTCCATTTAATAAGGTCAGGATTTTTGTGAAAACCCTTTATGCCCCGAGGCACAAACCGTACTTTATATCTTACGGTTATACTTTCGCACAATGATTCATTTGTACCCCACTGAAATATATTTTTATCTATGATTATAAGTTCAAAAACATCACTTTTCTAAGTGCAACAAAATATACTGGAATAGTGCATTTTATTTGACCGATCATTTATCTGTCCGCACTATATGAAAATTTTGAATTGAAGTTCCTCGTAACAATTTATAGCATTTAGTGCTAGTTCATATCAAAGATATATTCGACTGTCATTTTGATTCGATTCTAATACGACATAACTTATCGAGATCACTTCATTTTATCATTTTTAGGTACCTGAACATATGCCAAGATTTATTAAAGTGTTATGTCATAGTGCTCTTTCAAAGCATTTACCTCATTATCATGATAATTTGCTCCTCTCCTTTCTCAAGGAGTTTTACGTTTGGAATCGATTGGTCTATCACACTTCCAGCGTACCATAGACTCTGTCCTTCAAGGACTATTTATTGGAGCATTTGCATCTTCATTAAAATATTGGGTCAGCAAATACATTGGGTATATTATTTGTAACATTTTGCAAATAAAATAGCTCTTGAACTTCAAGTTCACATTTTTTAACAAGGATCAAGATAATTCACCCTACGCGTAATTTTCAGCTGCTAAACATATCTCCCCTTAATGTTAAGAAATCTAACATTTACCCCCAACCTCATTTGGGGATCCATCTTTGTGCATGGTGGAACAGTAAAATCATATGTGCACACATCAAATTTTTAGATGAAAATTATTTGGTTCCTGACCTTGAACCAATCGTGATAAGAGAACCTTGTTGGCTTGATGCATACATGTAAAATAAACTCATCTCATATCAAATTTTATTTGAGATATTTGTTCTCATAATCAACAGTCTCGCTATAATTGGAAGCATACAATTTCTACTAAACGAACCAGCATTATCAACATAATTTTATAGTTTGGAACTGTGTTCTTAATCTAATAATTTGAGCAAACAACCTTACAAAAACCAATTAGTAAGTTGATATAAATGCACATGTGACCATACCATAGATGCATGTATTAAATCATAATAGTAAACGGTCCACATGGTAGGTGAATGGGCCCATATTCACCTTTTTATTTGTTTCAGATAATTTTAGGGGATACAATCCGAACCTTAGTTGGTACAATGATCATTTTATCACGAGAACAAGCTACAAAGAGGATTCTTGAAGAATTTTTTATTTCTTCAACATATAGACACGTGAATTCTCAATTTCTTTTGCATCACATTTCAATCGGAATGGCCAATCGATTATGACAATTGATATTTATTTTAGTAAACTTCTAGTTTACTTTTGCATGTGATTTCATCATTATGCCAATATTTGTATACAACAAACAACGGACAAAAATGGCTAATCTTATACGTAAATATTTATAATTTACTTTGGTTGTAGTAATTTGAAGATATTAAATCTTCCCATGATTTATAGTCTAAATATAATATTTTTCTTTTCAATTCTTTCGAAACTTAAATAGTTTCTTTTGAGACTTACTACAATCCCAATATTATGAACAATTTCATTCCTCCAGATAGTAACAAATTAGCCCTTTAGAAACTCTCAATTAATTTTGTGTACTACCACAAATTTCACAACGCCATTCTTATGGTGACCATCTCCTTCAAGGAAAAACTTAATATTATTGTCATGGTTAAAATTATCACATACAAGACTTATTTCTTGACAACCAATGACAAATTTGTGTTGCCACACAACAATATTTATTTTGGTCACCACAACCTTTATAGAAAAGAATTATTTCTTTCTTTTGTCCTCCAATAGTTCATAATAAAACATGCCACAATATTGTGTAGTACTCAAAGTATATGACCAAAATGACCATTTATGTCACAATTTTTTTTTCAATCTCTCAAACCTCCCATAGAGGTAAAGCGTGATATTTATCGAACAATACATGAACATGTTCTTATCCATACGAACACAAGTCACATTTTCTTCAAGAAATGGACCTTAACCATTTTGCACATGCTCCATAAGCATTTTATTAGAAACTCATTGTCATGCTTTGACATTATCAAATTTATGTGAGTCACCTCAACATCACTTTAAGAGGTCAAATGTACCAAATGTACTACCACTTTGTATTCCTTTATTTTAATGGAGGATTTACAAAACTTTCTAAATTGGGTTGCACCAAGAACAATGTGACCAATAACTTTTCATACCACTTTATTGGATAAAAATTACCTTCACAAATTGCCTTCACATTTGAAGGACCATCTTAAGAAACAATGTTTCCAATAACCTTTCATACCACTTTAATGGATAAAATTACATTCACATTTGAAGGATCATCTTAAGAACCCATAATGTTCTTCCTTTTAATTAGCACAATGACGACTATTAACATTTTACCACACCCATATTCATACATTCAACCACTTGTAATTTTTCAGACATATTATGCACTGCTACCACATTCACATCAAATAATAGAGAAAATTAATTGGGCAAATTTCATGACTTTCAGTCAAAAGTATACAAGTTGATGTTAGTCATCATCATATCATGACTATAGTGCATTAGGACTTAAACCCAATATCTTACCCATATAAAGACGCCTTTGGTCATAAATAAATGGCACTTGAACCCAACTTCATATTATCATGGTGCATTGAGACTTTACTTGATGTCTTACCCACTTGGTGCAGTGAAACTTGAATTCATTGTCTTACCCTCAATCAATGTCTTAATAAACCAAATGAATTACCAAAAATTAAATATTGAACACTATAGATATAATCTGAATTTGACTTAAAATTGGATATAAATGAGCAAAACTAATTAATTAGAACAACATGTTGGAACCATATAAAAGTCCCACGTTAAAGTAAATTAAATTATTTTAATAATCCTTCTCAATATTGTTATGAAGATTATCATAATTTACTAACCATTTTAAAATAGCCACAAAACAAGCTTTGCTAGTATAAATAATATATAGGATATGAAGTTTACCTTGCAACCGAAGAATTACTAGAATAATTCATAAAAATCAAGAAGTACCTACCGTTTGATTCTTGATGAGAATGAGCAACTCGTGCTGAAAACGTGTTGTAAAACTTCAGTACAAAAGAACAATATAAAGATGAAGAGAAAAAGAATATAAGACAAGAAATATAAAAGATGATGGCAATGGAAATAGAGAGAGAAGAGATAGGAGCTTTTCTTATACAAGTGTTCACTAAATCTTCAAGTGTATACAATATGAACCCTTATACCTCTATTTATAGTGTAACATAGAGGCATACAAAAGGTTAGTCATAAATATGACATTAACATGAATATAATGGAGGGGGTTATGGAAGTGAAAGGGTACAAGAATAATGGTTATAAAGTTGGAGATTATGGAGGTTATGATTATCTTTATAATGGAGGAAAGTAATGGAGATAATGGGTGAGAGTAACTTCTTGGTGTAGTGGACATCCCACAATAATATTTTATAACATATCAATCCAACCATAGAATTATTTTTACCAACTGTACATATTTATTTATATGAATTGACATAGATATAGATCGTATTTAAAAGTCATAATTTATTATAGTATTTATTTATCTTCTCTTGATTTAAACTAAGTAAAAATTACGCACATTTAGCGTTTTTTTTTATATTTTTGCGGGATTCTTGTTGGTCAAATTCATGTTGAAAAAGGGATCAAAAAGTCTGAGACATCATCAAACTTGAATAAAGACCTGCAACATAATACCTTCACTGTTTTAAGAATTAAAGAACCTGCATAAGTATAACAACTATTAAATAAAAGAAAGTGAAAATCTTCTACTTTTTTTTATTTTACATAGTTGTGTAATATAATTTGTTTAATTTATTAATTTTTAATTAATCAGGTTTTGGAGTTTGTGTTTGAGCGAGAATATAATGAGAAGTTATAAAATTGTCTATTTATATTCCAGTTTTTATTTAAATAAAGAATTAAATTTTTTAAAAAAATTTTAACTTTAAAATATTTAATTTTTAATTTTTATCATTATATAAATATCTTATTTCAAATATTTAGTTGAAGTATTAAAATTTAAAATTTGTATAATATAGCTTTTTTAATTTATTAACTTTTAATTAATGAGGTTTTAGAGTTTGTGTTTGAGTGGGAGTGTAATGAGAATTTTTGAAATTGCCTATTTATATTCCCTTTTTATTTACATAAAGATTTTAAATTTTTAAATAATTTTTAATTTTAAAAGAGATAATTCAAATATTTAATCTTTGTCTTTGTATAAATATTAAAAATTTTAGAATGGTTATAACACATTAATTTAAATGAATTATTCAATAAAAATATTTTTATTTACATAATATATACATAAAATTTAAATAAATTCCATTTTTTTTAATGCAATGTTTGCAAGTTAGCGGGGGTGTAATGGGATCTATGGGACGTAAGTTAGTAATGTCTATTTCTTTTTATTTTAAAATATTACAATTCAATTATTTTTTCAAAGCAGGGGAAGTGGTAACCATTTTAAAAACCGTTTTCAAATTATATTTTAAATTTTTATTTTTCAAAAAATGATTAATCGCTCTACATTCAAAATTGTAAGCAATTAATATAATCATATAATCTGCCTATTCTCACCCCAAAACATGAAGATAAGAAGAATGGTAATAATTCAACAAAAAAATTACACATTCGAAGAACAATGAATCCATTAATTAAGTATTAGATTAAATTACTTTATGAAATAAGAATAACAAACAATCCTAAAAAAATGTTAATCACAGTAAAAATCACCAGAAATTACAAATATTGAAAAAAGAACATAGAAACCTCATATGATATAAATAATTTAAACAAATCAAATTGGATGAAATGTAAAAAACAATCACAGTAACATATTACCGATCTACAAATATCGTGTAGAAGATTTTAACTTTGATTAATATTATTCTTCTTCTTGTTGGAGTTTCACTTTTTTCTTTGCAAATATATTCAATTTTTCTTCGGCTAGCCATTAAAAAAGAGATGAAGATAAGAAAAATGGTGATAAATCAACAAAAACATTTTAAAAAGAGTAGATCCATTTTCTTTTTAATTGAATCGATTTGTGTATATATAGAGACTTGAGATAATGGAGAGAACAAATTTAGGTTACCACTTTAATTTCAAATTCAAAAGCTAATTATTTTGTAATATTTTTTAAAAATAATATTACATGTGTTGGTTAATTAATTTTATCTATTACATGTAGCAGTTTCTTTAATTACGTGTTTCTCAATTTTTTTTCCTTTCATGCTTGTAATTTTTATTTTTATTTTCAGATTTTAAATTAATTTAATAAGTAAGATTATTATTATTATTATTATTATTATTTTTATTATTATTATTATTATTATTAAATAGATATTTCTTGTTAATTCATTTTTAATTATATATATTTAATTATTTTTTAAAATTAAAAATTCAAGAATAACTACTCTCTTAAACTTTTTTTTAAAAAAAATGACGGACAATTTTTATTAAGTGAAAAACACTAGCTTATCTTCTAAAATAGTAACTTCTTTTCTTTAGTAAAAAAAAATTAAAAATATTTTTAATTAATTGATAATTTAAAAGTTAAAAATTAGAGATTAATTATAGTTCTTACACGCTATTACCTCTCCTATTATATATAGAGAAATTTTTAACAGAAGAGGGGAAGAGTTTGGGGAAAAAACACTTACAAACCATTAGGGGGAATTAATGGTAATTTAAAACCCATCAAAGCCAAAATTATATTCCATTAATTAAAAAAAATCCATTTTTATATTAGATTTCTAATTATTTAAAATAATTGATGATGTTTAATCCAGAAGACCAGTACAAGATACTTTTTCTAGAACACCTTATATTTCTTTTCTTGAAACTTGTTAATTAGTGAGACACATTACCAACCAAAGACTCTTTAACTGAAGATTTAAATTACGATCATATAAGAATAAATTACATATTATTCAACTAAAAATATGCAGTTGCACTTCTCTATTTAATATCAAAATTGACCATTACATCTTATTTGAAACTCCATGGAGGAACTACCAACATCAATCAATTAAATAATTTTTTTTGAAAATTAATTCACTAACTAATTTAGTCCTTTATTATTTGGCAAATATAAAATCCACTCGAAGGGTTTTGAAATGAAAACTTGTAGGAAATAATAAAAGGGCGTCTCCTATCTCAAATCTGAGACATGTTTCTATGAACTACTAATTATTTTACTAATGTGATTTGTGATTAACCTATAATTGATTAGGAATATATTGACTCATAATAGAGGCTCACCTTTCAATAGATTAAGATAATAAATCAAAGTACATAGATTCTAATAATTATTTCAAGGATAAGATATAAGTACATGTAATGGACTAGAGAAGTTGTTTATAAATATTTAGAATATAAACAAACATCACTAATTTATCCATTCAATACACATGGAATCTACTAGCACTGAAGTTAGAATTTTACCATTCGCATGATTAAGATTGGATTATATTTAATCTTATACTACAATCATAGAGATTTTTGTCCAATGATGAGTATAAGATTTTTACACACTTGAGGCCAATTTAGTTCAATAAATAGTGTCATCAATGCCTATTTATGATCTAACTGATGATATTTTGATACTTTGTAACTATGAATATTAAAGAAAATGGCAAGGTAGGCACCCAATATAACTAGACACCATCTAAAGTAACAATTTTCACGTGTGAGAATATTCAAGGTAGGCCCATGAAGTAAAGTATAAATGGTGATTTGCCGAAATAGTTGGGCAAGCTAAAAGTTCTATCGTAAGGTGACACGCTTCTGAGTTAGAATGAAGGATGAATAGGCGAACAAAGCTGGTAATCGACAATTTGCCAAACGTGAAATGCTAACTCAATCGAGTTTGCCTTCTAAGGTTCAAACACCTGATGTCAATAAAGGGCACTAGAGAATAGAATGGCGATTCGTTAAATCATGTAGGTGAGCCCGACTTATGTCGCTGATCAGGTCGCACATGGAATTTCAAAAAAAAAAAATTAGAGAATTTATAAATAGCTCAAAGGAGAGAAAAATATATCCTTTACCTATTCTAACTTTTTCATACTAAGAAATAGACTTTTCCTAAATTTTATTAGTTTTGGGGTTTTGAACAATCGTGTAATTGACTATTGAACGTTCAACTGAAAGTGGGTGTTCTAGATTATTTCTTATTATCAATTCCTCAATGGCTGAAAACATAACTTGTATAATTTATTTTCCCCTTCTTATGTTTGGTTAAAACCCCATATCTAGGGGTGTGAATATGGAGTTGGGTGTTAATTTAATTCACGTGGTCTAGTGTCTTGCTCTGTTTTTCCGCTATTCACTCTTGGATTTGAGCTATTTAGCATTGGATCGATTTATAGGTTAATTTTGCAAACTTAATACAAGCTTAGATCTTTGATTGATGCTCAAAAAAGGTTAATTGACGTGAGTAAATAACTTAATACTTGCAAATTGGGGTTGATTATTGTAGTTTGCTCGAAAGAGATATTTTAGTTCAATTCTAATTGCCAAATATCCTAGAAAGAGAGCTTTTAATATGATATTGGGTTGATTTGTATTTCACATAGATGTGACCGCAAGAATATTTTATGATATGATGCTTTGAGATCGAAATTTTTTTTATGAGGTTAAAGCCTACCCAACCTATCTATGTTTGTCTAGAATTATTGAGCAAGCACCTGTAGCCTTATTTTATGTTAGTACTAGTGGTGGCAAATGGACTGGTTGAAATGGATCAACGTAAAATGGGTAATAATTCAACCTGCCTATATTTGATATGGGTAAAAATTAATTGGGTAACAAATGAGTTGGGTAAAATACTAGTTTACCCATATTTTCATGATTAAATAGTACTCTACTTAAGAATTCAACATGGAGAAAATATTTCAATCTTTTTTAGATGAAAAATGTTGAACATGCTTCATTAATTTTATTGTATCATAAAAGTAAAAAAAAAATAAAAAAATCCTAACTTTTCAATAAAAAATAAATATATGCATTAACAAGGGGAAAATAATTTTTAATTTCAAAGTAAATGAATAATTGCATTTTAAGACTAAAACATGCTTAATGCACTTTAAGCAATGTCAATACTAATACACAATTTGCTTATTTTACACTATTATTTATTATCCAATCTAAAATTAAACAAATAGAAAAATATAATTATAATTAACAAAAGAAATGTACATTTAAAATATATATATACTTTGGAGGGTCAAAAACTTCACCTTTTCAATTATAGAGAAAAATAATTAGTTCTATAGAAGAAAATAAAAGGAAGAGAAGTTACAATTTTTTTTAAGTGATATCATCAATTTTGAGTGAACAAAAGTTAGAAGCTTAACCCATTTGGTTAATCTATAGTTTACCCATATTCTACCCATGTAAAAAGTCACTCACCAAACCCATTAAAATATGGGTGGGTTACCAAAATATGAGCTCATTTTGCCGGCACTAGTTAGTACCAACTCCCACACCCCTAGATTATTGTTTATTTGTTTAAATCCCTAATTTTAGTTGAATTTTCATAACTGATTCAAAAATTCTTATATTAAATTTGGTGAAATTATCCACCAACTTGTCCTAATTTCTTAAATGAATTTGTTGTCACTTTTAATTTTCTCATTGAATTCTTACATTTAGATCACTCCTTGTGGGATTCGACCAAGACTCTTTTGTTGGGTATATATTTTTCTAGGGACTGCTTACTCATTCAATTGTTTTAGTTAGTAATTTGAGAGTTATAAAAAATGGCACTTCTAGTAAGGAGTAGTAGCAAAGAATTCTATTTACGAAATTATTTTTTTGTAGTAGAAAACATTGTTGTTTGGTATTGTTGTTGTGCCCCTTTATGCAGGTGGAAATATGAGTGAGAATTGAAGTGATGATGCTAGTTACTCTGGGTAGAGTAATAACATGGGAGATATGAGCGTTATGTATGTTAATATCATCAAAAGTATAGGAGAAATCAGGTTACTTCCTTCTACTAGGAGAGCTATGTTTTATGTAACCGGATATATGTTGCAATTATTCCAGATGAAATGAGTGTTTGGAGGACTTTTTCATGAAGACCCTTATGAATATCTCTTAAACATGGTGGAAATGTGTGGGCCTTTAATCTCTAAAAACATCTCACAAGAATCCATATATTTGAGGTTATTTCCTTTCTACTAATAGCAACTAGGAGGATGGCCAACCTAACAAATGATTCCATAGCTTCATGGGAGGAACTAATAGAAACGTTCCTTGAAAGATTTTCCCTCCTTCGAAGATGGTGAAACTTATACATAGCATCAAGAATTTGAAGAGAGTAGAAGGTGAACCTCTCTATGACACTTTGTTGAGATTTAAAAAGTTAGTGTTACTATGCCCGGCATAGAAGTTCATACAATTTATTGCTACAATATTTCTATCGTAGCCTTGATAGAGTAAAACAATAATTGGAGACCAACTTATCAAAAGAGGGATAATGCAACAACCGTTTGATTTGGCAACAATGTTGCTTGATGATACACCTAAGACAAATCGAGCATAGCATTTTAAGGAGGATCAAGTATCTTCTCTATAGTTGGGTATGAGCAAGGAAAATATGGAGATGAACCAAGAGCATGATAATAACATGGCCAAGATGATGACTCTACTTGACTTGTTAATCAAATATGTCACAGGGGATGGATGAATATCTGTAAACAATGTTGGCACAAGAAGTCAGAAGTGCCAGATTATGTAAAATTAGAGGCATTTTACAACAAAGAAGTGTGATAGATGGGGAATAAAGTGGGGGGTTCTTATTCAAACTATCCTAGATTGGGCGGGAACTAAGTTTGGACTAAAGAAAGGGATAATGGCTTCAGAGATTAGCAAGATATAGGAGGTAATTGGATAGATTGTGAAGTTACAAAAGTAGATACATACCACCTCCTGACCATAAAAAACAGAAAGAGAAAGTTGCACCGCAAAGGAAATGAATTGATGATATGACTAGGATCCTTATAAGTTTGAAAGGTTCTACAAATTATTAAAGCACTTAAAAAATTACTGCTACACTTTGATTGAAATGGTTACTTCCTACTCATTGTCAATTAACAAACTTGGAACTTAGATGTGCCAAATCTCCATTCATTTAAATCCAAGGCAGCAAGGAACTTTGCATGGTGATACCATCCCAAATCCCAAGAATGATATTTGATGAGTATGAACTAGGTCATGCCACGACAATAAATAAGGAGCATCTTGTGACCCAAACGAAGTTTATTTATTGCTTTTAATAACATGTGTTGTAACTGTAGGTTGAAATAGCATGACACAATGGGCGATGCAAATTTCCATTTGATGATCCACTCAGTTAGTTAGGTAGACATCTTCATGTTTGCCTTTTTGCCATGTATTTTGAAAAAAGGTACTGTCAACACCAGCATATAGGGACTTGTTTAGTGATTAGTCGAATGACATTAGGCAAACTACATCAGGTCTTTCGAGTTGAACTTGAATTTGGGTGTTCGTACATATATCCTTTATGAGCTTATAAGCTCATTCAGAGACGTTAGTGGCAAAGTGCCGAATACGGCTGACAGCGAAAGGTCAATTGTCTATTATCTTTTAGAAGGGCATCCTTTGATCTTTTTGAATCTTTTCTCTTTATACACTCTATACACTTAGCCTAAATAGTAGTCCGAGTCTTCTTTGCTTCGATTTGCTTATGTCAAGTGGTATATTAACCCTTCATCCCTCATTGTTTGAGGATATTTAATCATTGAGGTTGGTTCTTGAGTTCACAATTTTTATTTTTTCATGAAATTGGTGCATATGTTAGGTTAACTATTAATTTTCTAATTTGATGAATAAATCATGTGGGTTGCTTTAACTTAGTCGATTGAATATTTACCATGTCTCAAAATTGTTGATTTTATGTCCAACATTGCTAAAATTTTATTGTATAGGTTGTTAATTAAAAATGGACGGATAATTAGTATGGGTTTTGTTTGAAATTTTCCTGTGTGAAGTCTAATTATTCTTGTGTGGCCCTTTGTCTTGTTTTTGCCCAATGATAGATAAAGTGACATCTTCCTTAAGAGATAATTTGTTATTCCCCGAGGCTACCCTCTTGACGAAAACATGGGACTTAGGATCATGAGTGACCCCAAGCTGACCCTGAGTTGGCATAACATAATTATACTAAGATAAATTGAAATAGGAAACACTGTTTAGAAGCTTAAACATGACATAAAATGAAATGAGAGGGAATACTCACTCTAAGTCTGAATATATAAATTTTGAGAAGATTTTAAGATACTGAAATAAAACTCAAATTCTAAAGCTTAATCTGTCTATGTCTGACATTTGATAGATTATCCAACCTCGAGCAATCTTAGTTATTGGTGGGGGTTCGGATAATCTTCTAACTGACTAGAGATGTTGGGACATCGCCCCAGCTTACCCTAGCAAATACTGAAAACTGAAATAAAAAGAGTAAACATAGAAACATGTTTGTTGTCCTCGAAGAATGAGGACTCACCACTGATATGGCTGAACTGGAGATTGGGAACTGATCTATGCATGATTTGAATGCTGAGGACCTGAACCTACATCACGAGAAGATGTAGCGCAGAGTATGTGTCAATACTTGAAAGGTACAGAAAATGTAGGATAGAATAAAGCTGAATAAAACATATAACTGAACATGCGATAAAGCAATGATACCGAACATGATAAATATGCTAAACATACTGAATATGAATAACTGAATGTAGTGACCAAGTTTATAACATACTGAAACTGAAAAGTGAACTGGAACTGATAACCTAGTCAATACACTGGAACTTTATCTGTGAGAGCTACTAATAATCGGCATAAAACCACAGGAGATAAAAGTGGAGTCCCATGTATACGCCTCATCGAGAGGATCCAATATACCTTGTAAAGGATATAGAGGGATGACTGGCGTGATCACTAAGTAAAATGCCCATAGAGGGGACTTACCTATGGGGGAACGTAGTTCTGGGACTATGAGGGTGATTGATTAAGCCTACTCCCAATATAATTTATAACATAGAACTAACTTAAATAACTGGATAGCTCAATATTCTGACATATTGACTGAAAATGCAACACTAATGTACTAATAATGAAACATTCTTAACTGAAGCATGTATATCTATGTAGTGTAATTCATGAACTAAACAAATCTACACAACTAGGGTTCTGAATTTCATACAAGGATTTAGCAACATAGTTACAAAAGAATAATATTCTAATTAGGATTAATCTAACGGTTAAATCACAACAATAATCTGAATTTCTAGAAATAGGTTAGAACATAATTAAGGAAAACAATAATCTAATGGCCTAGTGGGTGAAAGGAAAGCACTAGTGAAATACCACATACACGGCAACGAAATACATAGAGAAATCATTCGATTTTGGGGCTGGAACTGAAGAAACCCTTGTTGCGTTCTTGGAGAAAGCTATCGCCTGAATTCTCTTCTTTTGCTCTAAGTTTCACTTGATTTAGTTGAATGATCAATTAGGGTAAGTTCTAATTAAGTCACTAGGCTAAAACTGACCAAAACTACGTAGTTTAGAGGTCCGATGCATAGGGATGATACCAAACAACCCTTGGTTTAAAAGTCTAGCGCAGCTAACTACGGCATCTCCGACGGACCGTCAAAGGGACCACGAACCGTCAAGCTGGTCGTGGCCCTTTGTCTAGTGGTTGCTAGTTTCTTAGGCTCCACTCTTAAGATCCACTTCATAGACCATGTGAAGGACAACGGACCGTGACGCTCATCGTGGTTCTTCACCTGAGGTTGAGGTCTACTGGTAAAGGTTAACGAGTCTCACCACGGCCCGTCGTCGAGACCATGGCTCGTGGAATACTCCGTGGTCTGAATCCTGAGCTTGGACGGTCCTGTCTCCCTTCAACAAGAACTAGTACAACTCGTGAGGTTGTCCACCGCCCGTGAAGGTCTCTATGGTCAACTGCTGCTGGAAAGGTTCTAATTTCATGGGTAGGTCGATGGACCGTGGTCCCTCTCACGGTCCATGAACCCTGCCATGGTTTACTAGTCCTAGTGCTTTATGTTGCATTTTTTAAGTTTGGTTTTCTAGATGTTACGATATCTCCCCCTTAGGAACATTTATCCTCGAATGAAGTCTAAGCTAGCTTGGTAGGGAGGGAAAGAGCTGCAAACCCTACCACTAGTTACTAGAAACTGATTTATGACTGAACTAAGTTCCAAGAACATACAAATATGCTAAATATGCAAGTATAAACTGAAGGAACATGATACTAAGACTCAATATACGCAAGAGTAACTGAAAAACTTGAGAGGAACTATTACCTCAAGCTGGAATAGAATCAGAAGGAAAGAGATTAGGATACTTGGCCTTCATGGATTCTTTGCTTCCCAGGTAGCTCTCTCTACTGACTGACTCCTCCAAAATACCTTAAGTGAAGCGACTTCTTTGTTTCTCAACCTTCGAACATGACAACCAAGAACATCAACTGACACATCCTCATAAGTGAGACTAGCCTTCACAACCAAACTTTCTAAAGGTACTATAGATGCTAGACCACCCACAGACTTCTTCAATAACAAAACGTGAAAGACCGGATGGACTGCTGCTAGTTCTGCTGGCAACTCTAACTTATATGCCACTTTACCAACCCTTTTTAAGATCCTGTAAGGGCCTACATATCCAGGACTGAGGTTCCCTTTTTTGCAAAATTTCATTACCCCCTTCATAATTGACGGTTTCTGGAAAACGCAATCATCAATTTGGAACTCCAAGTCCATTATCCTTACATCTGCATAGGGCTTTTGACGACTCAGATCTTTCTTAAGTCTACTTCTGATGAGTTGAAATTTTTCCATAGCATCATGAACTGAATCTGGCCCTTTAAAGCTACTTCAACTACTTCAAGATTTGCATCTACGCCCATACAATGCCTCATAAGGGGCCATCTGAATGCTAGAATGGTAGCTATTATCATAGGCGAACTCTATAAGAGGAAGGTGATCATCCTAAATACCCTTGAAGTAGATCACACAAGCTCTCAACATGTCCTCTAATGTCTGAATGGTACGCTTTACTTGACCATCTTTCTATGGATGAAATGTTGTACCAAGATTAACCTAAGTACCAAGAGCTTTCTAAAATGACTTCTAGAAATGATAGGTAAATTGAGGACCTATATCTGAGATGATAGACAAAGGATCCCAATGGAACCTGGCTATCTCATTAATGTAAAGCATGGCGTAGTCCTCTACCGAATCTGTAGTCTTGACAGCCAAAAAGTGTGCAGACTTAGTAACTCTGTCTACCATAACCCCGAATGGAGTCATGTTGTCTGCGAGTATGAGGTAAACTAGTAATGATGTCCATGCTGATCACTTCCCACTTCCAAGTAGGAATGTTTATCGCTTGAGTCATACCTAAGTATCCATTCATCGACTAGCCAAATGGACTTGGCGATCACCAGGCTTGCTTTTCTTTATTCTTTTAGCTCTTTTTTTCCTTTTTGCAAATTAGTGTCATTGCTTTGTTCCTCAATCCATATACCTGGAAATCAAGGGTTTCACATAAGTTATTGTCACAAAATAAGCATTTGAGGACACTAGTAAGTTCACTTCCTCATAGTACAACACTTCAAACTTGGCCTCTTCGAGGTTTACAGACTTAACATCCACATTATTGACACTCCTATCACCAGCTCCCATGACATTTTTAGACAATATGTCAAGTTGGGTGATGATCTTTGCTATGTTTTAGTCCCTTTCTTGGTCGCTATGAAGCTGCTCCTTGGTCAATTTAAAAGTGAGAGGGGAGACCTGATCCTCACAGGTGTACCATGCCCTGGTTAACTTGGTCAAACCATTCGAGAGCTGGGCTGCTATAATGTAAGGTTATTGCATCAAAACTTTTGAAGAAAGTTTGTCAGCTACTCCCTTGTTAAGTGAATCAAGGCTTCGGTAAAAGTATTGCACCAAATTATTGTCGGGAAAACCATGAGTTGGGCATTGCACCACCAACTTCTTGAATCTTAGCCAAGTCTCATAGATTGGCTCACCCTACAAACGCTTGAAACTTTGGATGCTTTCCCGAAGTGTCATCATCTTAGAAGGAGGGAAAATTGCACTTGAAATGCGGTGACAAGCTCTTTCCATGAAGTGATGGAGTCTCGTGGAAATTCATTCAACCACTTATATGCTTCTCCCATTAAAGAGAATGGGAACAACCTCAACTGGGCCAACTCTTAGGATATGTTCTTGAAGTAGAACGGCCCGAAAACATCAATGAAGTTTCTGATATGCTCATGGAGATCCTAATGAGCCAACCCACCAAACAGCCCTTTCAATTGAAAGAGCTCCAACATGGTCCTTGTAATGTGTAACACAATGCTCCCTTCAGCTGGAGGCAAGCGCATGGAACCAACTCCACCCACAAGATTAGGGTCATTCGCATTCGGCTCATTTTCATCATTTAGATTTCTGATGTCATCTTGGTGGCCCACTTAGCTGCCATTGCTTCTGTTTACACTCATATGTTCTATTTCAAAACAACATAAGTAGATTCAACTATGACTAAACATAACAAAATTCAAGTTCACCAAAAAAAATTTCAAACAACACCACTTCTCGGCAGCAACGCCATTTTGATTAAAGTTTCAAGAACACTTCTTCCAACTATAAGTGTCAACGATCACTAGTCAATATAAAACCCAACTAAATGAGTTGGGGTCGAATCCCACAGGGAGTGTTACATGTTTGAGAATCAATTAGTAAGTAGGAATATGGTCAGATCAGCCATAGGAATAGACATTATCGAATAAAAACATAATTCGAATCAGGAGGTGACACAAATGTCAAATAAGGGGGTTTTGGCTTTAATTATCAACTACAAACAATAGAAAAATATATGAAATAACAATAATGAGACGGGTTCTTGGGATGTGATTCGATTATAGGCTAATAGAGACAAATGAGTAATTGCAACTATTACAAAATAGCTATATATTAGTGAGTATGCTAAGCCATAGAGGGGATAAATTTTCTCTCAAACAATTTACCCGAATCAAGTTGATTTCTCTCGATAATCAACAAGCAAGGAAAATAAAACCAACCCACACCTTACTCCATTCACTCTTTCGAGCTAAATGTGTAGGATTGAATTTAGGATTCACTGTCTCTAGTTGAACCCATATCAACCCAATATCCACTGACCATCAATTAATAAGCTTTGTTTCGAAACCTCTCTTTTGAGCAAGCAAAAAACACAAGGGTAGAACTGCATTTGCAACTACAATTCTTAAATTAAAACACAATAACTAATTGAACTCACTTCTAAAGAACATATAAAGTAACAATTAGCAATACCCATAAACTAAATCAACCCGTAATCACATAATCACACCCGGAGAATTGGAATTTTAGCTAGACATCATAATAATATAAAATTTGTTACCAAATTGAGTTTCGATCAACTGGGTAAGATTGATTTCATTCTTACAATGTTCCAATTTGAAAAATCTCAAAGACCAACTTCCAATTTCTCAAAATTGTAAAACATCACTTCTCCAAAGCTTAGGAAGAACTAGAGAAAACTTGTCTCAATAATCAGAATTATAATTACTGATACTCTTCAGAATGAATAATACTTATATGATAACTGTTCTAAAATGTATTTATAGTCACCAAAAATGTGTTGCCAAGAGCTAATTGGTGCAGTAAGTCGGGGTCGCTGATCCAGTCGCCAATCCACCTTATGGTCATTTCCATCACCCTTGTGCCTTGGCCTTCAGCATCCTCAAGATGTGAAACATTGGGTGATACAACACTTCATCACGAAACCACTCAGCGATACGCCGACTGCTCCTTTCTCTCACAAACTTGGTTCTTTCCTTTAGGGCTTGGAACAGTGGAAGTTTAGGTAGTCAAGTAGCTATTTGGCAACTCGCCAAGTGGACTTGGCAATCACCATGCTTGATTTTCTTCATTCCTTAAGCTCGCTTTGTTCCTTTTTGCAAATATGTATCCTTTTTTTTGTTTCTCAATCCATATACCTAGAAATCAAGGATTTTACATCAGATATTGTCACAAAATAAGCATTTGAGGACACTAACTCTATACAAATGAGATGGATTTTTTCCTTCTCTAGAAGACCTCTTTTTAACCCTAATTATTAACAGAAGTGGGGAAGAGTTTGGTGAAAAATACAAGCAATTAGGGGGAGTTAATGGTAATTTATAATTCATCAAAGCCAAAATTATTTGTACTCCCATTAATAAAAAAAATCCATTTTTATATAAAATTTTTAATTATTTAAAATAATTGATGATGTTTAATCCTGAAGACAAGTACAAGATACTTTTTCTGGAATACCTTATATTTCATTTTTGAAACTTTTTAATTAGTAAGTCATAGTAGCGACTAAAGACATTTTAATTGAGGATTTAAATAATGATAGTAAATCGAAAATGAATGATTTATCACATCACAATAAATTATATATTATTAAACTAAAAATATGTAGTTGCACTTCACGATTTAATAACGAAATCGACCATTACATCTCATTTAAATCTTCATGTTAGAACTACCGACATCAATCAGTTAAATATTTTTTTTAGAAAAATTAATTCATTGATTAATTTAGTCCTTTATTGGTAGATATAAAATCCACCTGCCGGGTTTTGAAATGAAAACTTGTAAGTAATAATAAAGGGGCGTCTCCTATCTCAAATTTGAGACATGCTTCTATCAACTACTAATTATTTTACTAATCAGAGTTTTTATTAATTAATGTTTGATCAGGAATATAATGACTCATAATAGAGGCTCACCTTTCAATAGTTAAAAGAATATATCAAACTACATCGATCCTAATAATTATTTCAAGGATAAGAGTATAAGTACACGTTATGATCTAGAGAGGTTATTTATAGATATTCAGAATATAAACAAACATCACTAATTTTTCCATTTAATAAGCATGGAATACACTAACATATCAAAAGAGGGATAATGCAACAATCGTTTGATGTGGCAATAATGTTGCCTAATGGTACACCCAAGACAAACAGGGCATGAAAAGTTAGGGAGGATCAAATATACAAGGAACAAATGGATATGAAATAGAAGCGTGATAATTACATGGCCAATATAATGAATCTACTTGACTTGTTAATCAAACATTTCATGGGGGTGGATGGATATCAGTAAACATAATTGGTACAAGTAGTTAGAAATTCTAGATTATGCCAAATTACAGGCATTATACAATAAAGAAGTGTGATACATGGGGAACAAAATGGGGAGGTTCTTGTTCGAACTATCCTAGACCGGGCGGGAACTAAGGTAGGACTAAATAAAGTGATAATGGCTAGAGAGATTATTGAGATACAAAAGGTAATTGGATATATTATGAAGTTGACAAAAATAGATACACACGACCTCCTGACGATCAAAAAACAGAACGAGACAGTTGCACCGCAAAGGAATCAAACGGATGATATGTTGACTAGGATCCTTATAATGTGGAAGTGCTCTACAAATTACTAAAGGACTTAAAAAACTTACTTCTCCACTTTGACTCAAATGGTTACTTCCTACTCTTTGTCAATTAACAAAATTGAAACTTAGATGTGCTGAATCTTCACTCATTTAAATCCAAGGCAGCAATGAAAATTGCATAGTGATACCATCCTCAATCCCATAAATGATATTTGATTGGTAAGAACTAGGTCCTACCATGACGATAAATAAAGAGCATCTTCTGACCCAAGCAAAGTTTATTTTATTTCTTTAATAACATGTGTTTTAAGTGCAGGTTGAAATAACATGACATAATGGGCGCTGAAAATTTCCATTTGATGATACACCGATTAAGTTAGGTGGACATCTTCATGGTTGCCTTCTTTGCCATGTATTTTGAAAAAAGGTACTATCAACTTCGGCTTGTAGGGACTTGTTTAGTGATTAGCTGAATGGAATTGGGTGAACAACATCGGGTCTTCCTAGTTGAACGAAAATTGTCTATTTGTACGTGTATCCTTTGTGAGCTTATAAGATCATTCGGCAATGTTAGTGGCATACTGTTGAATGTGCCTGACAGCATGGTCTTTTCTCTTTAAGAAGGCAATCCTTTGATCTTTCTGAATCTTTTCACATTACACACTCTACACAATTAACGTAAATACTAGTTCGAGTCTTCTTTTCTTCGATTCTTTTACATAAAGTGGTATATTGCTTGTGATTCTCCACCCAAGCCCTTCATCCCTCATTGCTTGTGGATATTTAATCATTGAGGTTCATTCTTGAGTTTACTTTTATTGTTATCACATGAAATTGGTGTATATGTTAGGTTAACTATTCATATAACTAATTTGATATATAAATCATGTGGTTTGCTTTATCTTACTCAATTGAATATTTTCCATGTCTGAGAATTGTTGAATTTGTGTCCAACATTGCTAAAAATTTATTGTGTGGATTGATAATTGAAAATGGATTGATGATTAGTATGGTTTTTATTTGAAATATTCCTGCGTGAAGTCTAATTAGCCTTATGTTGTCCTTAGGCTAAGTTTTGCCCAATGATAGATAGAGTGACGTCTTTCTTATGGGGATTTTTTCGATTTGGCAACACTTTATTTAGTTTTGGGAAAATATGAGTACCCAAGGGTAAAATTGGTATATGGATAGCCTATTAAGTTGTTTTGGTGTTGGTTAGGTGCTGCATTTTGGTTCTTTATTTTGAATAATTGTCATTAGGCTGAACATAACTGACCGGTGAGGTTATCATAAGGATTAGGGGAATCACCGAGTATGTCCCACATCACATTTTTAGTGTGAAATTGTTTCTTCGTACTGTCACTTTCGGCGAGCTTGTCTTAGCTTTCCAAAAAATCTCGTTGAATCACCGAGTTGGAGCTGGCATCACCCTTTATACATGGTCCTAAACTATCTTTCATTATCACTTTCATCGGGCTTGTCTTAGCTTGCAAAACCATATCGACGAAGCACAAAGTTGGAGTGGATATCACCCTTTATGGTTGAGTAAAATTAATTATAGTCTTGTAAACTTGGGTGAGCTCGTCTGTATCGTCTACCTATTCATTAAGCCTCATGGAACTTGTTTCACTATACTTTTTAATGAAATACTTTTTAACTAACCTCCTCTCAATGTTTATTTTGACATACTATGCTTTATAGGAAATGGCCAAAACAAAAATCCCTATTTTTTAAAAATGTTGTGTCATCTGAATCTGACTCCAACTCCACTACTCCAAGCCTTCTAAAAAGGAAAAAGGTGTGTATATAAATGACCTTTCTGAGCAGTGAAATTCACTCTATACACCTCTAAACGTTTGAGTGAAAATCAAAAGAAAGACGTGGAGACTGTTGATGAGTCAGGGATTTCAACTCATTCAGGGCTTAATATTGAGGGAATTATTGTCCTCAATTCCTATTTTAAGTTGTAAATAGATGATAAAATGCTAATATGCAGCAATGAAAGCAAAAGATCAAGGCAAGGGAATTTCAAGGAAAAAAGAAGCGAAAAGGTTGAAAGAGTTGAAGGAAAGAAAAGGTGGTACTCATCAAAGCCACTCGGTGACTCGAAGAGTGGAACTTCAGCTCGCCTGAAGTTCAAAAAGGCTCACCCATGGGTGTCTTTGCTTTGTGGAATTTGCGTATTTTTTTGTATTTACTCCATTGAATTTTGTGTTTGTTTGCTTGTAAGGTTGGTGTCCATAACATGATTTGATTTCTAGCTAATTGCTATGCATGCTCGTGCTATTGTTAGATCTATTGCATGATCTTGCTTATTTGTTTCATTTTGAACCATGGGTGACATTATTATCCTATAAAATTTTTTGTTTGGCCCCTATATGTTGAATTTTGTGTTTAAATAGCTTGAAATTATGGGTGTGTAGTTGTAGCATGTTCGGTCGTGTGTGGGTAAAGTCTGAGTAACCCAATTTGTATGAACAACTGAATTTTCCTAATTATAGAGTAGGTGACATCATTCTCAAGGGTAAAAGACTTTGATTTGTCGATTTGATATAAAATGGGAGAAGTATACCCCGGGGTTGGTAGTGATATGGGCTAGGTGTTAATTGCATAGAATAGGTCTTTAATTTTTTTTAACTGTTAAGGTCGCTAGATGTGGCACCCCGAGTTCCAAAAAGAACTAAAGAGAATTCGTTCAAGTCATTCTTATGTTCTTCTAAGTATTGGGTCAACTTCAAACGACCATAACTTTTCGTACATGATGAGTTAGGAGACCACAAGATATCAAATGAAGGATCTTTGAGTCCTCTTTGCAACACCACCATGCTAGTTAATTTTAAAGCTAGCATGAGGGAGATATGCCCTTTTGAAGTTAGGTTGTCCATTTAATGAACGTTACCCAAAAATAGGAGGGGTATTTTAGTTTTTTCCTTACCCCCACTTATTCTAAACTCAAAATAAGGGTCGAAACTGATTAGAATCAGTTTCATTCATCCCCAAAAGTGTTTAAGGTTTTAGAGAGAAGATTCAATAGGAGAAAATTTTCAATGTTTCAAGCATTCGATTAAGAAATTCAAGATTTCGCAAATAACCTAGTTCTTTATGGTATGTAAGCTTCCATAGTGCTGGGTTTTTTCACCCACACGCCAATCATGATTTTGTTTTGCAAATATATCCATAAATGTTGAGCAATATAATTTTTTGATGAATTCTTGATAAGTGTTCTTGAAGTTTCCTAACCGACTAAGTTTTGATGTAAGATTCTTCTTGGGTCAACTTCAAACGACCATATTTCTTAGAATATAAAGAGTTAAATGGCCCATAACCTATAAAATTAAAAGAATTTAAATTTTCTTCCCAACACCACTAATTTTGCGTCAATTTAGTTTCTCAGTAAAAACTTATGACCATCTTAGTATCCTAATATAGTGGTTTTACAAATTAGCCTATAAAATTAAAGGTATTTAAATCATTTTTTTTTCTTTATACCTCCAAGAAAACCCTAAATGGACCTTTTTGACTAGTAAAAGGCTCAAAACAATTAGATTTTCATCTTTTAATCCATTATTCTCTTCTCTATTGTAACACTCCAGAAATTAGTAGGCTAAACTAGAGCCTAACAAGAGGGTTAAGAGTGAGGAAGGTGGCCTAGAGCAAAGGAAAATGGGCAAGGGCCAAGGCTGTTAATGCCTTGCAAAGGCACTGCCCATGACCATGAAGGCCTTCACGGAAAGTTGTGGTCACCACGTCTCATAGTTCCACTCATGGTGGTGAGGCAGTAGCCTCCCTAAGGCTGCCCCAAATTGGCTCCTCCACACGTGCAACTTCATGGATCGTGAAGCCTTAGATAGCTCATGGAAGTGGCCTTTGTCATACATTGGTGGTGTGAGGATGGAAAGGAAGTGGCTTAGCCAGCGCCTTAAGGCCCACAAGAGGGACCCTCGTGGCAAGCCCCATGGCTTGTGGAACCCCTCGTGAGGTAGCCTTGGGCGTGTGGACTAAAGGCACAAGTTTCCTAGCCACTGCCTCAACTCCACGATGGGGACCACAACTCATGGTCATGACCACGACTCTTGGGCCGCTCATGGCACTTGGTCAACTCACTTAAACTTAGGGTGTTTTGGGAAATTCCGATTTAAATCCAATTAAAGGGAAGTCATTTTAGGTAAGTTTAGGGTCACTATATAGGTCAATTTATGTCAAATTCACCCAAATTAAGCCTTTTAATTCATTCTTCCAATTCCCAAAAGAAAGACCTAAATCCTCTCCAAAAAAAAAAAAATCTCAATATATAAACTCATAGAAGAAAAAGAAGAAAGTGAAGGCCAAGGTTCAAGAAGCAGGAGCTTTACATCAAATTATTAGGGCTTTGTGTTTTAGGTATGGTGGTTTTCATCCATGGGTAGCTTTCACCCACGGAGCCCTCTCAAAATCTTCAATTTCAAATGGTAGATTTTCCCAATTAGATAGGGTTTTCTTTATTCACCTTGGGTTCTTTGATTTTATGATTTTAATGGTTTATTTATGTCCATATATGCATGAAATGATGATCTGCAACACATTTATGATACTTCCCATATGAACCCATCCAAATCTCCATATTTCTCTAAATTGTGATATGTTGGGATGTTGATTGAGAAAGAAGTGCTTTATGATCTAATGTATGAGTTGATAGAATTATAGGAAACTATGAAGAAATCCCTATATAATGCTTAAATTTTTGATTTGGTGATTAATGATGGCTTTGAACCTTGGAAAGGAAAAGTGTGAGTTTATGCATGATCTTATAAACCATATGTAAATTCTTAAATGGTGCTTTGAGAGTATATTTCCAATGTTAATTGTGTTGTTGTTTTGTTGAAAGATTATTCTCATGAAACACTTACAACCATGATGTTAAAGTTTTTCTCGCATAGAAGGGATTCTTTGGTTGAAAGGCAATTCTCACCTAATTGAATCAATGAATAAGAGCTATCCTAATAAACTAACATTGATTGGTTTCAAGGATATCCTTCCATGAGACATGATTGAAATAAGATTTAATAAGTATTTAGTGGGAATTATACGTAGCACCGAGTGAATAGTGACAATTACATGGAAGCTCTCCCATGAGTAAAAATTGGCTTTTTAGATGAGGTCTCATGAGCTGGAAGTTACCTCGTGAGTAGATGACGGGTTTCTAGTAGCAATCTCAGTATCCCATAAACTATTTTCCCCTATAGGTTATCTAGCCTATGCTAAGAGTTCATGGTTCTAGCTTAGGCAAGTAGAATAATCCTTTTTGGTGTGGGAGACACCGGGTCATCCTATTTTAGCTCACATGGTCTCTATGTCGATTAAGGCTATTCTCCAACAATAAGAACATGAATAATTAACTATGGTTACTAAAGAGACTTTAATTATGATTTAAATAGTTTTGACTAATGTTGTCCATGTTTATGACTTATGACTTCTCTGGTCTTATATGATGTTAAAACTTGGCAAATGACATGCTTTCAAATGAAAAGTCCCTTTTCACATGTTTTTAGTGTTTTTATGCATGGCTACCATACTTGGTACATTTTGTGCTAACCTCTACTTTTCTTACATTTTCCCAAGTGTAGCGTCTGGTTCTCGAGGTGTTCATTCTAGTGGCTAGTGCTTGGACTTTGCCACCTTTAGATCTTGTTGGAGAGTACTCATTGTTCGAGGATGGATGTTTTTCATGATGTAGTTTCCTTTATTGTATTTCCACTTTCAGACATGTTGTATGGTCTAGGCCCTATTTCATTCAAGTATTGTAATAGATGGCTATATTAAGACAAGTCTAGACTTTCGCTTCCGTCTATGAAAATCTTTTTAGACTTGAAATGTGTTTTTACTCTTTATTTTTCTACGCTTATGATATGCTTAGTGGTTTACATGGAGCCTTTTGAGGTTCTATGTTCCTTGTTACATCTAGAGGTACCATGGGTCGTGACAAACTTTGTAAATAGAGCACGAGGTTTAGAATGATTCTAGGATGATTTTTTATAATTCACATCGAGTAGAGTCTTGTTCATGAGTATGAAGAGTTTCACACCAATAAATGAGAGGCTACAACATGTTTAGCAAATATCACTTATTCATTACTCTTAAGTTGTGCCTTAGAGTTTAACTCTAAAAGATTTCTCTTTCCTAATCCTTCTCTTGTGTCTTCAGGATATGAATACATGAAGGACTTATGATAGAAAGATGGAAGAGGTCAATGGGAACCAAGGAGCTCCTCCTCAAGCTCCCCAAGATCCAATAAACTTTGGTTGAGAATTTGACCAATGCAGAGTTTAGGTTGGCTTTCCAAATGTTGGATCCAACAATGATGGCTCAAGCCAATAGAGAAGTTGTAGCTCCATTGAATCCTAATGTGAATTCGACCGCTTCTAGAGTGACCGATTTTATAAGAATGATCCCTCCAAAATTTTATGTCTCCAAGGTTGAAGTAGACCCTCAAGAGTTTGTCGATGAGGTTTACAAAGTACTTGCTATCATGGTGGTGTCTCCACTAGAGAAGGCAGAATTGGCTGCTTAAAAACTAAAGGGAGTTGCTCAAGAATGGAATTGTCACTAGAAAGGAGGCAAGGCCAGGTGAAGTGGGTCCCGTAGAGTGGGAGATTTTTATATCGACATTCCTTGATAGGTTCTTTGCTTTAGAGATGAGGGAAGCAAAAGCACAAGAGTTCATTAACCTATGTCAAGAGAGTATAACTGTGAAAGACTATGCCCTAAACTTCACTCAATTGTCTAAGTATGCTCCATCTATGGTTGCGGATTCTAGGGCTAGAATAAATAAGTTTGTGACAAGTATATCCAATATGGTAGTTAAAGAGTGTCATACCACCATGCTCATTGCTGACATGGACGTCTCTCGTATCATAGTCACTGTAAAACAAACTGAGAAGGAGATACTCAAGGAGAAGAATAGGGAGGTAAAAAGGGCTTGAACCGGTGATGGTAATTTTTCCAACTCAAGGTCCGATGAACAAGTTTGACCTAGATTTTGACAAAGGTTCTCCGGCCAAGATTCATATAGTGCTTTGCCTAACTAAAACAAGGAAAGGGTGTCTAAACCTAAATCTCAAGGAGAAAATGGAGGTGGTTGTTCTTTTGCTAGATCTACATGTGTCAATTGTGAGAAGAAATATGATTGTATGTGCCTAGCCAGCATCGACGGGTGTTTTAGTTGCGGGATGTTTGGCCACAAGATGAGAGATTGCCTCATGCTTACGGAAAAGTTAAGGGAAGGTAAAGAAGCTCCTCCAAGCGGTTCAAACTCCAATGCCCCTAATGAAAACCGCTTTTATGCTCATCAATCCTAAGGTGAACAAGAGAGCTCCCCAGATGTTGTGACCGGTATGTTACAAGTATTTCTTATTAATGTATATGCCTTATTAGATCCTGGTGCTACTTTGTCCTTTGTGACACCTTATGTCGCCATGACCTTTGATATGCTCCCCGAAGTGTTATTAGAGCTTTTTTCTGTCTCTACTCTGGTTGGTGACATGGTGGTGGATAAGAGAGTCTGTTGGAGATGTCCCGTTTCCTTATCCCATAAAGTTACATTGGTTGACTTTGTAGAGTTAAACATGTTAAACTTCGATATGATTTTGGGTATTGACTTGTTGCATGCATGTTATGCCTCTATCGATTGTAGGACTTGGGTGGTTAGATTCCAATTTTCAAACGAGCCTATTTTAGAGTGGAAGGGGGGGAATTCCATGCCTAGAGATTAATTTTTCTCTTGTCTTAATTCTAAGAAGATGATCTCAAAAGGGTGTATTTACCATCTTTTTAGGGCGAGGGATATTGAATCCAAAACCCCTTCTCTAGAATCGCTTTTTATAGTTAATGAGTTCCTGAAAGTTTTCCCCGATGATTTGCTCGGTATTCTTCCTGAGCAAGGAATAGATTTTGGTATTGACCTTCTACCGGATACGCACCCTATTCAATCCCTCCTTATAGAATGGCTTAGACGTAGTTGAACGAGTTGAAAGAGCAATTAGAGGATTTATTAGATAAGGGCTTCATCCGACTGAGGATCTCTCCCTTGGGTGCTACCATTTTGTTTGTTAGAAAGAAGGATGTGTCTCTTAGAATCTTCATCGATTATCATCAATTGAATAAAGAGAACATCAAGAATAACTATCATCTTTCAATAATTGGTTACTTGTTTGACTAACATCAAGGGGCTAGTTATTTCTCTAAGATTGATATTCATTCATGTTATCACCAATTGAGGGTGAGAGGGGATGATATTCCAAAGACATCCTTTAGATCCCAGTATGGTCACTATGAGTTTGTGTAATGTCGTTTAGGTTGACTAACTGTCCGATGGCATTCACGGGTTTGATGAATAGAGTGTTTAGGAAATACCTAGACTTGTTTGTGATTGTGTTTATCTATGATATTTTAATCTATTCAAGGAGTGAGAATGAACATGTGGATCATTTTAGAATTGTTTGCAAGTTCTTATGGACCAACAACTTTTTGGAAAGTTTAGCAAGTGTGAAGTTTGGTTAAGGTCTATAGCTTTCCTTGGTCATATTGTGTCAAGTAAGAGGATTAAGGTTGATCCTAAGAAGACGGATGTGGTCAAGAGTTGGCCTAGACCTCAAACTCCTTCCGACATTAAAACCTTTTTGGGTTTGTACAGTTACTATAAAAGGTTTGTTGAGGGATTCTCTTCCATTGCTTCTTCTTTAATGGATTTGACTCAAAAGAAAGCTACGTTTCTGTGGTCAGAAGCTTGTGAAAAAAATTTCCAAGAATTGAAAGATAGACTTACTTCCACCCAGGTGTTGACCTTATTGGAAAGTTTGGATTGTTTTAAGGTACAATGTGATGCCTCTAGAGTTGGATTGGGATGTGTTCTTATGAAAATTGGTAAAGTCATTGCCTATGCTTTAAGGAAACTTAAAGTCCACGAGAAGAATTATCCTACCCATGACCTTGAGTTAGCGGCAATTGTGTTTGCCTTAAAAATATGGAGGTATTATTTGTATGGGGTCCATGTGGATGTTTTCACTTATCACAAAAGTCCTCAATATGTGTTTAGTCAAAAGGACTTGAATCTTTGCAAAAGAAGGTTGCTAGAACTCTTGAATGATTATGATATGAGTGTCCTTTATCACCCCCGAAAAGGCTAATGTGGTTGTGGATGCACTTATTAGATTGTACATGGGTAGTGTGGCTCATGTGGACGTGATCGAGGTGATCATTCTAGTAGCTAGTGTTTGGACTTTTCTACCTTCCGAGCATGTTGGTGAGTCCTCATGGTTTCAAGGATGACTTTTTCTCATGATGTTGTTTCCTTTGTTGTATTTCCATTTTTGGACATGTTTTATGGGCTAGGCTCTATTTCATTCAAGTATTGTAATAGTTGGCTATACTGAGACAAGTCTAGACTTCCGCTTTCGTCTATGAAAATCTTTTAAGACTTGAAATATTGTTTTACTCTTTATTGTTCTAAGTTTATGTTATGATATGCTAAGTGGCTTACATGGAGCCTTTTGGGGTTCTATGTGCCTTGTTTCATCTAAGGGTACCATGGGTCGTGACATCTCTAAAACCCTAGGTCATAACCCTAAAGAAAAATCAAAGTAGAAGACTCCAGTCAAGATTCATTCAATCTTTTTCAAGATACTTATTCAAGGTAAGTCTCCTCCATACAAGTATGAATAACTAATGAAAATCATAATTCTTAGCCATAGAGATTTCAAGAAACTAATTCAAGAATCTGAAGAAAGGTTTTCTTGATCATTTACCTTCAATCTAGGGTTCAAGGCTTCTAATCAAATTCATCTTCAATATTCTATAAGAACCTTGTTCTATAACGTATGTAAGGCTATCATAGTGTTGTACTAGTTCATCCTCACACCCTACATCTTCTTTCAATTCAGTAACAGAGAAATATAGGATTCTACCCTTAGTTTTGAATGTTCTTAAGATAGGTTGATTTGAGTTCTTGAGTTCATGGTTCTTTTAAAAATCTATTCCTAATTATTGAGTTTCTATATTGTTATTAAGATCCTTGAGTTCATTTGTTCATGTCTGAATTTCAGCATGAACCCTATTTTGAGTTATAAATCTTGAGAAACTTTTCAAAGACAACACTTGAGTTTTAAACTTAGTTTTTAAGAAAGTTAAAGATGAGTTTTGACAGAGAGTTTCTAAAAAATGATTAGTATGACAATCCAGTATGGAATCAGTGTTTAAGCAATATGGTATTGATGAGTCCACAAATTGGACTCATTTAGGGCTATATTTCGATAGAAATTGAGTCCTCAAATGCTTATTTTATTTCAATATCTGATGAAAACTCTTAAGTTTTAGGTATTTGAAGTTTGAAGGAAAGCATGGACACTTCGTCACAAAAAGGAATGAAGAAGCTGAAAAGAACGAAGAAAAGAAGGCCTGAGGATCGCCGAGTCCACTTGGTGAGTCACCGAAGGGTTTTGTTCTAGTGTGCTGAGCCCTGAAGAAAAGGATCAAGTCAGCGGAAAAAGGGAGCAGTTGGCGCATCGCCGAGAAGTTCTATGAAGCACTACCATGTCGTCCAATGACCCAGAGCTCGATGATGCTGAAGGCTAGTGCAAGGCAGTGATGAACAACACCAAAGGGCGAATTGCCGAGTTGATCACCGATTTCAACTAATGACGCCGAATGATCCGCTACAGCACAAACCTGTGAAAGCTATAAATACTAGTTAGAGTTGTAGTTTTAAGTGTCGAACAATTATTATAATTTTCATATAGAATAGTACTTTTTGATATTTTTGCACTAAGTTTGAGAGAGTTTTGAAGACTTCAAGAAAAAGAGGGTTTCATCTCCAAGGATTTGGACTTGAGTCTCTTGGATTCTTCATTCTTGGACTGTAACAAGACTTAAATATAGATACCCATTTGAATACAAACTCATTTAGGTATACATTTCAATCTCTCGATGTGTGGCTAAAAACCCCAATTCTTGGGGTGTGATATTTTTGAATATGGGTTAGATTTGTTGTTGGGTCTTGCTTGCTGATAGTTTATTCGTAGTCTAAATGTGATTTTATTTAGTGGTTGTGGATGACTTTAATGAGGTTGTAGTTGCAAATATAATATTATATATGTATTTCTAGCTTGCTTGAGAGAAAGGTCGTAAAACTAAGACCAGAAGATTGATGGCCAGTGTGAGTGGGTTGACATGAGGTTCAGCACGAGAGAGTGAACCCTAGTCCCATGTCCACACACTTAGCTTGACAGAGTGAGTGGGTTAAGGCGTAGGTTGGTCTTCCTGTGGCAAATGGGTGTTCGAGAGGAACCCGCTTGAAATGGGGTAAGTTACTTAAGAGAGAGCTTATCCCCCTTAAAGCTTTTCCTAGTCACAATTACTCTATGAATCTTCTATCAAAAGCATGTACCCATTAATCTAGCTTAACCTGTATTCCCATCACATCCCAAGGATTCCCTCTCATTGCTTAGAAACGCTTGTTGATTTTGTTGTTTTTACCTTACTTGTGACAAAATTTACCCATTGTTAATTGACACGTTTGCGTCCCTCTTTAATTTACAATGTTTTTACTTGTTAATGTCTTTAGATATGACTAGTTAGAACGAAATTTTATTTTTCTATAAATTCTCAAAACCACTCTCTTGGGACGATCCCAACCCTTTCTTGGGTTACTAAACTATTGTATGATCGTAGACATTTGCATCGGAAGTTGTGTCTTGATTATGCAAACAACAAAATGGCGCCGCTGTCGAGGAGTCGTGTTATTTGGGAATTCTTAGTTGAATAGAATTTTTGATCCCTCTTAGTTTTAGCTTTACTAATCTAAATTGTAGTTTTATTTTGCTTGTCTTAACATCAAAGCAGGGAAATAAAAATGGATGATCATTGTTGGTACCACATGAAACATCCCCTCCTGAAACTGCTGAACCTCAGGGATAATCTCCCGACACTTAAACAGGTAAAGAATGAGACAATTCAGGAAATATGGATGAAATTTCAAACGGTTTTGCAACCATGTGCATCTCATGGGATGATGGACAAGGTGCTACTGGAGTGCTTCTATTGGGGTCTTTGACATGAGAATAGAAGTGTAGCCGATCAACTTTGCGAGGGCGGCATGCTGTACCAACCCTGTGAGGTCGTAGCGAAACTCCTCGATGGCATGGTAGAAGCCTGTAAACAAGCCAAAAAGAAGCAGGAGGGATGCACTAGTCTCGCAGTTGGATGCTCTATCCAACCAAGTTACGGAATTGGAAGTACAAGCCATAGGAGAAGAAAAACACTTCTCCCTCCAAGAGTGTAGTCATAGGAAGAAGCAGAGAGGTGTGCAAGATGACAAAGCTCTTTCACTTATTCAGCAAAACATTGAGGCACATAAAAAGATGTTGAATAAGATGAAGGACAACATCGAAATACTAAATGAAGTGTCAACTTCACTCCATGACTATTCAGGTGCAGGATGCTCATAACGGCCATTTGATATCAGGTCACTACCCACTATTCGCCGAGGACCTGCCTAATTACAGCATGGGAGACTCCGAAGATGAAGAATAAGTTGCTAACTTGCATCGTGCCACGATGTAAACTAAGGCGTTGTTTGGGAGGCAATCGAAAACCACTTAATATTTTATATTTGTGTATTGGTAAAATAATAGCGTGCCATTTATACAAGTTGAAGTGTGGGAAGGTGTTAGAAAAAGTGTTGGGTGGCAAGAAACAGGTCCAATCAGCGAGTCGTCAAAGATGTCGGCACACCAAATCAAATCTGCCGTTTGACCCTAGATAGCTTCAAATTGGAGTTTGTTAAATTCAGCAAGCCTAGAAAATTATTGGCGAATCACCAACCATATCAGTGACTCCAATGTTTACCATCGTTGGAACGTACAAATTTACTTGGAAAGTTCTGTAAAACTCAGAAAAGTAAGTAGTTGTTCGAGGAAACACCGACTGACTCAACAATTAAGATTGCTGCTATCGAATGAGCATGAACTGGATTGTTTGCAAGAGAAAAGAGTTAAAATTCTACAACCTGTTCACTTTTACACACATTCATTCCTCCAACTCCATATTTGCACACTAATTTCCATATATTCCTGCATTACCTCGGTGTTGTAGATATCAGTGTGTGCTCGAAACATGAATTGCACTTTAAATTGGTAAGCGCAAAAGGGTGGCTATGAAGCATTTGAGAGCGTGAGTTGAGACTAAATGCACTGGGTTGCCTAGCAAAGTTGTGGAGAGTTTGAGGAACCACTCAGCGGTCCACTTAGCATCCCTACCTCAAACATGCCACCACGATAGATGAGGCATCTAGTTAACCAGGATTATCCTTTGCCTCCCTTTCTGTTATTCTCTATTTGTACTTTTGAATGTTTGTTATTTACATTTGAGGACAAACACATTTTATTTGTGGTGGGGGTGAGGACCACCTTTTGTGTGAATAGAGATGCTTGTGTTTTGTGCTTATATTTGGGCTGTTCTATTTTAACTAATATTATCACTGCTTTTTTGTGGATGATTGAGCAGATGGCTCCTTTTGTTTTTAATTGCGAAACAATTTTGACCCTTTCTAAAAATTTTGAATCTTTCACACATTTTCGCTACCCGCTATATGCTTCTGTATGTGGCTGTTCTTTTGCAAAAATTTGAGTCTCGATTCCAATCAATACCGATGACTTAAATAGTGCTCTCAATTGAACGAGCATGAATGTACAACTATGATGAGGCCAAATGAAGTTGCATAGACAATATGTAAACTCTTTACATCTCGTTACGACTATCCTAGTATCAAATTGATTCTCTTGTAATGATCATTGCACTCTAACTAAAGTGTGGACTCTTGTTTAACTTATACTGTCAATGCCTAGTGTGGTGAGATTACCTTTGAACTATGCATGATAGATCTTAGAATTTGCCCAGTTGATCAGGTCAACTAAGTGATGTTATCTCTTGATATGATTTTAGGCAACTTCGAACAGTATGAACCAATTTTACATATACCTCTTTTGTGACCTACCTTGTAGGTGTTTGATTCTCTCTTGAACACCCCTTGAGCCTTACCTTTCTTTCGAAGAAACTTGATGAAAACTAGACCTTTCTTAATCCATCATCCATAACCCTAATGAAGTTGTGGTTAGTTGAATAGCCAACTTAGACCAAAAGCCTAAGTTGGGGGTGTGTTAAAAAGATAGGGGCTAATCAAGAAGTGCAAGGAAAGTCTCCTCTTACCATGATTTTGAGAAAAATTGAATCCCTCCATATATATATATATATATATATATATATAAAAGAAAAAAAAGCCAGAAAAGAAAAAGAAAAGGAATGAAAAAGAAAGTAGTGGATTAAAAGTACAAAAGAAATGGGGTTTCCTAACAATTCATGGGAAGCGAATAATAGGATGACTCATGAGCACTAAAGAAAATGATGAAGGAAAAGGGAAGGAAGTGTTGTGAACACCACACCTCATGAGGATGAAAGTCACTGAGCCTAAATGACCATACCTTTGCACTCAGCTCCATTATAAGCCTTGAAAAGACCTTTTTGATCTTGAGTAAGCTGAAACAAATGTTTATTGGAAAGTACGGGCAAACCAATGGGTGAAATTATGCATTATGTTCTTCTTTGTTAGTGTGAGCACTGCATATGATTCCAAACTTTAAAGTCTGAAACCATTGTGTGAATATGGAATCATTTTTTATGTGAGGGCATTTGAACACTATAGTTGACCTTGAACTTTTATTTGAACAAAGTATTGTGAGCATGAGATTCATTGATATTAGTGAGTCGCAACTTGAATCTTTGAGTGCACATTTGATCTTTGCATAAGTAAATTGAGTCTTGCTGTGTGCATTCATGATTGAGTCTTGTGTAGCACTGTTGGAGACACCTTTTTCAAACAACTAAACTTGACTTTGCTTGAGGACAAGAAAAAGTTTAAGTTTGGGGTGTTGATAAGTCCACAAATTAGACTCATTTATATTTTGATAGAAATTGTGTCCTCAAATGCTTATTTTATCTCAATATCTGATGAAAACCCTTAAGTTTCAAGTATTTGAAGTTTGAAGGAAAGCATCGACACTACGTCGCAAAAAGGGATGAAAGGCTGAAAAGAATGAAGAAATGAAGGCCTGAGGTTCACTGAGTCCACTTGGCGAGTCGCCAAAGGGTCGTAATTTGCCTTTCGCTCTAGTGTGCTGAGCCCTAAAGGAAAGGATCAAGTCGGAGAAAAAAGGGAGCAATCGGCGCATTGTCGAGAAGTTTCGCGAGGTAATACCATGTCGTCCAATGACCCAGAGCATGATGTTACTGAAGGATGGTGCAAGACAGTGATTAACTACACCATAGGGCAAATCGTTGAGTTGATCGGCGATTTCGACTGACGACGCCGAATGATCCGTCCTAGCACAAATCTGTGAAAGCTATAAATACAAGTTAGAGTTGTAGTTTTAAGTGTCGAACAATTATTATAATTTTCATATAGAATATTACTTTTGGATATTTTTGCTCTTAGTTTGAGAGGGTTTTGAAGACTTGAAGAGAAAGAGGGTTTTATCTCTAAGGATTTGGACTTGGGTCTCTTGGATTCTTTATTCTTGGCATGTTACAACACTTAAATTTTCATACCCATTTGAATACAAGCTCATTTAGGTATAAATTTCTATCTCTTGATGTGTGGCTAAAAACACCAATTCTTGGGGTGTGATTTTGTGATTATGGGTTAGACTTTGTTGTTGGGTCTTCCTTGCTGATAATTTATTTGTAGTCTAAATGTGATTTTCATATAGTGGTTGTGGATGAATCTAAAGAGGTTGTAGTTGCAAATATAATCTCATATATGTGTTTTCGGCTTGCTCGAGTGAGAGGTTATAAAACTAAGACCACTAGATTTATTACCAGTGTGAGTGGGTCGACATGAGGTTCAGCTCGATAGAGTGAACCCTAGTCCTATGTCCACACACTCAGCTTGAGAGAGTGACTGGGTGAAGGCGTAGGCTGGTCTTCATGCGGAAAATAGGTGTTCGATAGGAACCCACTTGAAACAGGGTAAGTTTCTTGAGAGAGAGCTTATCCCCCTTAAAGCTTAGCCTAGTCACAATTACGCTATGAATCTTCTATCGAAAGCATGTACCAAATAATCTAGCTTAAACCATATTCCTGTGACATCCCAATGATTCCCTCTCATTGCTTAGAAACCCTTGTTGATTTTGCTGTTTGTACCTTACTTGTGACAAAATTCTTCCATTGTTAATTGACATGTTTTTGTCCCCCTTTAATTTACATTGTTTTTACTCGTTAAAGTCTTTAGTTTCGACTAGTTAGAACGAAATTTTATTTTTCTATAAATTCTCAAAACCACACTCTTGGGACAATCCCAACCATTGGCTGGGTTACTAAACTATTGTACAATCATAGATAATTGCATTGGAAGTTGTATCTTGACTACACAAACATCAGGTAGAATCTAGTTATGTCATTAATGTTTAAGCAGTATGGTATATAACATACCATCAATGTTTTATCGATATGGTATTTGGATATACCATCAATGTGTATGTAGTATGACTTTTCGAGTCATCAATGATAATATTAAAATATGATTTTGATATATTTTTCAAAAAGAGTTTACAAGTACGAATTAAGTAAGAGTATAAGGGAACTATGTATTTCCAAAAGTATTATTTTTTACATTGATAAAAGAGAAACTTTGATTTCTAAATGAGTTATGAGTTCAGAAGAAATTTCAAGAGTAGTTACCTCTTTTAAGAGGGTAGTTTGAGAAATTATCAGAAAATAGAGGTAGAGTTATGTTTTTAAACAGATGAGCATGAGTATATATTATTGGACGTAGTATCGAGCACCAAAATGGGGGGTGAATTTTGAATATTCAGTGTCTCCATAAAAAGTGTATGCCAACATGGGTAAATGATCATACTTTTTAGATGATTACTTATTACTTTTTATGAATAGCTATGTGGATCCATTTATTTGAGGAGTTTTATACCGCAGCAAGGTATAGGCAAGTTCTGGCAGCGTGGGTGAGATGCTATATCATCATGTTCCTCATAGTGATGGTTGTCGGTTAGAGAAACTCCCAATAGATTTAAACTGTATTTTCTATATATCACTTTTATGTTGAGTTTAGAGATAAGAGAGTGTTTTTTAATGTTTTAAATGATTTTACTTCTTTATTTCTTTAAATTCAGCTGAGTACACATCTATATCTACTGCAGTCCTTTAATTTAGTTATTTGTTATTCACCCATATTACATACTCATACATTTCATGTTCAAATTCCATTCGACCTTCATCCTTTTATGATGCAAATAATGGTTCTTAGGATCCTCAACATGAGTCTGTTGAGATTACTTCATCTGCTCGCCAACTTTTGAGTAAAACTTCATTGCTTTCGGAGGGTTCTAGTTTTATTAGCTGTTAGTATAAGTAAAATTTTGAGTAGTAGTGGGTCTTGCCTCGAAACTCGTCTATATATAGTAGAGGATTCATAGATATAGAGTTTTGGAGAGTCTTGCAGTTTCACATATTTTATTTAAAACTTATTCTCCTACTTAGTATATTCAACAAAATTTTGAGGTTCAATAAACCGTTTTAAACCTTAATTTTAATTTAATGCTTATGCACACTTGAGTTAGTCTTTTGCTTGTAGTCATCTAGGATGAGGGTTCGCTTGGGGACCAATATTGGTTCTCTAGTGTCATCCACATCCAGGGTGTAGGCTTAGGTCGTTACGTTAATTTTTTTCTCGTAGGTTGTGCACTAAAAATTGGAAGCAGGTGTAGAAATCTAGATCGAGAGGCAGTTTGACAAGCTTAGTCATCTGACTCAATAAATTGCCAAATATCTTTGTGATAGCCCTTTTTACTATGAAACTAAGTTGTTAGCCTCTATAACATTCAGCGATATGCTTCCTGATGTTTTGTTAGATTCCATTGTTGACTCTTCCCCTATTGTTGATTTTGTTATGGCTAAAAGGGTCTAAAGATAGTGTCGCGTTTCCTTATCCCATAGAGTTACTCTAGTTGATTTTGTAGAGCTTGATATGCTAAATTTTGATGTCATTCTTGGAATGGATTGGTTACACTCTTGTTATGCTTCTATTGATTGTAGAACTTGTGTAGCCAAGTTTTAGTTCCAAAATGAGCCTGGGTAGTGGAAGGGTGGAAATTCTATGCCAAAAGGTCAATTTATTTCTTGTCTTAAAGATAGAAAGATGATTTCTAAGGGTTGCTTGTACTGTCTAGTTAGGGTGAGGGATATTGATTCTGAAACCCCTAGTCTTGAGTTGGTCTCCATTGTTAATATGTTTTTGGAAGTGTTCCCAGATGATCTGCCCGGTATTCCTCCCTAAAGGGAAATAGATTTAGGTATTGACCATCTCCAAAATAGTGAGCCTATATCTATTCCTCCTAATAGAATCGCTCCGGAATAACTTAAGGAATTAAATGATCTATTCAAAGATTTGTTGGATAAGGGTTTCTTCTGACCAAGTGTCTTTCCATGGGTGCTCTAGTTTTGTTTCTTATGAAAAAAGATGGTTCACGTCGTTTCTGCATTGACAACCGACAATTGAAAAGGTGACCATTTAGAATAAGTATCCTCTTCCAATGATAGTTTATTTGTTTGACCAACTCAAAGGAAAGATTTACTTTTCAAAGATTGACCTCTGATCAAGTTGTCCCCAACTAAGGGTGAAAGAAGATGATGTTCTGAAAATGACTTTTAGTACTCAGAATGGTCATTATGAGTTTTTGGTGATGTCGTTTGGTTTGACGAATACTTTAGCGGCATTTATGGATTTGATGAATAGGGTATTTAGAAAATACCTTGATATGTTTGTATTAGTGTTTATTGATGATATATTGATCTATTTATGAAGTGAGGATGAACATATTGATCATTTGAGAATTATGTTGCAATATCTCAAGGGCCGACAACTGTTTGCATAGATAGCAAATGTGAGATTTGGGAAAGGTCTATAGCTATTGTTTGCCATATTGTTTCAACTAAGGGTATTGAGGTAGATCGTAAGAAGATGGATATGGTCAAGATTTGACCTATACCTCTATCACATTTAGATATTAGAAGTTTCTTGGGTTTAGCCGATTACTACAAAAGTTTTTTAAGGTTTTTTTTTTAAGTTGCCTTTCCACTGACAACATTGACTCAAAAGAAGGCCATCTTTATATGGTCCGAAGCTTGTTAGAATAGTTTTCATGAATTTAATGATAGTTATACTTCTGCTCTGGTATTAACCTTACCAGATGGAACAAATGGTTTTGTTGTTTATTGTTATGCCTCGAGAATTTGGTTAGGATGTGTGCTTATGGAAAATGATAAATTTATTGCCCATGCTTCAAAGAAAGATAAGATCCATGAAAGGAATCATCCAACCAACAATCTTGAACTAGCGGTGATTGTTTTAACCGACTATATGTGTTTAATCTTAAAGATCTCAATCTTTATCAAAAAAGGTGGCTTTAGTTATTGAAATATTATGATAAGAGTGTTCTCTATCACCCCGATAAGGAGAATTTAGTAGCGGATGCTCTTAGCTGATTATCATTGGGTAGTGTTGCCCATATAGACAAAGGTAAAAGAGATTTGGTACGAAATGTACATAGATTGGCCCGAATGAGTGTTCAGTTATCAAACTACACCAAGGGTGGTGTTATGGTTCACAATGTCTTAGAATCGTCTTATTTGGCGGATGTGACGGCCAAGAAAAGTCTTGATCCAATTTTGGTAGAATTGAAAGAAATGGTACTTAGAAAGTCCATTGAGGCTTTCTCCCAATGGGGAGATGGTATACTCAGATATCAAGTCGTTTGTGTGTTCTGAATGTTGAGGACTTAGGTGAACATATCTTGTTAGAAGCTTATAGTTCTCAGTATTTCATTCACCCATGAGCCAACAAGATGTACTGTGATTTGCGACCGATCTATTGGTTGAATAGGATAAAGAAGGATATTGTGGGATTAGTGGATAAGTGTCCGAATTGCCAACAAATGAAAGCTAAGCATCAGAAATCGGGAGGTTTATACAAAGACATCAATATTCCTAGTTGGAAGTGGGAAGATTTAAATATGGACTTCATAGGTTATTTTCCTCGTACACGGTGATAATTTTATTTGATTTGGGTTATAGTATATAGAATGAGGAAATCGGCCCATTGATTCTCATCAAAGTTTCTTATTCAGCGGAAGCTTATTATAAGTTGTATTTGAGAGAAATTGTAAATTTTTTTTGAGTCCCCTTCTCCATTATCTCCCATAGAGGTACTAAATTTGCTTCTCTGTGTTGGAAGTCTTTCCAAAATGGTCATGGTACTAAAGTTAAGATTAGCACGTCTATTCATCCCTAAAACGATTGGTAAGAGGAGCATACTATCAAAACTTTATAGGATATATTGAGAGCGTATGTCATCAATTTCAAGGGAAATTGGGACGACCATTTTCCATTGATTGAGTTTTCTTATAATAATAACTATGATTGTAGTATTGGTGTGGCTCCATGTGACGCTCTCTATGGTAGGAGGTATAGGTCTCCTATAGGTTCGTTTAGGATGGGTGATGCTGCCTTAATAGGACCCGAGTTTGTGAAGAGGGTATGGATAAATTCTGACTTATTAGAGAGACGTTGAGAACAACCTAAAGTAGACAAAAGTCTTATGCCGATGTTAGAAGAAGAGAACTTGAGTTTGATATACACGATTGGGTTTACTTGAAAATCTCACCCATGAGGGTGTAATGAGGTTTAATAAATAAGGGAATAGTAGTCGATGTTATGTAGTCCCATATTATATTTTGAGAAGTGTTTGTACGGATGCTTATGAACTAGATTATCCTAATGAGTTGGCCTCGGTGTATCCAATTTTCCATATCTCTATGTTAAAGAAATGTGTTAGACAACCGACATATATAGTTCCCTTGGAAGGTTTGGGAGTTGATGAAAATATTTCTAATAAGGAAGTTCCAGTTGAGATTATAGACCTGCAAGTTAAGAAGTTGAGAAATAAAGAAGTTGCTTTTGTAAAATTGTTGTGGAGGAATCATTTAGTTGAGGGTGTTATTTTGAAGGCCGAGGTTGATATGATGTCCTAATACCCTCATATTTTTCCTTCTACTTCTGCCCTAGCTTAAGATAATGAGTTCCTCATTGTTTACTCTTTGTTTGGGTGTTATGTGTTTCACATATTCCCATGATTTCATTTTTATGCATGTTAAAAAAAAATTGTATTTTGAAAGAAAATGAGTATACATGATTGATTTTTCTCATGTTGTTGCGTATTAAGTATGAGTTTCCTATAGACTTCATGAAATGAGTTGTTGAACATTCTTTAGGTTGAAGTTCATATTTCCTCCTTGGATACATGCTTTTCAGAATAGATTGCATATTCTCTCCATTAGATGATGTTGAGCATGCATTTAGCTTGGAGATGATAGTTGTTCCTTGAATATGAGTAATATTAAAATTTCATGAATATTGGTTTGCTAGATCTAGTTCTTACCTTTCTTATGATGCATTGAGTACGTTTAGCTTGGAGTCGATGTTTCCTTCTGGATATGTGCATTTCGATTAAATTGCATGCATGATGGGTAGCTAATTCACTACTAGAAAATAGAGTTATCGCAACGGTTCTAAAATCGTTGCAGTAGGTGGCATAACAGATGCAATAGCTCTATTGCAACGGCTTGAGACCCGTTCCATCAGATCGCATTGCCATAGAGGTACCGCAATGGTTTTCTTCAATGGCTGACCTATCGTCACCATAGGTCTATCCATTGCAACAGATTTTTAACAATAGTCATAGACCAATCTATTGCGACGGTCATTTTATCAATCAGAACGGTTGAACTATGTTGCAACTGTTATTATTTGCAACAGTTGTTGAAGCTATCGCATCACTTTCTATGCTATAGCAACAATTATTAGATGCTAATCAAACAATTATTAAGAACTATTGCAACAGTTTTTAAATGCTATTTTAATGCTTATATAATATAATATACTGAAATTTTTATAAGTCACTAGAAAAACTATTCAACAACAGAATTATCATTTGAATTGTCCAACTAATATTATCCATATGAAAAAACAAAATATACAATGGTAGTTGAAAAAATTCAAGAGTGAGCATCCATAAGTTGGCAAAATCATCAAAAATAAAAGATTCTTAAACATCTAAAGGGCTTGCATTTAGAAACTAATACTCTAAAATATAATCCTCCGAGTCCCGTGCTTTCATTTATCCATGTTTATTTGTTTCACCTACAACAGCATAAAAAAATTTGATCTATATCAGATCTTGTTACAGAGAAAATAAAATAGAAAAGAACTCACATAAAAATGAAAGTAATATAAAGAATATTAACCTAGAGTTTTATTTGATCAGCTATGAAGCCATACAATATACATACATATATCCAAATAAGAGAATATTAACTATGGAGGAAAACCAATAAATAAAAAAGACCGCAACTTCAGAAAATAGAAAACGAGTCAAATACAAAAGCCCCAAATTTTATATAACAACAACTTAATCAATCTTTATGAAACATTCACTAAAATTCGAGTAACTCAATCTTAATCAACAAAATAATACAAGAATATTTATTTTGTTCATTAAATAGAATATCATATCATGTACATACTACATAACCAATTTTTTTCAGATCAAATTAATTCAACATGTATTATTTGTTGGTATTTGGAAGCTAGGCCTAGGAATATGATATTTTGCTCACAAGATTCAGGATATTAAAACTATACGCATAGAAATTTTACCTATTATTAATAACCAACAAAAAATTCCACATTTCCACCTAACCTGTTGACACAGTTGACTAGAATATTTCACGATCATTCATGAATATCATTATCCATCTACTCTAATATAGTGGTATTTATCATTGATGCCAGCAAGAGACAATAAGTGAAACACTTGAATTTGATAAGAGAAATTTCTACTAAGATTTACCTTTCAAGATTTGTGTAATTTTTCAGCAAGAATTGTAAATATGCATCATGTGCTCGATCTTTCAAGACCTACAATGAAAGGAAGTGAACAAGAAACTAAGTAGGGAGAAATGCAAATGAACTTGTATGTCTTCTCCTACTTTCTCCTCTGAAATTTTTTGAGACATAAAAATCTTGTTGTACAATTGGAAGTTCTGATAAATGTCTCCTCATCATCCAATTTTATAGTCCAACATGCATATTTGGAAGAATAGGTCTTTCAATGTCTATAATTTTACTTTTACTGGGAAGTTATATTATAAAAGCTTACTTTTAAGTTCTCTTCATTATTGAATTTTTTCCCTGTGGTAACTTTATTAAAATAGTTTTTTTTAAAAAGGTTTCTATCTTGTAAAAAATTCTTCTTTACAATAAACAATGACACAACTTAGTGAATGTTGTATTAAACTTTACACAAGAATACATTATCAATACCTTTCAGGAACCTACCTACTTGTGCAGTTTCAAATAGTAAAATAAAATAAAAAAATTAATAAATGATCATACTAACTATATCACAAAGGGATTTTATTTGGCTATCTTGGAATCAAGAAATTACTACAATTGCTTTTTAGATTCCAAAATCAAACATTAAAGCAACCATACATGATATACAATCACGAGTAGGTTCCCAATGATAAGCTGAAAGTTCACTTGAGATGACAAGTCTATAAATGAACTAAATAAAGCTAAATAGACTATTACAACTCTAGAGATTCATTGAAACTACAAGTCGGTAAATGAACTCACTAACCTGTTTTTAAGATGTCGACAATCTGGACTCTCCAAATTAAGGCATCTTCATCTCCGGTGTATGGCATAGTTCTCGTCACCTCTTTCATGCCGACAATAATCATTTTGAAGTGCCCCAATGACATTTCATTCTTACAGAAAACTACTATGAAATGAACTAATTCTAATTGAACTTGAAATCTTACAACAACTTTCAAGCTATATTAGAAGAGTTCTCAAGAAAAAAAATTCTACAATTTATAAGTAATTAAAGGAATACATACTCTTCAAACAATTGATAAATTAAAGAAGCATAAACAAGATATAAGATTTGCAAATGCAAAAATCTTGTAAAGAAAAAGATTGAAAACAATAGAGAAAGTGGACTGACCTACAATAATATGAACAAAAGATTTTATAGTTATGAAGAAACTTTCTGAAATAATATGAACTTAAATCTATACTCCTGCCTTGTTCCTCAGATTTGTCCTTTCCATCAATATTGGTAGAATCCTGTGGATCTTGTTGTATTTGTTCCCGAACTATTTGCGATTCAAGAGTGGTGGGAAGTTGTGACTCTTACTGCACTTGTTCATGTATTTCCTTTTTATGAATGAGTGGCAGAATTAAGCAATAGTTGTTGTACTTGCTCATGGACAATTAATTGTGCTACAAGAAAGGTAGAATCAACAAACACTTGCTATACTCGAGATCCAGCTCGAATGTAGTTTGAGTTCTGCTTTTGGTTGTGATAGTTCTCATTTGACTTTAAAAGTTGAACAGAAGGAATACAGTCTGCGTTGTGCTTGTAATGGTGACTCGATATCTTTTTGTTTCGCAAAGATACAAGTGATCCAACTTGAACATACTTTTTGTGGTTTAACTTTCTTGATTTTCCTTTAATACTTTTTGTGATTTTCCTATCTTGAAGAGAAATCCTTTTGATCCTTAACCGAGTAACTGAAAAATGGATCTTTTAGTTGATAAAAATGAACAAAGAGCCATGGAGCAATTTGGAAACCATGGTGCTTTAAGTTCATACACTAAGTAAAACAAAAAATGGGGAAAAAAGATGTACTTTCTCAATAGTTTATCCTACTAAAACTACAGATAATTGTCCTTTGTAGAATTCAAAAGGAAAATTATCTATGCACCTTGTGCGTATAATACATGTACATAATAACTAGATAAAATAGAAAAGGAAGAAACACTAGCCTTTTGAGCACATGATGATTGAAACTATCACTTTTATCATAAGTTGAACGGATATTTATAAGCTACCAAGAAACATAACAGTAGAATTTCTTTGACAGCACTTTAATACTATACACAGTGATGCTACTACTTTGAATTTTTCTCCTTGTTTCTTGATCCCAACAGAGATTCACTTTCAGTGTTGACAATCATATATTTGCTCAAAGATAGTGCAATCTAATTGGAAATAAGCCCCTAGAAGCTATATATCATATGAATTTACTAAATGGTAAACAAGAACTGAATTTACTTATAAAATAAACAACTAAAAGGTAAACAAGAATTGAATTTATTAATGCATAAGTAAAAGGTAAACAAACAATTCAAGCAGACAAAGAACATCCTGGATTGTCAAATTTCATTCAATCATATTAACAAGGTACGTTATAGTAAGATTATTGTAGGGTTGATACCCGAATTGAGCCATTAAACCAAAATGCTGAATTCTAGAACCCCTCACACCATTATTTTTGCCAATATAGGAATATTACAACCCAATCCAAATTGTTCAAGATGCAAATATTAGTCCACCCGATACAGTAGATACATTAAAACCAAGCCATCTAACTCCTAATACACCTAAATTTGCAATCATAAATCTTACTATTCTCTTTTGATAAAGAACTCTTACTAATTGAAGAAGCTTGTCGCCCTTTAAAACGAAATTCTTCACTGAACGGATGGAAGAAGTTAGATCACCGGGGAGGTGGAGACTCAAATCCAGTAGAAGTAGTCTAGTATGTATTAATTGTTAGGAAAAAATGATTTCAGAAGTTTGTAGTTTAAAGCAAGTCGTACACAATTATATGGCTATAAAATGAAAAGTTAAAAATTAAATTATCTCTAAATATATTATTTTGGATTCTTTTCCTATAAAAAATAAAAAGAGGAGTGTTTAACGTAAAATAGAACAGATAGAGAAAGAGGTTAAGCTAACACCATTAGCAAAGCATCTCTTTTCTGTTTCAGATTAATCAATTTCATTTCAATCAATTAGTCGAGGTAGTTATCCCAGTTCCTATACTACATGGGGAGGGGCATCATTCTTGTAACACCCCTAAATGCTAATTACCTTCGTTAAACTACTTCAATATGGTTTATTCACATTTTGGGAACTTGAAATTTTTAAGATATTTGCAAACTTGCTTAGCTTAGATTGTAATCGTAATTTATGGGATTGTATGGGGTTATTTACATAAGAGTTTATTTGGAATTTGGTATGGTTGAAAAAAAAAAGAAAATGAAGGATATATATATAAGTGTAGATGTACACAATTTGGGGCAGCACACAACACTATTTCTGGGCAGCACCTTGGCCAGCCAAGTGTCCCAAGTGATAAGCATAACTTGTGTGGCTATATATTGACATTTCTCTAGTGAAATTAGGTCCATTAAAAGCCACAAAAACTTTAGAACTTAAATTAACCTTTTCTTCATCAGAATCAGAAGAAAAACCTTGGTCTTTTGGTTGAAATTCAAGATACAAATCGCCTTGTTTGGTAAGTGCTGAAAATCTGTTTCTGAACTAGGCAGTGTTTGGTAAATTGTGTATATCTTGTGATCTGGAAATTCGTTTTGTCTGAATAAATATGTTTTGGAAAGCTGATTCATATATCTACAACTCTTATGTTTATTTGAAAGTCTAATTTAGCTGTTATGGATGTGAAAACTGGGATGCAACACAGGACAAGTTCTGTCCAGATTTCTCTGTTGTTGTAGCTGAGTAGATTGTGTTACGTTTAGAATATCTCAGTATCTAGAACTTCGTTTTGGGTGAATAAATATGATTTGGACATCTAGTTCATATATCTACAACTCTTATGTTTATTTGAAAGTCTGATTTAGCTGTTATGGATGTGAAAACTGTGACGCAACACAGGACAAGTTCTGTCCAGATTTCTCTGTTGTTGTAGCTGAGTAGGTTGTGTTACGTTTCGAATATCTCAGTATCTAGAACTCCATTTTGGGTGAATAAATATGATTTGGAAAGCTAGTTCATATATCTACAACTCTTATGCTTATTTGAAAGTCTGATTTAGCTGTTATAGATGTGAAAAGTGGGACGCAACACAGGACAAGTGTTGTCCAGATTTTGGGTTTAGAATTCCGGTAGGAACCACTGTTAGTGTATTGATGATATCTTTTTGTACAAAATGTATTTTTCAGTGATTCTTGTTGCGTTGCAATCTTAAGAGATGTATCTACAACTTTAATGAAGGTTAAAAAATCTATTTTTGCTGATTTCCTGTTCAAATTTAAGTTGCAACAGGGTACTAAACTGGCCATAATCACTATTTTGAGAAAAGAATTTTGTCTGTGTGGGCTGAGCTTACTAATGATGATAATCCTGTTTTATTTTGATATTATTGAGATATTAGGAATTAAAGAAGTTGTTTAATTGCATTTTTAAGGTTGTATATACTTGTGAACAAGTTGAGGAACTTGATACGTTGCCTGGTCTCCAGTTTGAGCTTGCGAAGTTTATTGGATTATTGCTACGCTAAAGTATTGAGATTTGTGTATAAACTTGTACTTGAACTCTTGTGATGGCTGGTATAAATGAAATTTGATATTGATACCTCAGCTACCTCTTGTTACTTTGCATTGTCATGTTGGTATGATGCTTGTGTAACTCGCCCACTTGTACGGATTGTTGGATCACTTGGCACTCTTGTTGGGACTATGTCCTTCTAGTGGCTGCGGCTTTGTCACTATTGGCAGGCCTCTTGATTCAGATCATTTGCCATCTTGACTCTGGATTTGTAGTTCGTCTTAGGAATGGAAGTTATCCATTTTAAGTACGAACTAGAAAGCCATTTTTAATATGGTTCTTGGTCTTCTTGATACAGGGCTTCGATCCTTCTTGCTACAGGGCTTCGGTCCTTCTTGATACAGGGCAGCGACCCTTCTTGATACTTGATTGTGCCGGGTGTGACAACATGAAGTATATATGGGGCGAGCCTTGCTATTGAAATTCTTGGAAAAGGGTGCTATGAGCTTCTTGATATTTGTATCTTGGAATATCGAATTTGATACTTGTTATCTATTGCTACTTGATTTATTTATTATATTTCAAGTATGATGCTCATTGACTTGGAAAAGGTGGGTTGATGAATTTTGAGGTTTTCGACCCTATAGTTTTACACCACTAAGCTTTATGCTTAGCGATAGTTGTTTCTATCATAGGGGCTGATCAAGAGGAATGATGAAGATGGCCATGGAGATGGAAATTTTGATAATTTAAAAGAAGATCACATTTGCATATAGGCATATATATTTTTTATAAATTTTGGTACTTATATACGATCTATATGATGTATATATTTGCATTCGATTTTGAAGCCTTACCGTATCATGTTCATGGGTTGTAATCTAAGTATGGCTACGTGTTTGGTTTATTTGGGTGTGTAAGCCCAAGTTTTGTAATATGTTACATGTCCTATTTGTTGGTAATGATTGTATAAAACATGAACCCAACTAATTTGGGTACTCGGAAGTGGATAATTTTTATTATCATTAATTACTTGCATGAGAAAAAAAAATATATTTTTACATCTTGTAATTTATGTGCATACGGTAAATGGAAAGGGGTCGCTACAATTCTACTAAGCTAGCTTACTAGATATTGTATATTCTCTTTCATGTTTTCTTCTTAAACAATCTTCTTTCATAAAGAATTGTATTTTGCAACTCAAACAATTTTTTCTCCATCAACATTAGTATTTGCAACTTTTTTTATATGAAAAATTGAATTTGAGCAAGTAGTAGCAGAATATCAGTCGCCTCTAGCATCAAGGATATTATCCAAACAACTTTTGCACTTCTAAATTGGAAAACTAACGGACATAGTAGATACAACAACACGTGAAAACAAAAGAAAAGCTAAAGCACATGAATTACCAGCCAACTTAATGAAGAACAAATTTTTAGGGATTATAGATAAAACAAATAGTTAATTTTTTTGAATAGAGTAATACACAGAGATTGGTGAGCATATAGAATCGGTTTTGTAAATAATTAGGGAAAAAGAAGAAAACTTAACAACGATTTTGGAATCTGTGAAATTAGGGCTCTGAGAAATTAGTGATGAAATCAACAATTTGGTCTCTCAGGCAGGGTATTTTGGACTCTATGATGAAAAAAGGACTGAGCAAGTTTGAACTCTCTAATGAGTGACTCCATTAACGGATTGAGCTAAATTCCACAGAGGTTCAAGAGCCCTTTTCTGCATTGAAAACCAGCGATGAACACAATCCGCTTTCTTCTACAGACCCTCCACTACGTTGAAAATTTCAGACCATATTAGGGCACTAAAGCTTTCTCCAGTTTAAAGCTTTAAAATGTATTTTCCAGTTCAAAGTGTATTTGTTAGAGTGGAAAAAATTAGGTTTATTTTCTTTTTCGTGAAAGAAGAAAAATTAGGGGAAAATGATGGGGAAGGTTATATTATGTTTTGGCGGTATTATGAAATTTGTGGGAAAAATAAGGAGGGATTTCTATAGTTGTTGCAATAGAAATATATGTGTTGCCACAAATAAGCTATTGTAGCGGGTGTGTAAGACTATTGCGATACCTCATCTATGGCAACGTTTTCTAACTCAAACGCAACAGTTGTTTGGTAATATGTGGTAATCGTACGAAATATTTTATGCAACGGGTGTAACTATTGCCATAGACAGTCTATGGCAACGATTTTCAAACTGTTGCCATAGATGTCGTTGCCATATGCCTAATTTCTAGTATTGTAATGTTGAGTCTTTTCCTTCATGAGGTGTTTAGAATTCCATATGAGGATGAATGTTCTCAAGGGGAATATAATGTAAAACCTCAGAATCTAGTGTCTAAACAAGGAACCAAGTAAGAGTTCATGAGCTAAAGAAGTGAGCATGGGCAACCTTCAAGTGGACCCATATGGGCCATTTAGGGTACCACGAGGCATGTTTGTGCCCGTGGTGGCTCACAGTAGCTAACCAAGGCAGCCTCACCTCCCACGACCTCCATGGTGACTTGTAGTGGGACCCTATGTCATGGTGATTAACGTGGAGGGCTAGGTAGTGGGCAGGCTTAGGTAGCCTTCTCCTATGAGCCACTTCATAGCTCATAAAGTCCTTGACAACTCGTATAGATTGGCATGAGGGAAGTTGGTATATAGGGGTGTTTTGCCAAGCCACAGTTTAAGGACCACTAACTGTTTAGGGGCATTTGGGTGTGGAAAGAGTGGCCACAAGATGAGTGATTGTCCAATACTCAAGGATAAAAGAATTGAAGATAAACAAGCTCCTCCAAGTTGTTCCAACTCCAATGCCCAAAAGCAAAATCGCTTTTATGCTCTTCAATCCTGAGGTGACCAAGAGAGCTCCCTAGATGTTGTGACCGGTATGTTAAAAGTCTTTTCTATTGACGTGTAATCCTTGCTAGATCCCGGTGCCACTTTGTCCTTTGTTACACCTTTTGTGGCCATAAAGTTTGAAATTCCCCCCGAAGTGTTAGTAGAACCTTTTCTCAGTTTCCACCTCGGCTGGTGACTCAGTATTGGCTAAAAGATTCTATAGGCGTTGCCCTATTTCTTTGTCTCACAAAGTTACTTTTGTTGATTTGGTAGAGATAGACATGCTAGATTTTGATGCACTTTAGGGTATGGATTGGTTGCATGCGTGTTATGCCTCTATAGATTGTAGTACTCGGGTGGTCAAATTCAAATTTCCAAATGAGCCTATTTTAGAGTGGAAGGGGGAAAATTGTATCCCTAGAGGTCAATTTATTTCTTTTCTTAAAGATAGGAAAATGATCTACAAGGGGTGTAACTAATATCTAGTTAGGGTGATGGCTGTTGAGTTTGAAACCTCTTTTGTAGAGTCGGTTACGGTAGTAAATGAGTTTTTCAAAGTTTTCCCTGATGACTTTCCCAATATTCCTCCCAAATGGGAAATAGATTTTGGCATTTATCTTTTAACGGAGACGCAACCTATCTCCATTCCTCTTTATAGAATGGCTCCAGCCGAGTTGAAAGAGCAACTAAAGGATTTATTAGATAAGGGCTTCATCCGACCGAGTACCTCTCTATGAGGTGCTCTGGTACTATTTGTTAGAAAGAAGGACGGGTCTCTTAGAATGTTCATTGATTATTGTCAATTAAACAAAGTGACCATCAACAATAAATAACCCCTTCTGAGAATCGATAACTTGTTTGATCAACATCAAGGGGCTAGCTATTTCTACAAAATTTATCTTCGTACGGGTTATAACAATATAAGGATGAGAGGGGTTGATATTCCCAAGACAAATTTAGAACCAGGTATGGTCACTATGAATTTGTGGTTATGTCATTTTGGTTGACAAATGCCCCGGCGACATTTATGGATTTGATGAATAGGGTGTTTAGAAAATACCTTCATATGATTTTGATTGTGTTTATTGATGATATCTTGATCTATTCGAGAAGTAAGAATGAACATATGTACCATTTGCGAACTGTCTTGCATGTTCTTAAGGACAAACTACTTTTTGCAAAGTTTAGCAAGTGTGAATTTTGGTTGAGATCCGTAGTTTTCCTTTTTCATATTGTGTCAAGCAAGGGTATTGAGATAGATCCTAAGAAAAAAGATGCGGTCAACAGTTGGCTTAGACCTCTAACTCCTTCTGATTTTAGAAGCTTTTTGGGTTTGGCCGGTTATTATAAGAGGTTTGTTGATGGTTTTTCCTCCATTGCTTCTCTGTTGATCGCCTTAACTCAAAAATAAGGCTATTTTTAAATGGTCGGAGGCTTATGAGATAAGTTTCCAAGAGTTGAAAAATAGACTTACTACCACTCCATGTTGACCTTACCAAAGGGTACTGATGGTTTTGTTGTTTATTGTGATGCTTCTTGTCAAGGCACAGGGGTACCTCTTAGATGTAACACAGCGTACTTGATCCTAAAGGGGTCTCATACAAGCCGTTATCATATCATAAACATAAGTAATAGGAATGATGCAACATTAAAACTTTTACAATCGAAGTCTTTTCATAAAAACCATATGGAAGTCTAGACATTGTCTCAATGAATAATGTAATACAATCGAATATCAATAAGGGTCACAACCCTTTACAACAGTCTCAAAAGAAAAAGTAGAAGAAACTAGAAATGAACAACTTCCATCCTCGAACCAAGAGGACTCACCAAAAGCATGGAGAAAATAAATCCAAGCTTTACACAAAGGGAGAATTACACCTCAACGACCAAGACCTACACTTATAGAAAATGTAGAAAATATGGGTTAGAATAAAAATGCACCAAGTATTGTAGCCATGCATAAAAATCCTTAAAACATGCTCAAAAATGACATTTTGTTGAAACCATGCATTTATCAAGTTTAAAAGTCATCATGCAAATTTGTGAAGAAACATAAGTCAAACCATTTCATAAGCAACCCTAAGATATACTTGTGGAATGCATAGGTAAGATCCCATAATCCTACCTAATGGTAAGCACCACTTTTAGGCAACCATAATCATGCATATTATACCTTGACCTCATCCATAGCCAATACTCATAGACAAGGAAATATTTATGTTCATAGCTTGTAGCAAGTACAATCACTCTTACCAAAAATCCATATCATACGTGCATAATTCATCAGTCTTCTTAGCATAAGAGAACCATACCACAACCACTCTAAAAGCCTACATGTGCAATGAATAAATGGAGTCCCATACACCAATTCATATTAAGTAGAACCTCTTAAGAAGCTATAGTTATAGTTCATGTTTGTGTTCTTTTCATAGATCATATTATTGTCATGTATAGAAATATAGCCTTAACCGACATAGACCATGTGAGTGATGAGCCACAAATTGGACCCATTTCGGGCTATATTTTGATAGAATTAGCATCCTCAAATGCATATGTTGTCTCAATATCTGATGGAAACCCTTAAGTTTCAGGTATTTGGAGTTTGAGGCAAAGCATGGACACTACTTGGCAAAAAGGAACATGGCGGCTCAAAAGAACGAATAAATGAAGACCTGAAGATTGCCTAGCCCAAGTGGCGAGTTACAGATGGGCCTGGAGATCGCCTTTTGTTCTAGTGTGCTGAGCCCTAAAGGAGAAGGTCAAACACACGATGAAGAGAAGTGGTCGGTGTGTCACCGAGCAATTCCGTGAAGCAGTACTTCTACTTCCCAATGCCTAAAAATAAGAGAATGTTGTAGGCAAAAGCAGGAAGGTGATGAAGTCAACCAAAAGGTGGATCGCCAAGCGTATCGACGATCTTGACTAACTGCGCCGGATGGTCCTTAACAACATAAATTTTCAAACACTATAAATACTTGTTTTAAACTTCTAGCTTAGTATCACTTTTATTATTCAAACTTTTTACATTTTTTGAGAGACTTATGTTTTAGAGGGTTTTGTAGACTTTTTCCTAAGACCATAAAGATTCAAAGGGTTTCAACTCTAGGAATTGGAAGTGGGTCTCAAAGATTCTTCACTCTTGACATGTTTTAATACTTAGTTCATCATACCTAGTTTATGTAAACTGATATTGGTATAAACTTTTATATCTTTTACATGTATAGCTAAAACCCCAATTCTTGGGTGTGATTTTGTGAAATGGGCTAAATTATCTATTGGGTCTTTCTTGTTGATAGTTTATTCGTTATTTAAATGCAATTTCGTTTAGTAGTTGTATAAGAACTTAGTGGGATTGTAGTTGCAAATACAATTTCATCTTAGTATTTTCAGCTTGCTCGAGAGATAGGTTGTAAAACTAAGACTACTAAATTGATAGTCGGTGGTATTGGGTTGACATGGGTTCAGCTTGAGAGAGTGAATCCTAGTCCTTTTCCCACATATTCAACTCGAGAGAGTGAATGGGCAAAGGCGGAGGCTGTGTATAATGTGGAAACTCGATGTTTGAGAAAAACCAAGTTGATTAGGGGTAAGTTACTCAATAGAGAATTTACCCCTACTATAGTCTAGCCTAGTAACAAATGCTCAACAATTAACTATTAAGAACATGTACCCAATATTCTAGTTTAACCCATATTCCTATCACATCCCAATAATCCCGTCTCCCTATCCCTTTTTCTTGTTAATACAAACCACTATTGATAATTGAAGCTTCCGTCACTCCGTAGATTTAGTATGTTTTTATTCGTTAATATTTATTGCTATGACTAATTAGAACTTGATTTTATTTTTCTATTAATTCTCAAAACCCCTCCATGTGGGAATGATCCCAACCCTTGGTGGGGTTATATTACTACACGCGATCGTTTGGCACAGCCTATCAGGATTATTTAGGCCATGATCCTGAAGATGGGGTATTTGGCCTAATCAGCTGATATGCGGGTGACCCGATTTGAGAGATCAATCCTAGGGATGATCGAGAGTGCCATACTTTCTGCACTAACCCCCCTCCACACTTCTGTTGATGCGTTGACTGTAAGAATCTCAATGTGTGAGAGAAGACGTGGGAAACCTCCGAGGTAACGAATTTGAAAGCTAAAGTAGTAGATCTGAGGAAGGACGTACACTATCTAAAGTCTACCAACTTCAATTCACTAATAGAGGCTATTGATTATTAAGATGCCCCAGAAACTTCAGTGATTCCTCTAGCTACCACCGGTGAAGTACAAAGGGATGGCACATTAGATGAGGAGTCGGATGGAAAGACCGACAATGAGCATATGGCGGTGCATGATGATGAGATGATAGAGAGCCAAGAGGAGAGCATATTTAGAGATTTGCCAGATCTGATGGAGACAATTGTGTAGCCGGTGAGCTAGATATCACTGACTAAGTCATCCACAGTGGCTCCTACTGGATTTGGCATTTTTGTTCCTTCTAAGGTGATTTCAGGCACTGATGGCCAATTACAGACTACAACACTGGGCAATGATGCCCGGATAGATAAAGAGACTACATAGACAAGATCCCCTCTTTACCTCCATCTGTATCTTACTTTCTTTCACTTTTGGATACTTTAGTTCACTTGCATTAGAGGACAAATGGTTTTTATTTGTGGTAGGGTGAAGCCAACCTTTTGTGTGAATATTGATGTTCGTGTTTTGTTTGCATAGTTAGGTGTGCTTAAAATTGTGTTTTATACTATTTTTAGCGGATGTTTGAGCTTCTGGCTCTTTTTGTCATAAAATTGTAAATGATTTTGGCCCTTCCAAAAAAAAATTAATTTTTGCCACCCGTTGAACATGTGGAATGTGGTTGTTCTGCAGCAAATTTGAGTTTCAGTTTTGATCAATATAAATGACTCAGATAGTGCTTATAAATGAACAAACATAAATGTGCGTCTAGGACGAGGCCAAGTGAAGTTACATAGTCAATATGTGAACTCTTTGCATCTCCTTGTGACGATCCAATTATCTAATTGATTCTTTTATGATGAACGTTGCACACTAGCAAAAGTGTGGAGTCTTGTTTGACTTTGGTGTCAATGCCTTATATGATGAGTTTACTGTGAACCATGCATGATAACACCTAGAATTTTCCCCGTTGGTCCGGTCGACTAAGAGTGTGAGCCAATTTGACATATACCTCATTTATGACCTACCTTGTGAGTGTGTAAACCTCTTTTGAACACCCCTTGAGCTTTACCTTTCTTTGGAAGAAAGTTGAAGAAAACATGACCTTTCTTAATCCACTACCCATAATCCTTGTGATTCTTGGTTGATCAAATACACAATTTAGGCAAAAACCCTAAGCGGGGGGTGTGGTTAAAAGAAAAGGGCAAGTCAACAAGTGCAAACAAAGTTCCCTTTAACCCAAGGTGTTTAAAAAAAGTGGAACCTCTCCATACAAAAAAAAAAAAAAGAAAAGAAAGAAAAATAAAAATAATGAAAAAGTTGTGGAATAAAGTACAAATGAAATGGGCGTTCCGAACAATCCATGGAAGTGAATAATGGGATGACTTATGAGCACTACAAAACTGATGACAAAAGAGGAAAAGGAAGTGTTGAAAGCGCCACATTTCACCAGCATAAAAGTCACTAAACCTAAATGATCATACCTTTGCACTCAACCCCATTACATGCCTTGAAAAGACCTTTTTTATCTTGAGTAAGCTGAAAAGATTGTTGATTGAAAAATACGGGCAACCTATGGGTGAAAGCATGCATTGTGTTCTTCTTTGTGAAAGTAAGCGTTGCATTTGATTCCAGAACTTTAACTGATTAAACCATTGTGTGTGAAAATGGAATCACTTTTTATGTGAGGCCATTCGAATACCTTACTTGAGATAGAACTTGCATTTGAAGCAAGTATAGTGAACTTGATAATCTTTGATAATGGTGTTTCACAACTTGAGTCTTTGAGTATACAATTGATCCTTGCAAGAGTAAGTTAAGTTTTGTTGTATACATTCTTGATTGAGTCTTGTGTAGCACTGTTTGATGCATCCTTTTTGAACTGCTGAACTTGAGTTTTACTTGAGGACAATCAAAAGTTTAAGTTGGGGTGTTGATGAGTCCACAAATTGGACTTATCTAGGGTTATATTTTGATAGAATTAGTGTCCTCAAATGAATATTTTGTCTCAATATCTGATGTAAACCCTTAAGTTTCATGTATTTGGAGTTTGAGACAAAGCATTGACACTACTTGGCAAAAAGGAACAAGGCGGCTAAAAAGAACGAAGAAATGAAGGCCTGAAGATGATCGAACCCAAATGGCGAGTCTCCTATCGGCTTGGAGATCGTGTTTTGTTCCAGTGTGCTGAGCCCTAAAAGGAAAAGGTCAAGTCCGCGATGAAAAGGAGCGATTAGTGCATCGCCGATCACTTTTGCAAAGCAGTACTTCTATCGCCCAATGCCTCAAAATGTGAGAATGCTAAAGGCAAGAGTAAGAAGGCGATTAAATCAACCAAAAGGCGGATTGCCGAGCATATCGGCGGTCTCGACTAACTACACTGAATGGTCCACCGCAACACAAATTTTTGAACACTATAAATACTTGTTTTAAATTTCTAGCTTAGTATCACTTCTATTATTCAAACTTTTTACAGTTTTTGAGAGAGTTAAGTTTTAAAGGGTTTTGGAGAGTTTGTTCTATGACCTTGAAGATTCAAAGGGTTTCAACTCCAAGCAATTAGAAGTGGATCTCATAGATTCTTCACTGTTGACATGTTTTATGACTTAATTCTTCATACACTATTGATGGAAACTGATATTGATATAAATTTCTATCTCTTTTACATGTCTCACTAAAACCCCAATTCTTAGGGTGTGATTTTATGAATATGGGCTAAATTATCTGTTGAGCCTTGCTTGTTGATGGTTTATTTATTGTTTAAATGTGATTTTGTTTAGTAGTTATCTATGAACTTAATGGGATTGTAGTTGTAAATACGATTTCATCTTAGAGTTTTTGGCTTGCTCGAGAGAGAGGTCGTAAAACTAAGACTACTAAATTGATAGCTGGTGGTATTGGGTCAACATGGGTTCAGCTTGAGAGAGTGAATCCTAGTCCTTCTCCCACACATTTAGCTTGAGAGAGTGAATGGGTTAAGGCGGAGGCCGTGCTTAATGCGGTAACTCGGTGTTGGAAAGAAACAGAGTTGAAAATAGGTAAGTTGCCCGAGAAAGAATTTACCCCAACTATCATCTAGCCTAGTCACAAATGCTTAACAATTTACTATCAAAAGCATGTACCCGATAGTCTAGTTTAACCAATATTCCTATCACATCCCAAGAATCCCATCTCCCTATCCCGTTTCCTTACATTTTTGCTCTTTTTGTTGATTACTTAAAACAAAACCCCATTGATAATTGACTCTTGCATCACTCCTTAGATTTAGTATGTTTTTATTCGTTAATATTTATTGGTATGACTAATTATAACTTGATTTTATTTTCCTATTACTTCTGAAAACCACCCTATGTGGGAACTATCCCAACCCTTGGTTGTGTTAATCACTACACGCGATCGTTTGGCACTTGAACCGAAATAGTGTCAGTTGATTACTTTGAACATAGTGAGCTATATAGAATCTTGTGTCATGCCCCTACATTGAAAATAGGTGTCTTACTTGCCTAAGGTAGAACTTATTTGTTAGATTCTAGGTGGATCCACTAGTTAAAGACCTATGTGAGCACAGAGTTACAGGATAGGGAGATTGCTACTAGACACCCGGACTACTTGACGTAGAAGGTTTCCATCTCATGAGATATATGTCTTGGGAACCCAGATTAACAAGCGTGAAGGAACAAATTGGGAAGCTGGACTAACTAGCGTAAAAGCTTCCTTCCCATATTCATATCCATTCAGTGCTAAGCATAATTCCCTTTAAAAATTCACGTTACTTCTTTACTTAAGTTTATGTTCATTAAATAACTCGCTAGCACTCAAACCAACATGGTATCATGATAGGTCATAGATTCATTAGGTTAGAATGACCTTTCAACCTTAGATTCATCAATATGTGAGTAAAACTTTCACATCATGTTCATAGTATGTTCATGAGAATATCCTTTCATTCAACACAACAACGTCATCATAGTTATATTTAATTCATATATAATAATGTGTAAGCGTATAGGGGGGAATGATCTTTCAATCAATATCACAATTACACCATAGTCATAGAATCTTCATTCTCAAAGTAATTCATGAAGTACATGCATAATTATCATGCTCATGTACAAATTCTAATAATTTACCCTTCAAGAATCATTAATCACATTCAACCCAACATCTATAATTTCTACACTAGATATGGGTAATAACACAATTCAATCAATTCAACTTATTCATGCAAGACCCATTTACATGCTTTTAAAATCAATTAACCCACATTAAGATCACAATTTAGAAATATAGGGGATCCATGGGTTCTAGTGGGATTTCACCATAGTTCAGCCATATATTACCAATTCAATCATAAAACAACACAATTCAACCATTGAAACAAATTTTAAAGAGAACCCATGCTACTAGAATAAAGCCCTAACTTTTGGAGAAATTGTAAGATTTGAAATAAAGTTTTGAAGGGGCTTTATGGGTGGAATCTACCCAACGATGAAAACTACCATACCTTCATGATGAATATTCAAAGAATTTGATGAAAAAACCTATATTACTTCAAGCCCAAGCTTAAATTTTACTCTTCTTATTCTTGGGTTTTTAGAGGGAGAAATATTGTGAGGGAGATGAACTTTTGATTTTGATTTGGGCCTTTGTGTATGTGATTTAGTATGGGTGTTTAATGACTTAAAATACCTTATATATTTATTTAAAAATAATTTAAAATATATACCTAAACATAAAAATTACAAAACTACCCCTTTACCCCACGTGTGGGATGCTTATGTGCCTAAGGCATTTGTCCACGAGTGGCTACACGGGCAGTCCACTGCTCCACATGCCGTGGTCCCTCCCATGGACTTGTGCCTTTGGATTGTGAAGCTAAGGCAATGTACACGAGGGTCTCCATGTACAGTGGAAGCTTTCATAAACCATGGACCCTACCGTGAGCTACTCCTCTTTCCCACACTACTAAGGCAAGCTTCATGTAAGGCGCTCCACGTGCAGCGGGGTCCTCCACATTCTGTAGACCCTCGCATGGATTGAAGCCCTCTGCCCAAACAACTAAGGAATTCTTCACAAAGGGTCTTCATGGGCAGTGGAGTCCTCCACACCTCGTGAACCCTCACGTGGACTGCCTTCTTGCAAAAATGGCTAAGGTATTTGTTCACGAGGGGCCTCCAAGGGCAGTAAAGCCTTCCACCCTCCTTGAACAGTCCCTTGAACCTGCCTCCTTGCCTAAAAATGGCTAAGGCAGTGTTTAAGAGAGCATCTAAGGGCAGTGAAGGCATTAAGGCGCATTGAAGCATCGCCTGAACAATCTCTATTGCCCACACGGCTAAGGCAAAGTTCAAGGGTACTTATACGGGCAGTGATGTCAAAGACTTGCAATACAATCCTCAAGTAGTTCATTTGCTCATTTTGAATCCTTGAATAGATCAAAATGTCATGAATAAACATGATCCCAAACATATCAATATATTGTTTAAACAATGTATTCAGTAGGTCCATAAATGCCTCTGGGGCATTCGTCAACCCAAATGGCATAACCACAAATTCATTGTGACCATACCGGGTCCTAAAGGCCGTCTTGGGAATGTCGACCCCTTTTACACTTAGTTGATGGTAACCTGAACGAAGATCTATTTTGGAGAAATAGTTAACCCCTTGAAGTTGATCAAACAAGTTGTCAATCCTCGAAAAAGGGATACTTATTCTTTATGGTCACTTTGTTTAATTAACGATAGTCAATACACATTCTATGACACCCATCCTTCTTTCTAACAAACAATACCGGAGCACACCATAGAGATATACTCAGTTGAATAAAACCTTCGTCTAGCAAATCCTTTAGTCGCTCCTTCAACTCTTTCAACTCGGCCGGAGCCATTCTATAGGGAGGAATGGAGATAGGTTATTTATACGTCTAAAGATCAATGACAAAGTCTATTTCCCAATCTGGAGGAATGCCAGGTGAGTCATCGGGAAAGACTTCTGTGAATTCATTCACCATAGGGACTGACTCTAGAGAAAGGGATTCGGACACAACATCTATAACCCTAACAATTTGGTAAATATAGCCCTCGAAGATTATATTCCTAGCTTTGAGGCAAGAGATAAATTGACCTCTAGGGATAGAATCCCCCCCCCCCCCTTCCACTCTAAAATGTACTCATTCTGAAATTGAAACTTTACTACTCGAGTCCTACAATCAATAGAGGTATAACATGCATGCAACCATTCTATACAAAAAATCACATCAAAATTTGTCATGTCTTACTCCACCAAATCCTCCAAGGTAACTTATAGAATAAAGAAGTAGGAAAACTCCTATATATTCTTTTTGGCACCATTGAGTTACCAATTAGGGTAGAAACAAAAAAAGACTATTAACACGTCGGGGAGTATTTCATACTTCATAGCCACAAAAGGTGTAACAAAGGACAATGTGGCATTGGGATCTAACAATGCATATATAACAATAGAAAAGACTTGTAACATACCCATCACTATATCCTGGGAGCTCTCTTGGTTGCCTCGGGATTGAAGAGGATAAAAATGGTTTTTCTTAAGGTCGTCAGAATTTGAACTACTAGAAGGGACTTTCTTGTCCTCTCTTCCTTGATTATTAAGCATGGGACAATCTCTCATCATATGACCGCTCTTCCCACAACTATAGCAACCATCCGTGCCCACTAGGTACTTACCATCATGTTTCTTGCCGCACTTGAACAAGAAGGCCTAACCATAGAAAATCCACTACTATTGCCTCATTTAGGCTTAGTTTTAGACACCCTATCTTTGTTGACCCTTGGAGAACTAGAGGAGCCTTGGTTGGAGAACCTTCTCTTGAACCTTGGTCGCCCTTCACTCTCAACCATACCGTTAGAAGAATTCCCATTATCTTCACTTTCCTATTCTTCTTCCTAAGTCTTGAATCCTCTAATTGTTGAGCATACATGATGTGTCCGAGATTTGAACTCATTTAAGGCTTTATTTGTATGCAATTAGTGTCCTAAAATGCTTAATTTGTACCAAAAACTGATAGAAAACCCTTTATTTACAGATATATGCATTGAGAAACAAGGCTAGAACGAAAATGGGAAACAAGGATAACACAAGCTGAAAAGAAGATGAGGAAAAACAATCCTAACTATCGCCGAGATCACTCGGTGAATTGCCAAGTTGCTTATCTATCGCGTAAATTTATAGAACTCTAAGCTTGAATTAGGAGGAAATTTGGTGAGAAGTAGTGTTATCCGGCGCGACACTGACCACATCAGCGAAGGACGACCATGTCACCGAGAGCACTGATGAAGATCTAGATATATGCTAATGGGCGAGTTGAAAGACTAAAGGGTATATCATAAAATGAAACAATGATTCTGATCTGGCTCGCCTAAAATTACAATGGTTGAACGAAAAAGATGTGATGAAGGAATGCGAGACAAGGGACAATCGGTGTGTCGCCGAACGGTCGGCGAAGCCCGACTTTCCTCGCCAATTGGCCCCAAAATCCCACACTCAGAATTTTATAAATTGATTTTTTCAAGAGCGTGAAAGCATTCAGAATTGTGAGGAGCAAAAGGTAGAGAGCAAAAACACATCTATTGTTGACTTCAAGTGATTTTAGCAAGGTTTTTAATCTGGGTTTTGTAATAGAGAATATATTATTAAATTTTGACTTTCGAATTCCATTTCCGCATGTATGGAAAATGTGGCAAGTATTGAATTTCATCTTTCTACTATGATAGGCTAAAACCCTAACCTTGAGGTTTTTTAATGTGACAAATTTCTGCGTTTGACTAAATGGATGTTATAAATTAGTGAATTTTGGTATTAATTTGAAGTAGGTATGAATTATTATGGTGGTTTAATTCCATTACTGCATGATTAGTGTAATATATTTTAGAGTTTTGTGCTTGATCGAGGGAGAAGTATAGAACCAACATAGTAATTCGGCATCCTTACTAGTGGGTCATGACAATTTCAGCTTGAGAAAGTGAAACTTGAGATTCATCCTTTGTATCTAGCTCGACAGAGTAGATTTGATGAGAAAGTGGGCTAATCGTCTTATGGATAGTGTTGAAATTTGAGAGAATTCAGCATAAATAAGGTAATTATTCGAGAAAAAATTGCTTTACTTATAGTCCATTCTACCCCATTCGAATTATCATTGTTGGCAATGATGCACACCCGTCAAGTTGATTTCGGCAGTTGGTTAGTCAATTCCCCTAGTGTTCTTTTAATATTTTATTGTAAGTTGTTTAATCTTGAGGTGGTTTGGTAACGACAACCTAGAGTTTGGCTTCTAGACTCTTAAGTATGGTGTTTGTTCAGCTGCAAAGGTCACCGTCATGTTGTCATACTCTCTGTGTGATCGACCCCAACACATCTAGTTGGGTTAATACTGATTTACGATCGTTGATACTTAGGACTAAATGACTTGTCTTTGAAATGTTAATCAAAATGTCGCTGCTACTGGGGAGTAGCATTGTTCAGAGTTCCTTTATCGAAGTTATGATTATGAATTTGTCGGTTGTAGTTGAATCGATTTAGACTACATTGTATTAGTGTTGATTAAGCTGAATAAAATTAATAATGAATGAGGAAGAGGTGAATAGTAGACTAGCAAGTCACCAAGATGGTATCGATGATGTTAATAGTGTGTCCAACCCAACCAAATCGGGAGAAATGAGTGCAATTTACCTACCATCAGCTGATGAAAATGCAATATTTGAGGTCACAAACACAACTCTTTATCTCCTCCAAATGAAGAGACTTTATGGTGGGCTAGTGCATGAAGATACACATGATCATGTGAGGAATTTTGTAGATTTGTGCAGCCTGTTTTCATTCAAGAATGTGCCACAGGAATCAATTCGGCTAATATTTTTTCCACTATATCTGACGGAGGAGGCTAACATGTTGTTAGTCTAGCTACCAAAGAATTCTATCACGTCGTAGGATGAGCTTATCACAACATTTAATGCAAGATTCTTTCCACTGTTGAGGATGATGAAACTCAGGAATAATATTCAAGGTTTTAAGCTATTAGAGGGTCAACCCATCCATGAAACGTGGTTGAGATTCAAGAAACTCTTACTTCAATGCCCAACTCACGGGCTACCAAATGATTTGCTCCTCAAATATTTTTACTGGAGTCTTGATTCGGTTAATAAAGGAGTGGCTAATCAATTGGTTCAAGGGGGAAAAATGTTGCAATCATTTAGGGTGTCTTCATTTGTTCTTGATGACATGACGAAAATAAATCAAGCGTGGTACACTCCACAAGATCGAATTTCCCTTTTTGTTTTAGAATGACTCAAGAACAACTTGATAAGGAAAGAGAAAAGGATGAGAACATCAAGAAGACGTTGGCTTAAATGGTGCTACTACAAGAGCATGTGTTGGAGAACGTGATAAATCCCAAGGTATAAAGTGGAGTGTTATAGTTGAGTAAGGTTTTTCCTCGAGTTATTCAAAGCCAGGGGAGAATCAAGATTGGACTTCTAAGAGATACAAGGAGGATTTACACCCATGCTATTTACACCAAGGTGGGAATCATGGTTGGAACTGTCATAACGAGGAAGAGCAAAGAAGACACAATAAATAATGGACTGAGCAAAGTGATGTTTAGAGAAGAGAGGATGAAATTGAGGAAGACCAAAATCAATCGAGTGAGAGTCCAAAATAAAAGGGAGTGCAAGTAGTCCCCGAGTGAATGACTTGCTATTACGTATCCTTGACAAAGTTAAAGGTTCAGATGATTTGTCACAAGTGATGAAAGCTGATTTTATGTCGTTGAACAATAGAGTGAACTCTCACACAGATGCAATCAAGCTTCTTGAAGGTCAGTTGAATTTACTTTCAGCACAATTAGAACCAAATATGATGAGGGAAAATGGTGACAGAGGTCTGGCTGTGGTTACTCGTAGTGGATAGGTCGTTGTAGGCGATGTGATGGGTAATTATGAAGCTCAAGTGCATGAAGAAGACATAGGTATGGAAGAAAAAGAAATACCCATCCATCAAAGGATTGCCAAAAGGTCACAAAAAGATATAAAAAAACACAATTCAATCCCAAAAGATGTGCAGCCTCTACCCACAATATCTCCTCCATTTCCCCAATGCCTCAAGAAGAAGAACGAGGATGAGAAGTTCAAGAAGTTATTGTTGGTGTTCAAAACATTATCAATTAATCTTCCTCTACTGGACGCGTTGTTGGAGATGCCAGGTTATGCAAAGTTTATGGAGGAGTTAGTCACAAAAAAAACAATCTTTGATTTTGAAACAATCGAAATCTCTTAAAGTTGTAATGCAATTACAACTAAGGAGCTGATCATAAAGAAAGAAAATCTTGGAGCGTTCAATATCACTTGCACCATCGGCATGCTCCAATTTGCCAAAGCCTTATGTGATTTGGGAACAAGCATCAACTTAATGCCATATGCAATTTATAAACAAATTGGGTTAGGAGAATTGAAATCCATAACAATGCGACTCGTGACGGCAGACTGATCAATTAAACATCCTGTAGGGATACTATGTGACATCTTGGAAAAGGTTGACCTATTCATTTTCCCAGCTAATTTTATCATTCTCGATTGTGAAATAGATGCTGAAATTCCCATCATTGTGGGAAGATGATTCTTGGTAATGGGGAGACCATTGGTGGATATTGAAAGTGGAGAACTGAATTTTCGAGTGAACGAAGATGAAGTAACCTTTAATGTTGTAAGTGAATGAAACAGCCAAGTGAAATTCATGTGGTCTCTACTGTTGATGATATTGATGAGGTGGTAGCTAGTGTGAGCCATTTGATATGTATGAGTGACCCACTTGAAGCGGTGCTTGTTAACTACAATGAGTTCGAAGTGCAAGGCTACGAAGAGGTAGTATGGGGGAATATTCAAAGATTTCTTTGAAGCTGGACATTGATATAAAAAATCTAGAAAGTACTCCCGCAAAGCCATCAACAGAAGAACCACCAAATCTAGAGTTGAAAGTACTTCCCTCCCATCTCTGATATGCTTTCTTGGGGGCAAATAACACTTTAACTATGATCATTGAAGTTGATTTGCTTCAATGGAAAATAAAATTGCTCCTTGAGGTGTTGAGAAGGTATACAAAATCTATAGGTTGGACAATCACCGACATAGTGGGCATCCTTCCCGACATTTGCACTCACAAAATTCTACTTGATAGTTATTGTAAATTGAGTGTTGAACATCAGCAAGTATTGAACCCACCAATACAAAAGGTAGTAAAAAAGAAGATAATGAAGTGGTTGGATGCAACTTTGATCTACACTATTGTGGATAGCAAATGGGTGAGTCTGGTGCAATGTGTACCAAAAAAGGGAGGTATCATAGTAGTCCCAAATGAAAAATGGGACCTTGTTTCTCTGAGACTGGTGACAGGATGGTGAGTATTCATAGATTACCAGAAGTTAAACTCGTGGACAAAAAATGATCACTTTCCCATGCCTTTGATGGATCAAATGCTTGATCATCTTTCAAGGAGAGGATGATATTGCTTTTTGGATAGGTACTCTAGTTATAATCAAATCTCCATTGCTCTAGAAGACCAAGAAAAAACTACCTTCACCTACCCATATGGAACTTTTTCCTTCAAAAGGATGTCGTTCGGGTTATGTAATGCTCCGTGAACATTTCATGCTATTTATTTTCACTATTATTGTGAAGGATTTAATGGAAGTCTTCATGGATGACTTCTCAAGTGTGGGTGACACTTTTGAAGCATGTTTAGCACACTATGGACCAGTTCTCCAAGTCTTTGTGGAGACAAATTTGGTCCTAAATTGGGAAAAATATCACTTCATCATTAGTGAAGTTTTAGTTCTTGGTCAGAAAGTGTCGTAAAAAGGGTTGGAGGTTGATGAAGCAAAGATTGAAATGATTGAGAAGTTACCACCACTAATTTCGGTGAATGGTATTCGTAGTTTCTTGGGGAATGTCGAATTTTACCGGAGGTTCATCAAAGACTTCTCAAATATTGCACATCCTCTATTCAAGCTCTTGGAGAGGGAGGTGAAATTCAACTTTGATGATGCATGCATGTTGGCCTTCAAATTTTTGAAAGAAAAATTAATCTCCACTCCGGTTATCATTAGTCTCCATTGGTCAGAATCCTTCGAAGTGATATACAATGCAAATGGCACAACATTAGGTTTTGTGTTGGGACAAATGTGCAACAAACTGTTTCACCCCATTTACTACGCAAGCAAAACTCTCGACAGTGCTCAATGTAACTACACAGTTACTCAACAAGAATTACTTGCAATAGTATATGCATGTGGGAAATTTTGGGCTTACATGCTAGGCACTAAAGTGGTTGTTCACACTGATCTCGCTGCACTACGCTATTGATGGCATAGAAGGATGCCAAACCAAGATTGATAAGGTGGGTGCTATTGTTGGAAGAATTTTACTTCGAAGTCACAGATAGAAGTGGGTGTGAAAATCAGGTAGTCGACCACTTATCAAGATTGGAAAGCAAGGAAAATGACGAGCTGGAGGTAGACATAAATGATGCCTTTCCCGACCAACAAGTATTCATGATGACTCTCCAACAATCTCCTTGGTATGCTAATTTTGCTAATTACATGGTGTGTGGATTAATGCCGGATGAACTGTCCTTCTAACAACAAAAGAGGTTCTTGGTTGTTTTCAAGAAGTACTTTTGGGATGAACCATATTTATTCAAAGAGTGTGCATACCATATCATTAGGAGATACGTTACGGAGGAAGAAGCCAACGAAATTCTTCACGCTTGTCACACTTCACCGGTTGGGGGCCATCATGGTGGGGTATGTACATCTGCCAAAGTTCTCCAAAGTGGTTACTACTGGACTTCCCTTTACAAGGAAGCTCATGAGTTATTTAAGAAGTGCACTCAATGTCAGAAACAAGGTGGAGTATCTAAAAGGCATAAGTTACCTCTAACACCCATTTTAGAGGTTGAACTATTTGATGTTTGGGGAATAGATTTCATGGGTCCATTTGTGAGGTCGTTTGGTAATAAGTATATTTTGGTGGCAATAGATTATATTTCTATATGGGTAGAGGTTGTAGCACTACCGAAAAATTAAGGGAGGAGTGTTGTTCAATTTCTCAAGCACTACATCTTTTCCAGATTTGGTACTCCTTGGGCAATTATTAGTGATAGTGGATCCCAATTTTGCAACAACTTTTTTGCATCTGCATTGAGAAAATATGTAGTGAACATAAAGTAGCAACTCTGTACCATCCCTAAAAGAGTGGCCAAGGTGAAGTGTCGAATCGGGAGATCAAGAGTATCTTGCCCAAGAGAGTGAATGAAAATAAAACTAATTGTTCTCGAAAACTTGATGATGCCCTATGAACGTATCACACAGCATATAAAACACAAATTGGTATGTCTCCGTATCAGCTACTGTTTGGAAAATTTGGCCATTTACCGATCAAATTGGAACACAAAGTATTATGGGCATTGAAACCTTTAAATCTGAACTGGGCAAACACTTCAAAAGAGAGAGTGATCAGCTAAATGAATTGGACGAATTGAGGTTTCGAGCATATTAAAGTTCTGCTCTTTACAAGAAAAATATGAATAAATGGCATGATTTGAGAATCCTTAAGAGCGAGTTCCGAGTGGGAGATTGGGTGTTAATATATAATGGTCTGGTCTGTCTAGAGTCACACTGGTGTTCACAAATGGCGCCATTGAAGTCGAAGGTCAAGAGGGGCATGCATTCAAAGTGAATGGGCAACGCTTGAAGTTATACTTTGGCAAATGCAAGGAGATTTCTCTGATTGAGGTTGTTTATCTGGATGATGCTTGAGAGCATTTCCATTTCATGCCACAAAGTTAAATAAGGAACTTCTTGAAAGGAAACCCCAGTGTTAGTATTTCCTATAATGTGTGTACATTGTGAAGGTGCAAGCGATTATGCGAGATGACGATGCCATTGGTGTATGGCCAAATATTTTCGATGAGCCCAACATACTTCACTTTCTGGACTTTGAAAATGGGGATGAGATACTGGAATATTAGCTGGATAATTTTCATCACTCGGTGACTTGCCGTAGTGATTGTGTGACCCGACTTTCCCCGCACTTTCGCTCTCTTTCTGATCTTGTTGCATACTAGAAATAATGGCGATATTCAGACCATTGGGTGAATCGCCGAGCAGTTCGGTGGCTATTACTATTTTCACCAAATGGGCGCCTAGTGAAGTTTCCCTGTTACCTTGCTCTACGTGTTTATATACTAGTAGTTTATCTTTGCTTTTCATTTATGGTCTTGTCTTTTCTCTACTCACATTAGGGACAATGTCGAATCCTTTGGGTGGGTGTGTGTGCTTAGTCCTTCATTAAGTCCCTTGATCGCTCAAAATAGTTATTTATTTAAGTATCGATTATGATCAATACCGATGACTTGAATTGTGCGTTTAATCCAACAAAAATGAATGTGTGGCTACGATAAGGAAAAATAAAGTTGCATAGATAATATGTGGACTTTTTGCATCTCTTTGTGACTAGCCGATTATCGTATGAGTCTCCTGTGATGAACATTGCACACTAGCGAAAGTGTGGAGTCTTGTTTTATATAGGTGCCTATTCCTTCTGCGATGAGATTAACGTGAACCTTGTGTTATGGCACCTAGAATTTGCCCCGTTGGTCCGATTGGTTAAGTGATAAGTTGTTGGAAAGATCTGAGGAAACAATTCTTAAAGAGTGAAACAATTTGACAACATACCTCTTTTGTGCCAACCATATGAGTGTGTGAACTTTGCATGGAACCCTTTTGAGGCTTATCCCTTTCTTGGAAGAAACTTGATGAAATTGTAACGCCTTTTTATCCAATCACCCATAATCCTTATGAAGTGTGGTTTGTTTGAATAAGCCCACTTAGGCAAAAAGCCTAGGTTGGGAGTGTGGTGAAAAGAAATGGTAAATCAAGAAGTGTGAAGAAGTCCCCCTTGATCCAAAGTTTTGAAAAAGATGGAACCCTTCCATACAAATTAAGGAGAGAAAGGAAGAATAAAAAAGAAAAAGAATGAAAAAATTGTGAAATAAAAATGGTGAAAGTTGCAAAAGAAATGTGGTGTCCGATATTCCATCGGAAGTGAAATGGTGTGAATTTTGAGCACAAGTGATAATGTTAAAGAAAAGGAAAGAAAGTGATGTCCATACACATTTCATGAGGATAGCAACCACTGAGCCTAAATGACAATCCCTTTACACTCAGCCCCATTACAAGCCTTTAAAAGACCTTTTTTTTTTTTATCTTGAGTGATCTGAAGTAAATGTTGATTGAAAAATAATGGAAAACCTTGGGTGAAGTCATGCGTTAGTTCATCTTTGTTAGTGTAAGAGTTGTATGTGATTCCACAACTATAATTAGTTGAAAACTAGTGTGTGAATATGGAATTATTCTTGTCGTGAGGGCATTTGAGTACCTTTCTTGAGCTTGAACTTGCATTTGAAGCAAGTATTGTGAACTTGAGAATCTGTGATGATGGTGAGTCACAACTTAAATATTTGAGTGCACAAATTATCCTTGCATGAGTAAGTTGAGTATTGTTGTATGCATTCATGATTGAGTCTTATGTAGCACTGTTTGAGACATCCTTTTTGAACTGCTGAACTTGAGTTTTACTTGAGGACATGCAAAAGTTTAAGTTGGGGGTGTTGATGAGTCCGAGATTTGGACTCATTTAAGGATTTGTTTGTATGGAATTAGTGTCCTAAATTTCTTAATTGGTACCAATAACTGATATAGAACCCTTGATTTTCAGATATATGGATTGAGGAACAAGGCCAGGACTGAAATGGGCAACAAGGAGAAGAGGAATAACAAGCCTGACGATCGTCGAGATCACTCAGTGAATCGCCAAGTTTCTCCTTTATCACCTAAATCTACAGAACTCTGAGCCAGAATTAGGTGGAACTTTGGCAAGCAGCAGTTCCATTTGGCGCGACACTGATGAAATAGGCGAAGGACGACCATGTCGCCCAGAGAAGTGATGAAGATCCAGATAAATGCTGATGGGCGAGCAAAAACATTGCTACTATTGACTTTAAGTTATTTTAGCAATGCTTTACATTTGGGTATTGTATTAGAGAATATATTATTAAATTTTGACTTTCAAATTCCATTTCCTTAGCTATGGAAAACGTGGCAGATATTGAATTTAATTTTTTTAGTATGATAGGCTAAAACCTTAACCTTGGGGGTTGACAATGTGTGTGACCAATTGCTACGTTTGACTTGACTAAATCGATGTTATCAATTTGTGTATTTTGGTGTTAATTTGAAGTGCGTCTAATTTATTAAGGTGGTTTAATTCCAGTATTGCATGATTAGTGAAATATAGTTTAGTTTTGGGCTTTCTCGAGAAAGAAGTATAGAGCCAACGTAATAGTTTGACATTCTTAGTAGTAGGTCATGACAGTTTCAGCTTGAGAAAGTGAAACTTGAGATTCAGGCTTTGTATCTAGCTCGAAAGAGTAGATTTGATGAGAAAGTGGGTTGGTCATCTTATGGATAATGTTGAACTTCAGAGAATTCAGTGGAAATAAGGTAATTGTTTGAGAGAAAACTTCTTTACTTATAGTCCATTATACCCATGACGAATTTATAGTGTTGGTAATGATGTACACCCATTAAGTTGAGTTAGGCAGTTGGTTAGTCCATCCCCCATGTGTTCTCTCGTTATATGATTGTACCTTGTTGATTGTTGAGGTGGGTTAGTAACGACATCTAGTAGTTTGAGTTTTAGACTCTTAAGTATGGTGTTTGTTCAGATGCAAAGGTCACCGTCATACTTTCATAATTGAATTCAAAAGAAAGCTACTCTCATAGGATCGACCCCCATTCATATAGTAAGGATTATACTGATTTATGATTTTGGACACTTAGGACTGGATGATATGTCTTTTAAACGTTAATTAATACACCATTAGATATGAGATATCTATATTATCATGGAGTATTGCTGCACAACATTCTTCTTCAATAGAGTCGGACACACCCGTCACAAATTGACTCAGCTCATCCCTCCAATTCCACACCAAAGATAGAGCATACTTGGACAACTTCATGAATTTTAGAGAATATTGTTGAACACTGATACCTCCTTGACAAAGGTTGATAGATTCCTCCACCTTTGCTTCCCTCTTCTCTTGGGGAAAGAACCTATCAAGGAATGTTTTTTGAACACCTCCTAATCTATGGGACCTGCTTCTACAGGACTATTTCTCTTCCACTATGTATGCCACACTTGGGCCACATCCTTCAATTGGTAAGAAGCTAGCTTCGCTTTCTCTATAGAAGTCACCCCCATAACATCAATTATCTTATAGACCTATTCACAAACTCTTGAGGAACTTCACCCACTTTGGAACCAAACAACATAGGAGGGTTAATTCTTGTGAAATCTCTCAATCTTAAAGCCATGGTGTTCACATTAGGATTCACATGTGTCCTAGTATCCCTATTGACTTGGGCCGTCACGGCTTGAGTCAATATTTGGAGAGCCGACCTTATTTCCACATTTGTCATTACCCCTGAATCAATAGTAGCTTGAGGAACTTGAGGCTCTTAGGGACCTTAGGGTCATTGGGGAGGAACTCCCTCATTCACATTCTCCTCTTCCATCCTTCTTGCGTTCGCCCTTCTTGTATTCATATCCTATAGAAACAAGTGAAGGGTTAGGAAAAGGAATTCATAGAGTTAAAACACTAAGGCATGACTAAAGAGTGATGAATGAAGTGAAATTTCCTAAGAATCTTATATCCTCTCATTCATAAGTGTGGCGTTCTTCACACTAATGAACAAGACTCTAGTAGACGTGGTTTACGAGACAGTATCCTAGAATCATTATAAATGTTGTGCTTTGATTACCAAGTTTGTCACGACCAAGGGGTATCCCCTAGATGTAACATGGTGTACTTGACCCGAAAGGGGTCTCATACAATCCCTTAGAATATCATAAACATAAGTAATATAAATGATGCAGAATCAAACTTTTTACAATCAAAATCTTATCATAAAAACCAAATTAAAGCCTAGACATTGTCTCAATAAACCATCCAATACAATTGAATATCAATAAAGGGTTGCAACCCTTTGCAACATAGTCTCAAAATATAAAGTAGAAAAAACTAGCATAAAACGTCTGTCCTCGAACCATGAGGACTCACCAAAAATGGGGAGAGAATCAATCCAAGCTTTACATAAAGGGAGAAGTACACCTCAACGACTCGGACCTACACTTATAGAAAATGTAGAAAATATGGCTTAGCACAAAAATGTACAAAGTATGGTAGCCATGCATAAAAATCCTTAAAATATGCTCAAAAGGGACATTTAGTTGAAACTGTGCATTTATTAAGTTTCAAAGTCATCATGGACATTTGTGAAGAAACATAAGTCAATCCATCTCATAAGCAACCCTAAGCTATACTTTTGCCATGCATAGGTAAGATCCTAGAATGCTACCTAATGTTAAGTACCACTTTAAGGCCACCATAATCATGAATATCAAACCTTGACCTCATCCATAGCCAATACTCATAGACAAGGAAACATTTATGTTCATAGCTTGTAGCAAGTAAATTTACTCTTAACAACAATCCATATCATACATACATAATTCATGTCTTCATAGCATAAGAGAACCACACCATAACCACTCTTAAAGCCTACTTGTGCAATTCATAAATGGAGTTTCATACCCCCACTCATACTAAGTAGAACCTCTTAAGAAGCCATAGTTATAGTTCATGTTTGTGTTCTTGTCATAGTTTGTGTTCTTGTCATGTAGGGAAATATAGCCTTAACCGAGATAGACCATATGAGATACATGGAATCCATTGTCATACCCCTACATCGAAAAGAGGTGTCCTACTTGCCTAAGGCAGAACTCGTGTACTAGCTTCTAGGTGGATCCACTAGATAAGGACCTATGTGGGTACATAGTTACAGGACAGGGAGATTGCTATTAGAAACCCAAACTAATTGATGTAAAAGGTTTCCATATCATGAGATCATTTTCTTGGGAAGCTGGACTAACTGGCGCGAAGGAACCCATTGGTAAGCGGGACAAACTACGTAAAAGCTTCTATCTCATATGCATATCCACTCGCCGCTAAGCATAATACAATTTAAAAATTCATGCTAAGTCTTTACTTAAGCTCATGTTCATGAAAGAATGCCCTAGCACTTAAACCAACATGGTATCATGATAGCTCATAGATTCAATATGTGAAAATGGCCTTACAAGCTTATAATCATCAATATGTGAGTAAACATTTAACATCATGTTCATAGTGTGTTCATGAGAATAGCTTTTCTTTTAACACAACAAGATCATCATAGTTGTCACGACCCAAGGCTAACCCCTAGATGTGATATAGTGTACTCGACCCTGAAGGGGTCTCATACAAGTCTCATAGCATTCTTTAACATAAGAACATAGGAAAATAGAGAATAATTCAAACTTTCCTTTACAATCGAAGAAATTTTCTCATAAAAGCAAGTGGAAGATTTTCTATACTTTGCCTCAAACCATCTAATACTTTGAATACAACATTGAGTCTTAGTCCATAGAGAAGCTTTAACATAAACGAAGTGACATAAAGGGAACATAGTGGGTTTTTTCCTTGAAACTACGAGAACTCACCAAGTCTTCATCTCCAAGCTCCTTAGAAACCTATTCTTCAAGTAAAGAACACCAAATATCTCCAAACCCTACATTTTGGTAAAAAGGGAGAAATATGGGTTAGCACAATTCAATACTAATTATGGAAACCATGCACAAACCATGCTTAAAAGGGACATTTTATTTGGAAGTCACAGTTTTATGCCATTTTAAATAAATCTTCATGAACATAAGTATAAGAGACATTGTTCAAACATAACCAACACACAATATCCACGTCAGGACATAATCATCATATAAACCATTACTTTCGCATTAAGCCTTAACCTCAAGTAACCTTCATGATATACCTTATGCAATGTATGGATAGCGTCCCACACCACCATCTAGACTAAAGTACCACATTAAAGTTAGCAATAGTGAACTTACCATTCAACCTTTCCATCTCCATACAATACATATACATAAGAGACATAAACATCACATAGGTCATATCATCACATAAGGACCATCATCTAAGGCAACCCTATGTCATACTTGTGCAATGTATGAGTAGCATCCCATACTACTACTCACACTAAGTGCTCCTTTGAAGCCACCATAGACAAGGCACATTCATACTCAATACATCATGACAAGGAAGTAACTTATAATACAATCCAACTATAGCATCCATCGTTACATTTAAGCATATAAGTCAACATTCTTCATTAGCTTCATTAGAGCACCTTCATTTATTAGACAATACATCATCATTAACTTTAACTTTATCATAAGAGGACATTCATACATTATCCATTAAGCCTTATAGATATCATTATGACCCTCTAAAAGCCTATTTGTGCATTGCATGGATGGCATCCCATACTACCACCCACACTTCATAGAACTCATCAAGAAACCATAATGCACATCTCACATGATGGGAATAATTATTTAACTGACATAGACCATGTGAGCTTGACATGGAATCTGATGTCAAATAACCCCAAACCGTAAAAGGTGGTCTACTTACCTAAGGTAAGACCAGTAATATTTATCTTAAGTGGATCAACTAGCTTGGACCTATGTGGGAACATAGTTTATGGAATATGAAGATGTTTGTTGGAACCCTAACCTAACATTGGGTGAGCTTCCATCTTACCATATCCACTCGGTGCTTAGCCTACATTCCCATAGAGTATTTTATTCACATTACATTATTGTACTTGAGAGGAATACCATAAACTTATCGACTTAATTCACATCATTACATGTGAAAGGAATGCCATAAGCCTATCAACTCATAGTTCTTCATTTCATCATAATACTCATGAAAGGAATGCCATAAGCCTATAGATTCATGGTACATTGCCTCATTAGGAAAGGAATACCATCAGCCTATCGATTCTAGAGTCGTCATTACATTAGATCATTTATGAAAGGAATGACATAAGCCTATCGATTCATATTCATTAAGTCAAAGAGATATTCATTATACAAGAAAGGATGCCTATTCAAGATATACAATTCATAGAATAAAACCCTTCACATTCCGTCATCATCATTCATATGTGTTAACAGAGAATATACTTTCAATCAATAACACAATTACATTCTAATCATGGTCATTATAATATTATTGAATTCACACAAATATAATTTACATCATGATCATACATAGATACTTCATATATAGAGGTACAAGTAAGATATCAATCAATTCAATACCACAATTTACATAGTAAGTAAATACTAAAACCTTTCACGTGGATCAATAGATCAACCACAATCCTACTTCAATATGTAATTTGATCATAACATGCCCTTCAAGGGTCATGAATCACATTAAACCACACACCTTAGATCAATACATTTGGCAAGATCAATAACATAATTTCAACATTCTATATCCATATACACATAAACCACCCACATACTTCATAATTAATCAAATCCCAATCACAAATCACAACTTAAGAATTTAGGGGAAAACATGGGTTCTAAGAATAAACCATATTAATTCATCTTTAAATCCACAATTCATTCATAATTCAATTTAATAAAGCCTTTAGAAATCATATAGAATCGAACCCATGGATAGATTGAAATCTAAACTTTTTGGGTAAACATTAAAGATTTGAAATCACATTGAAATTGGCTCCTTGAAAGAAACTAAGTCATGGATGATGACCACCATACCTTTTATAGAAGAACTCCATGAAAATCCCTTGAAAAACTTGAAGTCTTGACCTTGGAAGTTTGAAGTCTTCACCTCTAATGGAGGTTTCAAGTGAGAGAACTTTTGGAGAGGTGGGTTTCTAATTTGAGTGATTTTGAAGAATGACTTTGAAAAGGTGTTTTAATACATTTAAAACCCTTATAATATTTTAATTGACCAATAAAAACCGTCCACCAACTTAATTCACTGTAAAATGAATTTACCATTAAGCCCTTACCTTGTCTAAACCTACTGCAGAATTGCAAAACGTGACTCACGAAACCTAACCACGGTTTGTGGTTGGGACCAAGCTCTATATTTTAGAGTTGTGGTTTGTGACTGAGGCAAGGTTTTTGGGGCTTGACCTACGGAGGCCATCCACGGGGCATGGATGGACCTAGTGGGCATGGACCTCTTCCGTAGGTCACCCACATTTGGCAACTTCTAGGTTTACTTGGGGTGTAGGGCATGGCTAAAACCCCAATTTCTTGGGGTGTGATCATGTGATTACGGATTAATAAGCCTGTTGATGTTCGAAAGAAATCACTTGAAACGTGATAGTTGTTCGAGAGAAAACTATGCCACTCATAGTCTACCCTAACAACTGACATTTAGCTATTTATTAATAGTTTCAATTACCTATATATTGAAATTTACATATAATCGATCACATATTGAGAGATCCTCTCTATAATGTTATTTCCTTAGTTTTTGATTATGTTGTAGTTGATAATTGCAAACAACCCCCCTCCCCTTGTCTGACATTCGTGTCATCCACCTTTGTACTTCATACTTGAGTTTGAACACATACCGCTCCCTGTGGGTTCGACCTCAACGCTTTGTTGAGTTCTATTCTAGTTAGTGATCGTTTGCACCTAGAATTAGATGAGGTGTGCATGAAATGTTTACCAGTCGCCGACCCGTTCAGCGATGCACCACTGTATCTTTAGCCCACCGAACTTTTTACAGAATCGCTAGTTAACTAATTGGTTCAAATAGAGATCTAGGTTAGGCTCACTGACCTATTTGGTGAGTCGTTGACTGGACCTAGGCTTGCCTAATTGCTCATTTTACTAAGATTTAAAAATTTCAACCTGCACATTCAACACCTGTTATTCAAAGAGTACAAGTAAAATCTTAAAACATGGGTTTCCTCCCAAGAAGAGCCTTATATAATGTCGTGGAACGACGTTAATTTGATCTGAAGGTTCATTCTTTGAGTTAACCAAGTTATTACTTGGTAGAAACCCTTCTGTCCTTAGGTTCAAATGAGACTATATATGACCTGTTTACGTTTCTAGATGTTTAATAGACATTGAGTCAGAAGTAACCGTCTTGTTTAGAGTTGAGATATCCTTTTTCATTTCTTTAAGTACCTTATCTGAATCTTCCACTTTACTAAGAATGCTTGCAACATATCTTCAGTGCAAATATTCTCCACGTCAGACCTTTACTCTTTTGGCTTTTGACACTCATGGGGAGGAACATTTCTCTCATTGTCTCCATCTCTCTCCCTTTGGTTTATACCACGATCACGCCACTTCATATCACGATCCTTCCAACCTTCATTGCACTCTCTATTCCAGCCTAGGTTTCCACCATGCCTTGGATAATTTTGCCAGAATCCTCCTCCCTAATTAGCTAGAATGTGTACTTCTCATTGTACAACACTTTGAAGTACGCATCATAGGGATTTACTCCGCTCACTCCAATAACATTAACAGCCGTAGAATGAATACCCATTGCATGCTGTAACACCCCGTATCTGAAAGAGGGTAAGGTTGCATTTTCTGAAAGCTGCAGGAGCAAATCCACCAGGGCCACCCACGGCCCATGGATGGGACCATGGACCGTAGGTGTAGTCCATGGAAGGCATCCCAAATGAGGTTTCGAGGGTTGGACCAATGGACTCAACCAACGGACCATTTGTTGGACCAGTGTCCATTGTAAAGGGCCCGTGGTCCAAAATCTATGTTTGAGTCACGTACTATGAATGACAGTCGAGCAGGATGGCCCGTCGTCCTGACCAAGGTCCATCGGTCGTGGCCATGGGTCAGCAACTAGAAGTTATTTTTAGGGGCAGTTAGCTAGGTATTTTCCTAATTAATCTAGCCTAATACTATGTCATTTTGCCTATGCCAATGACCCCTATATAAGTGTTTTTACCCCCAAATTTCTCAGTAGAAATCATTCTCTCCAAACTCACCAAAAAGAAGAACTTTCAAATATTTATATCTTTAGAACTTGAAGATGAAGAAGGACTCAACTAGAGTTTATAGCCAAAGTTTCATTAGTCCATTGAAGATTAGAAATTGGATTTAAGGTATGAGTGTTTTAATCGATGGATTCCTTCAATTCATGGAGTTCCTAAATCCTTCTATATATTCCAAAACATAGAGTTCCCCAATTCAGTTAAGGTATTCTTCAATTACCATGGGTTCTTATGGTTACTGATTTAAATTATTAAATTATTATCTCTTATTCATGAATTGATGAAATACTAAGGTTTTATGATGTTTACCCCTATTAACCAATGTAATCCCCATGCTTTCATGTTATGGTCATATATCAAGGGAGTTTTGTTATGAAGGACGAGTTTTATGAAATTAAGCATGTATTGACAGATCCACATGATTTTAAGATGAAATCCATAGCTAACCTATGTTTTCGAAATGTTGATGAATGAAAGTGGGTTTTGAGCCTTGAAAGGTATATTGTGGAATTATGCATGTTCTTATGAAAGTTTTGAAAATGTTATAAGGATGCTTTGAGAGTAAAGTATCAATGATGATGTTAATGATGTGTTTGCTGAATGGATTTTCTCATAAACAAATGAAAGCATAAATGTGAAATGTTTTCTCAAATAATAATAATTCTAAGGTTGAAAGTTTTTCTCAGCTAAATGAATCAATGATTAGGAGATATCCTAATGAAACTTAGCTTGTATTGGACATTTAATTATACCTTTCCATTGATGATGATTTAGCTTTGATTTGCAAGATGACGTGCATAGATAATAAGATCAAGTAAGAAATGACTATTCCATAGGATTTATGCTTAGCAATGAGAGGATATTAAGATGGAGGCTCTCCAGTTAGTAAAGGTTGGGTTTCTCGTAGCAATCTCTTTATCCCTTACCTATGTGCCCCCATAGGATGATTGTCTAGATCGACATTAGCAAGTGGAGCCACTTAAGCTAGAAGTACATGGTCCTTACCTTGGAAATTAGGATAACCCTTTTCGATGTGGGAGACACCGGAAATCATGTTATAGCTAACATGCTCGAGATGTCGGTTAAGGCTAATTTCCAAACTAATAATGAACTAAGTTTCTTCAAGTAGAATCTCATATGAGTTAAAATCATTTAAAGATGTTACCTTGCATTGATGGTGGTTTTATGAATTATGCGTTCTAACCCTTCTATATCATGTTTTAGCTTAGTTAGTTGCATGTCATGAAATGTCCTCTTTTAGCATGATTTAAATGTTTTATGGATGGCTACAAAAGTTAGTATATTGTTTTTTACTAACGCATACTCTTTCCTGCATTTCCCCAAATATAGTATCCAACAGTCAAGGTCATCCGTTTCGTGGCTAGTGGTTGATTTTGAGATTCCTAATCTTGGTGAGTGGACGGATTTTCATTGTTCTAGTTTACTTCTTCAATTTGAATTTTGGATATGATGCATTGTCTAGGCCCAATTTTATTCTATTGTTTTAGATGGCTATTGAGACAAGTGTTTCAGACTTTCGCTTTTCTTTATAAAAACTATTGGACTTGAAATGTGTTTTAATCTCTTATGTTCAATTTCTTAAGTTATGAATTCTAAGTGGCTTGTACGGGTTCCTTCGGAGTCTTATATATAAAACCCCTAAATTCTAGCAAGAGTTGCATGTCGATTTACCGTTTCTTAATTACTACAATATGTTTTACTCTTATTTTGGGATCTTGAAATGTTGTGATAATTGCTAGGTTTCTTAGAATAAATTGTATCGTAATTTAAGGGTTTGTATTGAGGTATTTACGTAATAGTCTAATTAGAATTTTGTGTACTTTTAGAAGGAGGAGAAGGATATATATATAAGGGTATATATATGCATTTTGGGTAGCACACAAGACTATTTGGGCAACCTTGAGGGAAAATTGTGCATTGGGATAAAGATCACTTTTTGACATCTCCTCTAGAGAATTTCGGTTCTTTCAAAGTGTAAGCACCTTAGAACCTTAGTTAACCATTTCTTCATCAATAGCACAAGAGAAAAACATGGTTCTTTTGACTGAATTCAAGACACACACTGCTCTTTGGTGAGTTGTGTGTATTATTTTCAGAATATCTCGTTCTCTAGAACTCATTGTTTGGTGAATAAACATGATTTAGAAAGCAAATTCATATATCAACAAATATTATGTTTAGGTAAAACTCTAATTTAGCTATTATGGATTCGAAATATGGGATGCAACTTAGGACAAGTTTTGTCCAGATTTCGGGTTTGGAAATCCTGTATGGACCACTGATAATATTTTTAATATATCTTTTTGTACAAAATCGATTTTGAGGTGATTCTTGTTTGTTTGCAACCTTACGAGATGTACCTACATATTTCATGAAGGTTATAAAGTATAGTTCTTCCATTTTCATTTTCAAATATAAGTTGGAACATGAGGTACTAGGTTAGGCAGAATCATTGTTTTGGGATCAGAGTCATTTCTATACGGGCTAAGCTTACTTACGATGATAGTTCCATTTTACTTCGACATTATTGAGATACAAAGAATTGAAGAAGCTATTTAATTGTATTTTTTTAAGGTTGTATACACTCGTGAACAAGTTGAGGACCTTGATATACTAGTTGGTCTACACGTTGGACTTGCGAAGTTGTGTGGACTGTTTCTATGATAAATTATTGATGTTTGTGTATAAAATTGTACTTACACTCTTTTAACTGCTGGTATGTCTTAAAGTGATCTTGATACCTTGATTACCTCTTGTAACTTTGCATTATTGTGTTGGTATGACGCTTGTGTAACTCACCCACTTATATGGATTGTTTGATCACTTGACACTCTTGTTGGGGCCTTGCCCTTCTTGTGGCTGTGACTTTTTAACCATTGACATGCCTCTTTATTCGGATCATTTGCAATCATGATTCTGGACTTGTAGTCCATCTTAAGAATGGAAGCTGACCATTTTAAGTACGGACTAGAAAGCCATTTTTAATATGGTTCTTGGTTCTCTATATTATTTGGTTTTGACCCTTCTTCATAGGGGACGTTAGCCCTTCTAGATACTTGTTTGTGCTTGGTGTGACGACATGATATATATATTGGGCGAGTCCTGTTATTGAATCTCTTGGAAAATGGTGCCTTGAACATTTTTGAGATTTGGATTTTTAAATATCGAACTTGATACTCTTTATATATTATTACTTGATGTATTTATTATGTTTCAATTGCGCTGCTCATGACTTGAGAAAGATTGCTTGGTAAATTTAGAGGGCGTCGAACCTATAGTTTTTACACCACTAAGCTATATGCTTAGCGATAGTTGTTTCTATCATAGGGAAAGATCGAGAGGAACCGTGAAACTGGCAATTTGAGATGGAAATTTTGAGAGCCTTAAGGAATATCACATTTTCATATAGACATCTATATTTTGTTTAAACTTTGGGACTTATACATGATCTATGTGTTGTATATTTGCATGAAACTTTGAGGGCTAATCGGATCAGTTAACAATGGTTTGTAATATAAGTATGACTACATGTTTTGTTCATTCGGGGTGTGTAGGCCCATGTCTTGTAATATATTAGTTTTACTAATTGTTTTTAAATGGTTGTATGAAGCATGAACCACTTTATTGGGTATTTAGAAGTTGATAATATTGGTTTTATATCATTTTACTATCATGAGGACAATATATGCGTAAAAATCTCATAAATTATTTGCTTATGTTTTTTCAGAAGGGTCGTTACTAGTTTGGTAGCAGAGCCTAGGTTTGTGGTTCAAGGACTTTTGCTGTGAATTATTTGTATAATAGTTCGCTTTTGAAAATTGTTTTATTTGGATTATTTGTTCACTTATATGGTTTATAATATTTTGATTGCATGTAGAGTGTATATGCATCCTGTACATGTCCATAATGCAATGTGATCTTCCCTTTTGAAGGATTTAATATATGGCTTCTTCTATTGATCGACCTATGGAAACTGCTCGTGAAGGTTCGAGTGCCTCTGTTTCCTAAGATCATGCACTAGAAGAGGTTGGAGAACCTTTCTCGGAACATTATGTCCCCACACTAGTGGGTCTGAAGTGGGAAACCATCAGGGTGCAAGAGTTGGTTCACATCCTCACATGAGTCATGGTACTCAAGCCATGAATCCTCCATTTCAACAAATGGTTGAATTCTTCCACCACATGGCTGAAGCAATGCATGATCCCAATGAGATTAATATTGAGAAAATGAGGAAAATGGGTGGAGTGGAGTTTGAAGGCACCGTTAATCCCACGGATGCTAAACAATGGTTGGAGCACATGGAGCGGGTATTTGAGCAGTTAGAGTGTTCAGATGTTGCCAAATTTAAGAATGCTATTTCACTATTACAAAAGGAAGCTTACAATTGGTGGCTAAGTGTTCCGAATGCGAAGGTAAAACCTCCTGTTCTTGCTTTGGATGAATTTCTTAGGGAATTTCGTATGAAGTATGTCTCACCTCTTATTGTGATGCAAAGAGAAAGGAGCTTTTGAATTTAAGGCAACAAGGCATGTCTATTGCTGAGTACCAACATAAGTTTATAAGGCTCTCTTGTTATGGTTGAGGTATTATTAAAGAGGAATAAGAAAAGTGTAGGAATTTTGAAAATGGTTTAAATGATTCCATTAGGATGAATATGGCGATCCTCCAACATGAGAACTTTTGTAAGTTAGTGTCTACTGCTTTTACTTGGAAACCACCTGATAGAGAAGAAGCTAGTCAAAATGAAAACAAATTTCGAAAGCCTAGACCAAATTTTGGAGGTCCATCCAAAAGGGGAAGGTTTGATGATTCTAAGGCTGGTAGTGTTAACAGGCCACCTCAGCAAAAGCAAAATAGATTAGAATTTTCTACAGCTAGCACTCCAAATTATGGCCATGGCAGGTCACGTGTTCCCACTTGTCCACATTGTGGAAAGAATCATTATGGTACTTGCAGGAGAGCTTCTGGTGCATGTTTTAATTATGGGAGCTTTCATCAGAAAGTGATAAATTGTCCTAATCCTAGTAATGCTCTATCCTTGAGAACTGAAGGCTCAGTTCATAAGCTTTGTATTAATCGTCCTCGAACTAATGAGGGTGCAAGACCTAAAAATACTCTAGCGGTAGGGGCAAGTGGAGAGAATAAAGCTAGTGGACCAAGGGCTATTGTACACCCTTACGCTATGAGGCAAAGGGAGGATCAAGATGGAAAAGATGTGATTGTCGGTAAATTTCACTTATTTGGCATATGTGTGTTTACATTGTTTGATCCTGGTTCTACACATTCTTATATTTGTTCATCACTTTCTCAATCTAAAAACGTGAAATCTGTGAGACTTAATTTTGATGTGTTGGTTGAAAGTCCTTTGGGTTATCAAGTTGTGTGTAATCGAGTTTATCAAGATTGTCCTTTCATGATTCAAAATCTAGTCTTCCCTGCTGATTTGATTGAAATGCCCTTAAAGGATTTTGATGTTATTATTGGGATAGATTGGCTTTATAAATATCATGCAGTGGTAGATTGTAGGTCTAAGCATATGACTTTTAAAGTTCCTACATTTTCACATATCATTGTACAAGATGAAACATCATTAACATCTAGTATTATTTCTGCGGCCTTAGCAATAGAGTTGGCGCGTCAAGATTGTGGGGCATACCTTGCTCACATAGTTGATACACAGTTGGAGAGTCTTGGTATCAAGGACATACCTGCTGTGTGTGATTTCCTACAAGTCTTCCCAGCAAACCTTCTTGGTTTGCCCTCGAAAAGCGAGGTTGAATTTCCAATCGAGCTTCTTCCTGGATATACCCCTATTTCTAACACTCCTTATAGAATGACTCTGGTAGAATTAAGAGAATTGAAATATGCATTGGAAGAACTTCTTGAGAAGGGTTTTGTTCGACCAAGTGTTTCTCCTTGGAGAGCCCCTGTTTTATTCATAAAGAAGAAAGATCGCACTCTCAGGCTTTGTATTGACTATAGACAATTGAACAGAATAACAATCAAGAATAGATATCCACTAGCAAGGATCGATTATTTCTTTGACCAACTGTAGGGTGCTAAAGTGTTCTCGAAGATTGATTTAAGGTCTGGATATCACCAACTGCGTGGTAGAGAGAAAATATTCCAAAAAGTGCTTTTAGAACTCGGTATGGTCATTATGAATTTTTGGTGATGCCATTCAGACAAATGCTCCTGCAGTATTCATGGATCTAATGAATCGAGTATTCAAGCCTTATCTTGATCAGTTTGTGGTTTTTTTTTTTATAGATGCTATTTTAATATTTTCTAGAAGTAGAGAAGATCAAGATAAAGACCTTCAAATTATTTGCAAATTTTGATGGAGAAGGAACTTTATGCTACACTTTCCAAGTGTGAATTTTGGCTTGATGGAGTGACGGTTTTTGCACATGTTGTATCGGCCGAAGGCGTGAAGGTGGATCCTAGTAAGATACAAGTAGTGAATTTTGGCTTGATGGAGTGACGGTTTTTGCACATGTTGTATCGGCCGAAGGCGTGAAGGTGGATCCTAGTAAGATACAAGTAGTTGTTGAGTGGAGACCTCCCAAAAGTCAAATCGAGGTAAGAAGTTTCTTAGGCTTAGCAGGATACTACAGAAGATTTGTAAAAGACTTTTCCATTATCACCTCTCTATTGACTAAACTCTTGCAGAAGGAAGTAAAGTTTAATTGGAATGAAAAATGCCAAGAAAACTTTGAAACTCTCAAATTATTGCTGACTCAAGCACCTAAACTTACTGTACCAACGAAAGGGAAGGAGTATGTAGTATACAGCCATACTTCTCACAATTGTCTCGGATGCATTTTGATGCAAGAAGGGAAGGTTATTTCTTATGCCTCTCTAAAATTAAAACCGCATGAATTGAATTATCCTACTCATGATCTTGAATTTGATGTGGTAGTGTTTGCTTTAAAAATATGGCGGCATTATTTGTATGGAGAGAAATGTCATATATTCACTTATCACAAGAGCTTAAAGTACTTGGGTACTCAGAAGGAGCTAAACCTTCGACAACATAGATAGCTTGAACTCATAAAGGATTATGACTGCACAATTGATTCGAGTAAAGCCAATGTGGTTGCAGATGCCTTAAGTCGAAAATCCTTCGTAAGCATTTCTTTGAGTCCTTTGCCTTTGCTCCTTGAGTTAAGAGCCATGACTGTTTGTTTCACACTTGATTCAAATGGTTCAGTTATTGTTAATTTGCAAGTAAAGCCAATATTACTTGAACAGGTGAAGGAAGCACAAAAGTTAGATGAGAAACCTGTAAAAGTGACCCGAGAAGTTCAAAATGGGGAAAAACATGATTTTACATTAACAGAGAATGGTGTCTTATTTTATCAAGATAGACTATGTATCCCTAAAGATGACAAATTGAGGAGAGAAATTCTGAGTGAAGCATATACCTCAACATATGCCATGCATCCTGGGGGTACAAAGATGTACCAGACCATCAAAGAAAATTATTGGTAAAGTGGTATGAAAAGGGACATTGCGGAGTTTATCTCTAAATGTTTGATTTGTCAACAAGTAAAGGCAGAACATCAAATCCCAGTTGGTTTACTATAGCCCTTGTCGATGCCGGAATAGAAATGGGAGAATATAACTATGGACTTTGTTTCTGGACTTCCTCGCACCCAAAGAAATCATAATGTAATATGGGTGATTGTGGATAGGCTAACCAAGAGTGCTCACTTCTTAGCAATCAGGATGGATTACTCACTTGAGCGTTTAGCCGAATTCTACATTAATGAGATTAAGAGACTACATGGGATCCCTATGTCTATTATATTTGACCGAGACCGAAGGCTTACATCTAGATTTTGGGGTAACTTGAAGGAAGCTTTGGGTACTAAGCTAAAATTTAGCACTTCGTTCCATCCTCAGACAGACGGCCAGTTGGAAAGGGTGATACAAGTTTTGGAGGATATGCTTTAATCTTGCATTATGGAGTTTGAGGGTAGTTGGGAAAAACATTTGGCTTTGATAGGATTTGCTTACAATAACAGTTACCAATCAAGTATTAGAATGCCTCCATATGAAGCCTTGTACAGAAGGAAATGTCGGACCCCTCTTTGTTTGAGTGAAGTTGGTGATAGAAAACTCATTGGTCCTGAAATTGTGCAACAAACTGAGGACAAGGTAAAACTTATCACGGATCGTCTAAAGATTTATTCGAATAGATAAAAGACATATGCTAATCTTAATAGGCGTGACATTGAATATCAAGTGGGAGATAAAGTATTTTTAAAGGTGTCTCCATGGAAAAAGATTGTGAGATTTGGCAAAAAGGGAAAACTTAGTCCCCTATTTATTGGACCTTATGAGATACTTGAAAGGCTTGGACCAATTACATATAAGTTGGCTTTGCCACATGAGTTAGAAAAGATCCATAATGTATTCCATGTTTCTATGCTGAGAAGATACCGTCCTGATCCATCTCATGTTTTTCCAGTTGAATCTATTGAGGTTAATCCTGACTTGACATATAATGAAGAACCTATTTTAATTCAAGCTCGAGAAGTGAAGCAACTTAGAAACAAGGAAATCCACTTAGTAAAGGAACTTTGGAGGAACCATTTGGGAAAAGAAAATCCTGGGAGAGAGAATAAGACATGAGGACCCAATATCCACACTTGTTTCGTGACTAACGTAAGGTAAATTTCTAGACGAAATTTCTTTGAGGGGGAGAAAGTTGTAACACCCATAAATGCTAAGAAGAGTCACATGTTGATTTACCATTGCTTAGTTACTACAATATGTTTTACTCTTATTTTAGGAACTTAAAATGTTGTGATAATTGCTAGATTGCTTAGCATAAATTGTATCGTAATTTAAGGGTTTTTATTGGGGTATTTACATAATAGTCTAATTAGAATTTTCTATACTTTCAAAAGGACGTGAAGGATATATATATAAGGGTATATGTATGCATTTAGGGCAGCACACAACACTATTTGGATAGCCTTGAGGGAAAACTGTGCATTGGGATAAATATCACTTTTGAACGTATATTTTGACATCTCCTCTAGAGAATTTCGGTTCCTTCAAAGTGTAAGCACCTTAGCACCTTAGTTAACCATTGTTTCATCAATATCACAAGAGAAAAACTTGGTTCTTTTGTCTGGAATTCAAGACACACATTGCTCTTTGGTAAGTAGTTGAAATCTATTTTGTAGCTAAGTAGTGTGTATTAGTTTTAGAATATCTCATTATCTAGAACTCATTCTTTGGTGAATAAATATAATTTCAAAAGCTAATTCATATATATACAACACTTATGTTTACGTAAAACTCTAATTCAGCTGTTATGAATTCGAAAGATGGGACGTAACATAGGAGAAGTTTTGTCTAGATTTCGGGTTTCCAAATTATATATGGACCACTGTTAGTGTTTTGAATGCATCTTTTTCTACAAAATAGATTTTGCAGTGATTCTTGTTTGTTTTCAACCTTATGAGATGTACCTATATCTTTCATTAAAGGTTATAAAGTCTAGTTTTGCCGTTTTAATTTTCAAATCTAAGTTGAAACATGAGGTACAAGGCTGACGAGAATCACCATTTTGGGAGTAGAGCCATTTCTGTACGGGCTAAGCTTACTTGTGATGATAATTCCATTTTACTTCGAGATTATTGAGATACTAAGAAATAAAAAAGCTATGTAATTGTATTTTTTAAGGTTGTATGCACTCGAGAACAAGTTGACGACCTTGATACATTGGTTAGTCTATAGTTTGAACTTGCGAAGATGTGTGGACTGTTTCTACGATAAAGTATTGAGGTTTGTGTATAAATTTGTAATTGCACTCTTTTAACTGCTGGTATGTCTGAAAGTTTATCTTGGTACCTTGGTTACCTCTTCTCAATTTGCATTGTTGTGTTGCTATAACGCTTGTGTAAGTCACCCACTTGTACGAATTATTTGATCACTTGGCACTCTTGTTAGGACCTTGTCGTTCTTGTGGCTGTGACTTTGTCACCATTGTCATGCCTCTTTAGTCGGATCATTTGCCATCTTGAATCAGGACTTATAGTCCATCTTAAGAGTAGAAGTTGTCCATTTTAAGTATGAACTAGAAAGCCATTTTTAATATAGTTCTTGGTTCTCTTGATTATTGGGCTTTGACCCTTCTTCATACAGGGCATCGGCCCTTCTTGATAATCATTTGTGCTTGGTGTGACAACATGATGTGTATATTGGGCGAGTCTTATTATTGAATCTCTTGGAAAATGGTGCCTTGAACATTTTTGACATTTGGATCATTAAATATCGAACTTGATACTCTTTATATATTGTTACCTGATGTATTTATTATGTTTCAATTGCGTTGCTCATCACTTGAGGAAGATTGCTTGGTAAATTTATAGGGCACCGAACCTATAGTTTTTACACCACTAGGCTATATGCTTAGTATAGTTGTTTCTATCGTAGGGAAAGATCGAGAGGAGGCGTGAAGCTGGCCATTGGAGATGGAAATTTTGAGAGCCTTAAGGAAAATCACATTTGCATATAGGCATCTATATTTTGTACAAACTTTGGGACTTATACATGATCTATGTGTTGCATAATTCCATGAAACTTTGAGGGCTAATTGGATCAGGTCACCATGGTTTGTAATATAAGTATGACTACATGTTTTGTTTATTTGGGCTATGTAAGCCTAAGTCTTGTAATATATTAGTTTTACTACTTGTTTTTAAATGGTTGTATGAAGCATGAACCACTTGATTGGGTACTCGAAAGATGATAATATTGGGCTTATATCATTTTACTAGCGTGAGGACAATATATGAGTTGAAATCTCGTAAGTTATTGGCTTATGTTATTTTGGAAGGGCCGTTACATAATACGCCATTTTGGTGTACCCCTTGGTCATGACAAAATTTGTATCCGAGCACAAGATTTAGAATGGTCATAGGATGTCTCTTATGGCACGTTAAGTAGAGTCTTGTTCATGAATGTGAAGAGCACCACATTTATGAATGAGAGTCTACAAGATGTTTAGGAAATTCCTCTTATTTCATTACTCTAAAGTCCTGAGATAGAGATCAAATTTATTACGCCTTTCGCCTGATCATTATTTGATCTTTACATGATATGGCTACTCGAAGAGCTTATGCTAGAAGGAATGTGAGGGAGAATACATAACTAGAAGCTCCTCGCCAAGATCCTCAAGTTCTGGTCGATCCTTTGGCAGAGAAGTGTCTATTGTGGGGTTTAGGACTAATTTTCAAGTACATCAAGAAGCTTGAAAGAGTCCTTTGTTTGGGTGGGGTATACTAAACCCACTATGTACCATACCACCAAGTGGCTCGCCTGAATGTGGAGTCCTTCTCTGTTGTCAACTTGATGTTGTCGTCACCTGCAAGATAAGGTCAAAAACTTGACTTTACTAAAGAAGTGAGAAAGACCCTTTCTATCTTTTTAATAAAGCGCACTAGCTGTAATAAAAAAACAGCGCTAACTAGAATTATAAAGTGCTTCAAATGGCACCAACTACCTTCTTACTAACAGCACAGCCAGGTGCTAGTACTCAATTAGTAGTGCTAGCATGTCACTTGACTCACTTCTGTTGCAAAGGCTTTATCCTTAGGCGCATGACTCAGCAACCCAAAATGAGGGTTTTGCTCATTATAGGACTTGACCAGTCATCTCACGACACGAGCTCCTGACAACCATGCAACACCTATATGAAAGTAAGTACCATCTTGTTAAGGATAGGTTTTCTTATACATATATCAAGGGCTACTAAGGTTTTGCGCATTTCATCGAATTAAACCACATGCTTTACTGCTTGTGCAAGACGCCGTCAATTTCTTCGAGTTTCAGTCTTGCGACCATACTCCCAAGGAGGAGTGTTTCATGGTTTACTTGGACCCCTTATCCGTGTAGACCAAGGACGAGCACTCATCGTTTACGGCATTGATTACCAGGATATCTAATATTGTTCGCTCCCCATGCTTTCGCACCTCAGTGTCATTGAGGACCCAGAGAGTTACCTTCTCTTTTGGTGTTTGAAATTTCACTCTTCTCTATCTCACTCAAGTGAATTTGTTTTGAGAGCATTCCGCTAGTTTTAGGAGGCCTTCACTTTCAACCAGATTCACCACCTACATGCCCTTTATGCCCAGTCATTTCGAAGAACACTTGCCCCCCCTTCTGTCTTACTACGGCTGCTATCACGGAGTTAGTCGGGGCTTCTTCTTGGAGTCCTGTCATGATCACGCACTCGACCAAAGAGCATTACAAGGAGCATTGTCCTTCTTCACTCCCGTGATATTGCTAGATCGAGCTATCGCCCATTATACAAAATTTCCCACTGCTGCCTCCCGTGGGAATCTGGCCAATGTTTCAGTCCCAGTGTGGCTGATCATCCGTAAAGACCAGCTAAGAATTATTGGCTTGGTCAACCTTTACCTGATCTACTACCTAATACTATCCAGACTTATCAAATACTGCTTTTTGGCTTTCTTCAGGATTTTGGCCTGAACTGTTCGACATATATCAACTCATTACGCACCCGTTTGCCACTTTGTTCTCAACTCTTCTTACCTCCTAGTTGAGACAAGCTACCTTTAGCTAGGAGCCTTTTTTCCTTCTGCCCTGCTCTCTGAAAATAATGTTCAACTTGCATGTGCTAATCATATAAATAGTGTTCCTTCTGAGCCAGGATTAAACTCTTCTTTTGAGTATGATTGGTCTCTGCAGTGGTAGAACCTACGGAACCGAGTGTGCTATTTCCCAACCTTCTGTGAACTTCTCTTCTCTTATGATTTTTTCTTAAATAGAGGTTCCTTACCGATGACCCAAATAATTTGGCCCCCGCTAACCTTATGGATAGAATAAGATCTGTTGCTTTGCTCACAAGCCCTACTAGTGTAGCAAGTCTGTTCATTGGTGTGTTGTTCATTCTAGAAATAGGCTCCAAGTGTTATTCTGATTCTTAATTTGGTTTTCTATTTTGGAACGAATCTGTAAAGCCATAATGGTCTGAACGAATCTGTAATGCAGTTCTTGTAAGTACAAATGTGAGTACGGAGGCATCTAGAGTAAGGGACTTCACTAGGATGAATCCTCTAGATTATCATGGTTCTAAGGTTGAGGAAGATTTTCAAAAGTTTATTGATGAGGTTTATATGGTCGTGATAATCATGATAATGACTTCGGTTGAAAAGGCGGAGTTGGTTGCTTATTATCTAAACTGTGTTGCTCAAATGTGGTTCAAACAATGGAAAGAAAGGAGACCAGAAGATGCACGTTCTCATGATAGGGAGAAGTTTAAGATTGCTTTTCTTGATATGTTCTTTCCCAATGACATGAGGGAAGCAAAGGTGCTTGGATTTATCAACCTTCATCAGGAACATATAAGTGTGAGGGAATATGCTCTAAAGTTCACACAATAGTCTAAGTTTGCTCCAACAATAGTTGTAGATTCTAGGGCTAGATGAGCTATTTCGTTTTAAGTGTGTTCGAAATAGTGGTTAAAGATTTTCGTACCGCTATTCTCATTAATAACATGGACATCTCTCGTCTCATAGTTCATGCACAATATATTGAAGAGGAAAATCTTAAGGAGAAGTCTAGGGAGACAAAGAAGGCTAAAATGGGCTATGGAAATTTCTCTCATTCAAGGTCCGATGGACATGGTCGTCCTAGATTCCTACAACGGTTTTCCGATCAATATTTCTCCAATGCTGCTCCTAATTTCAACAAAGATAGGGTGTCTAACCCAAAGTCTCAAAGAGGGAACAATAGTGGATCTTAATTGCCAATGTCTACTTTTATTAAGTGTGGAAAGAAACATGAGGGTAAATACCTAGCCGCACAGATGGTTGATTTAGTTGTGGTAAGAATGGTCATAAGATACGGTCTTCCCCAATGCTTCTGAAAAAAGGAAGAGAGGGAAAGCAAGCTCCTCCAAGTGGTTCGGTTTCCAATGCTTCGAAGCAAAACTGATTCTATGCACTTTAGATGTATGATAAGCGAGAGGGATCTCCCGATGTGGTTACAGTATGTGAAAAGTTTTTGAACTTGATGTTTATGCTTTACTTGATCCCGATGCAACCTTGTCTTTTGTGAAACCATATGTAGCTATGAGGTTTGATATTCTTTTGGATGTGTTGTTAGATCATTTTTCTATCTCTACTTCTATTGGTGATTCTATTGTGGCTAAGAGTGTCTATAGAAAAAGCCTTGTTTCATTGTTCCATAGAGTTACTCTTGTTGACTTGGTAGAGCTTGATATGTTAGACTACTGGTTGCATTCATGTTATCCTTGTATTGATTATAAGACTCGTGTAGTTAAGTTTCGATTCCCAAATGAGCTTATCCTAGAGTGGAAGGGGCAAATTCAATTCATAAGGGTTAGTTTGTCTCTTGTCTTAAAGCTAAAAATATGATTTCTCAAGCTTTAATTTATCATATAGTTTGGGTGAGGGATGTGGATTTTGGAACCCCTATTTTGAGGTTGGTCCCCATTGTGATTGAGTTTTTGGATGTGCTTCCAGATGATTTACCTTGTATTCCTCAAGAAAGGGAAATAGACTTCGATATTGACCTTCTCCTATATACGCAACCTATTTCTATTCGTCCTTATAGAATTGCTCCGGCAGAACTGAAGAAGTTGAAAGAATAATTGAAATATTTGTTGGATAATGGCTTCATCCGACCGAGTATATCTCCATGGGGTGCTCTAAGTTTTTTTCTTAAAATGAAAGATAATTCTATTCGTTTGTGTAGTGACTATCGTCAGTTCAACAAGGTGACTATTAAGAATAAGTATCCTCTTCAAAAGACAGATGAGTTGTTTGACCAACTTTAAGGAGCAACTTACATCTTTAAGGTGGATCTTCGATCGGGTTATCGCAAATTAAGGGTGAAAGATTATGATATTTTGAAAATGACTTTTAGAACCCATTATGGTCATTATGAGCTTTTAGTGATGTCGTTTAGGTTGACTAATGCTCCGACGGCATTTACAAATATGATAAATAGGGTGTTTAGACAATACCTTGATATGTTTTTGATTGTGTTCATTGATGATAAATTGATCTATTCGAGAAGTGAGAATGAGCATATTAATCATTTTAGGATTGTGTTGCAAATTCTCAAGGACCAACAACTCTTTGAAAAGTTTAGTAAATGTTAGTTTTGGCAAAGGTCTTTAGCTTTGGTGGGTCATATTGTTTAAAGTAACGCTAATGAGGTAGAGCCTAAGAAGACGGATACGGTCAAGAGTTCTCCTAGACCTCTAACCCCTTCGAACATTAGAAGTTTCTTGGGTTGGGCCAGTTACATCTAGTGCTCCTTCAAGGCCTAACATTAAGAGGGTGGCTAACCCAAAACCTCAAGCAGATGGTAATAGGTCGTCAATTCCTACTTGTGCTAAATACGGGAGAAATCATGAATGGAAGTGCCTAGTGGGCTCTAATGCTTTCTTTGGGTGTGGTTAAAGAGATCATAAGATAAGGAATTACCCTTTGGTTGCTAAAAATGATGGAGACACTCATCGTAGGGTTCAACCCTACACTTCATCCGGTCCAAGTGGTTTGGGTACAAGTGCTGCTAAGCAAAACCATATCTATGCTCTCCAAACTAGAGTTGTCCAAGAGAGTTCCCCGGATGTGGTGACTAGTATGTTAAAAGTTTTTCATATAGATGTGTATTATTTACTTGATCAAGGGGAAACTTTGTCCTTTTGGGCCCTTATATAGCCATGAGGTTTGATGTGCTCACCAAAGTGTTGTTAGAACCTATTTCTATTTCTACCCCTATTGATGATTCTATGGTGGCTAAGAGAGTCTATAGGAGATGTCATTTTTCCTTATCCCATAGAGTTGCTCTAATATATTTGGAGACATGATTGATTTTGATGTTATTTTGGGCATAGAGTGGTTGCCAGTTGTCTTATGCCTCTATCGATTGTAGAACTCGGGTAGTCAAATTTCAATTCCCAAATGAGCCTATCCTAGGGTGGAAAAAGGGAAATTCTATGCCTAGAGGTCGATTTGTTTCTTACCTAAAAGCTAGGAAAATGATTTCAAAGGGTTGTATCTACCATATAGTGAGGGTGAGGGATGTGGAGTCTGAAATCCCTATTCTTGAGTCGGTCCCTATTGTAAAAGAATTTCCAAAAGTTTTCCCTGATGATTTCCCTTCATTCCTTTTGAAAGGGAAATAGACTTCAGGATTGACCTTCTCCCCGATACCCAACCTAACTCTTTTCCTCCTTATAGGATGGATCTGACAAAACTTTAGGAGTTGAAGGAATAGTTAATGGACCTGTTAGATAAAGGTTCATCTGACCGAGCATCTCTACTTTCTTATTTTGTTTGTTAAAAAGAAGGATGGTTCTCTTCGTATTTGTATCGATTATAGATTGCTGAACAAAGTAACCATCAAGAACAAGTATCCTCTTCTGAGAATAGCTGACTTATCTAATTAACTTCAAGAGGCAAGTTATATCTGTAAAATTGATCTCTGGTCGGGTTATCAACAGTTGAGGGTGAAAGAGGAAGATATTCTGAAAATAACCTTTAGAACACGATATCGTCATTATGTGTTTTTGGTTATGTCCTTTTATTTGACTAATGCTCTGTCAAAATTTATGGACTTGATGAATAGGGTGTTTAGACAATACCTTGATATGTTCGTAATTGTATTCATTGATGAAATTTTGATTTACTCAAGAAGTGAGAATGAGCATATTGATCATTTGAGGATAGTGTTGTGAATCCTTAAGGACCAACAACCTTATGCAATGTTTAGCAATTGTGAATTTTTGCTAAGGTCCCTAGCTTTTCTAGTCCACATTGTAATACGGTCAAGAGTTGGCCTAGACCTCTATCACCGATAGATATTAGAAGCTTCTTTGGTTTGGCTGGTTATTATAAAAGGTCTGTTGAGGGTTTTCCTTCATGGCTTCTCCTTTGACGAATTTGAATCAAAAGAATGTCAAGTTCATATGGTCCGAAGCTTGTGAGAAAAGTTTCCAAGAGTTGAAAGACAGACTTACTTCCGCTCCGATATTAACTTTACCGGAGGGTACTGATGGCTCTGTGGTATGTTGTTTCGCCTCTAGAGTTTGTTTGAGATGTGCCCTTAAGGAAAATAGTAAGGTGAATACCTATGCTTCAAGGCAAGTAAAGGTTTACGAGAAGAACTATCATACCCATGATCTTGAATTAGCGGCGATTGTATTTGCCTTAAAGATTTGGAGCCATTATTTGTATAGGGTTCATGTGGATTATTTCATCGACCATAAAAGATTGCAATATGTGTTGACCTTGAAGGACTTAAATCTTCTCCAAAGAAGGTGGCTTGAATTGTTGAAATACTATAATATGAGTGTCCTATATAAGCCCGGTAAGACGAATATAGTAGCTGATGCTCCTAATCGATTGTCGATGGGTAGTGGTTGCGCATATTGATGATCAATGAAAAGAGTTAGCTCAGGATGTCCATAGATTGGCTTGATTGGGTTTTCGATTAGTAGACTCCACCAACGGTGGTGTCATGGTTCATAAAGGGTCAGAATCATCTCTTTTGGTGGAAGTTAAAGTAAAGAAATGTCTTGATCCAACTTTGGTAGAATTGAAAGAAGCAGTATTTAGGAAGTCTGTTGAGGCTTTCACCCAAGGGGGAGAGAGTGTCCTTAGATATCAAGGACGGTTATGTGTTCCAAATGTTAATAACTTGAGGGAACAGATCTTTACTAAAGCCCATAGTTCTCGGTAACCTATTTTCCCGGGAGCCACCAAGATGTACTGTGATTTGGGGGAGATCTATTGGTGGAGTGGGATGAAGAAGGGTATTGCGGGATTTTTGGCCAAGTGTCCAACTTAACAACAAGTTAAGGTGGAGCATCAAAATGACTGAGGTTTATCTCAAGACATTAGCATTCCTACATGGAAGCTGGAAGACATGAATATGGACTTTATAGTTAGTTTGCCTCGTATCCGGTGACAACATGCCTCTATTTGGATGATACTAGATCAGATGATGAAATCATCTCATTTCCTCCCTCTCAAGTCTCATTCTCGGTGGAGGAGTATGTCAAGTTGTACTTAAGAGAAATGGTAAGGCTACATTGGGTGCTTTTTTCCATTATACCCGATCGTGGTACCCAATTCACTTCTCAATTTTAAAAATCATTCCAGAAGGGTCTTTACACAAAGGTGAATTTTAGCATAACTTTTGACCAACAAACTGATGGGCAAGCGAAAAGAACAATCCAAATATTGGAAGATATGTTGAGTAGTTGCGTGATAGATTTTAAGGGAAATTAGGATGACCATTTGCCCTTCATTGAATTTTCCTATAATTATAACTACCTTTCTACTATTGGTGTGTCTCCATATGAGACTTTTTTTTGTAGGAGGAGTAGATCTCCCATAGGTTGGTTTGAGGTGGGAGAAGTTACTTAAGAAAGTTAGACTTATTAGAGAGAGGTTGAGAACCGACAAAAGTTGACAGAAGTCTTATGCCGATGTTAGAAGAAGGGAACTTGAATTTGATGTGCTTGTTTAGGTTTACATTAGAATCTTACCAATGAAGTGTGTAGTGAGGTTTGGTAAGAAAGAGAAGCTTTGTCCCCGATTTGTAAGCCCATATAAGATTTTGAGACTTGTTGGTAAGGTTGTATATGCGCTTGATTTCCCTAATGAGTTGGAATTGGTGCATCCTATTTTCTATGTCTCTATATTGAAAATGTTTGTTAGAGATCCGACGTCCGTAGTACCATTAGAACGGCTGGGAATTGATGAAAGCCTTTTTTACGAGGAAGTACCGATTGAGATTCTAGACTGGCAGGTTAATAAATTTAGGAACAAGGAAGTTGCTCCCGTAAAAGTGCTATGGTGAAACCATCTAGTTGAGGGTGGTACTTAGGAGGCTGAAGCTGATATGATGTCCAGATATCCCTATCTTTTTCCTTCTATTCTAGCTTCAGGTAATGAGTTGTTCTTGGATTGGTTATGTTTGAAGTCATGTGTGTTTTATGTGTTTCCATGATTTCCTTAAATTTGCCTGTTTATGAAAAAGTTTATGTTTTGAAAGAAAAATGACTCGAGAATTATTTTCCTCATGTTGTCAAGTATTTAGTATGAGTTTCTTATAGACTTCGTGAGATTAGTTGTTAAACATGAATTGAGTTGGAGTTGAGATTTCCTCCTTGAATATGTTCTTGTGTATAAATTGCATTTACGCTCCATTAGATTGTGTAGACCATTGGTTTTGAGTTGGAGATTATAGTTGCTCATTGAAAATGAGAAATGTTAAGATTTCGTGCATATTGGGTTGTTAGATGTAGCTCCTACTTCCATATGGTGCATTGAATATGTTTAACTTGGAGTTGATGATTCCTCCTTGGTTGTGTGTATTTAGATATGTTGCATGCATACTGGTTTGCTAGTCCTGAGTCATTTCCTTTCAAAAGTGTCTTGAACGCCATTCGAGCACGAATGTTCTCAAGGGGGAGATATTGTAACACCCCAAATTGGATTATGAGGCATAGCATATTTAAAACACCAAGATATAACCTTCGAGGGAATAACCACGACCCGTGGTAAGACTACGTCTCGTGGGTGGACATCCCAGAAACTGCCTAAGGCAGAACCATGCCAAGGCCCATGCCCTGTGGATAGGTCCACGGCCCATGGTTACGGGTGTTGTGGGTGGCTATCTGAGTCTCTGAACTCAACCACAATTGACCAGGATGCAACGTAGGTCCATCCACGATCTGTCAGTTGTACTCTCATGGGTTAGGCCTGAACAATTATTTTAGGGACTTAATGGTCTTTTCCAGTTTTAGTTAAATCAATATGGTGTCATTTTGCCTAACTATAAAACACCTATATAAGTATTTTAACCCCAAAAATCCCCCATTTAAGTCATTCTCTCAAATCCCAAAAGAAAACCCAAATCCTCTATCAAATATTCTCTCTCTAGAAGGTGGAAGAAGAAGAACAGATTGATGCTAGGTCAAGGTCAAGTCTACCAGTCTCCAAGATTTTATGGGCTTTGTGACAAAGTTATGGGGGCTTTTCATCCATGGGATACTTTCTGCCATAGAGTCCCCTAGAATTCCCCAATTGTGAAGTCTAAATCCTTTATTCTAGTTAGGGTTTCTTCAAATGTTGTGGGTTATGATGAATGTTAATTCAAATAGTTGTATTATGATTGCTTATGATTTAATTGAAGGAATCATATGTTTTAAAGATTAAATTATACTTACCCATGCCTATTCTATGATTTGACCTAGAATTGATATAATTGGGTTAATGCCATGAACGGAAACAGTGTGAACATAGATATCTCCTTATAGGATAGAAGAACTATGACATTTATTGCTTGAGATTAGGGAATAAATGATGAACATGAGATGTAGTACTTTGAGAGTAAAGCTTAGACTATGAGTTGTTGATGGTTGATGTTCTAGTGTGGAAAGGATACTTCCCACAATAAATTGCTAAGTATGATTGAATTAATGTTAAAGATTTACTCACATAAATGATTCTAGATTGAAAGGATTGCTTACCCAAAGTGAATCTAGACTAAAATGCTAAATGGATGAGTAGGCTGAGGCGACGACCCTTGACCTCCATATGTGAAGGATATGTCGTGATTTTCCATACTCCTTAGAATTGAAATAGAGGTAATTCCCCATGCTCTTTTTATGATGAATGGACATAGAGGTGAGTACCTATGATCCTTATGAAATGATGTGGAGGCGAGTACCCGTGTCATATGATTGTGGAGGCTAGTATCCATAATCTTAAAGTAAGTAAGGCAAGAGACGAAAGCCCATTAGCATTTATAAGCTAGGCATAGAACGAATCCCCATGTCTTTAAATGTATGTATGAACGATGTGATTATTTTATGGTGTTGATTTTCTTGGAGTGTTGCTAGATATGCCTTCAATGTTGTAAGCTTGACTAGAAGAGGATGACCTAAGTCTTGTCTAAGTTTAAGTGAGGTTACTTAACTGAGTATTCGTCTTTGATTATGATGCTTATTATGCCTTTTTATGCATATTCCTTATGTCATATGTCAACTAATGCTTATGTTTATGTTGTTTATTCTAGTCATCATATTTAGTACATCCTTGTACTAACACTTACTCTTGCTTACATTCTTATCAAATATAGTCTTTAGCTCTCTCAAGTAACACACTTTTGGCTAGGTTCATAGTTTATCTAGGAAGTGAAGCTTCGGTGATTCTTCATTGAGTTTGGCGATTGGATCACCCCTTTATCTCTTTTATGTCAATCTTTTCATGTTGAACTATTGTATAGGCTGCATCCCAAGATCTTTTATCTCTTATGATTAGATTGCGTGAGACAATGATGTTAGAATTCTGCTCGTTTTATAAAAGACATTGATTGTTGAATAATGTTTTAAATTTTTGCACCATTTTCTAATGCTTTATATTGTGATATGCTAAGTGGCTTGAATGAGGCGTTTCGGGGTCTTATACGCCCTGTTACATCTAGGGGATACCCCTGGGTCATGAAATTTAAATAATTAAATTATCATCTCTTCTGCATGAATTGATGAAATACTATGGTTTATGATGTTTACCCCTATGAACCCATGTAATCCCCATGTTTTCATGTTTTGATCATATGCTATGGGATTTTTGTTATGACAAATGAGTTTTATGAAATTATGCATGTATTCATAGATCTACATGATTTTATGATAAAATCCATAGCTAACCCATATTTTATAAATGTTGATGATTGAAAAAAAATCCATAGCTAACCCATGTTTTCTAATTGTTGATGATTGAAAGTGGATTTTGAGCCTTCGAAGGTAAATTATGGAATTATACATGTTCTTATGAAAACTAGAAAAATGTATTGAGGATGCTTTGAGAGTAAAGTATCAATGGTGATGTTAATGATCTGTTGTTGAAAGAATTTTCTCATAAACATATGAAAGCTTGAAAATAAAAGGTTTTATCACATAATAAGGATTTTAAAATTGAAAGGTTTTCTTACCTAAATAAATCAATAATAAGGAGCTACCCTAATTGAACTTAGCTTGGATTGGACACTTAATTGTACCTTTCCATTTATGATGATTTAGCTTTGATTGGCAAGATAATGTTCCCTTCCATAGATAATAAGAACAAGTAAGAAATGACTATTCTCTAGATTTATGATTGGCAAGATCCAAGAGGATATTTAGATGGAGGCTCTCACGTTACTAGTGGTCGATTTTATAGTAGAAATCTCTTTATCCTTTTTTCTATATGCCCCCATAGGATTATTGTCTAGATAAACATTAGCTAGTGGATCCACTCAAGCTAGAAGTTCATGGTCCTTAGTTACCTTGGAAAGTAGGGAAACCCTTTTTGGTGTGGGAGACACTGCGGGATCATGTTATAGCTAGCATGGTCTCTATGTCAGTTAAGGCTAATTCACACACTAATAATGAACTATGGTTGTTTCAAGAAGTATCTCATATGATTTCAATGATTTCAAGATGTTAGCTTGCATTGGCCATTGTTTAATGAATTATTCTTTCTAACCCTTTTATATCATGTTTTAGCTCGTTCAATTGCACATCATGAAATGTACTCTTTTAGAATTATTTTAATGTTTTACGCATGGCTATCAAACTTGGCAGATTTTTAGTACTAACACATACTCTTGCCCACATTTCCCAAAATGTAGGGTCCAACAGTAATATTCCTTAATTTTATGGCTAGTGGTTGATTTCGAGATTCCCAAGCTTGGTGAGTCCTCATGGTTTGAGGATCGATTTTCATTTTTTTAGCTTATTTCTTGTATTTCAGCTTTGAACACGATGTATGGTCTAGGTCCAATTTAATGGTGATTTAGACTTGCACTTTTCTTTATAAAAACTATTGGACCGGAATGGTTTTTTAATCTTGTAAGTTATATTTCTTATGTTATGAATGCTTAATCGCTTATATGGGGTCCTTTGGGGTCTTATATACCATGTTATATCTAGGGTGTACCCCTGGGTCGTGACATATGTTTTGACAAAAGATCCATATGGGCCATCATTTTAGCCATGCTTTCATCCCACTCTTGGTCTTTTTCAATATGTTCTTTTGCCATCCTAAACGTCAAAGGAGACACCTGATCCTCTCTAGTACACCAAGCTTGGTATATCGTCATCATCCCATAAAGGAATGTTGACACTATCTCAAAAGGTTGCTACATAATTCCTCCTTTAACAAGTTGTGCCACACTTTTACTAACCGAGTCTAGACTCTGGTAGAAGTGTTCTAACAACACGTTGTATGGAAGTCCATGAGTCGGACATTGGAGTAACAACTTTTGAAACCTCAGCAATGTTTAATAGATTGGCTCATCTCTAAATGCTTAAAGATCCGTCTCTCAATGCCATCATCTTTGAAGGGGGGGAAATCTTATAGGAATGCCTTAGTAAACTCTTTCTAAGATGTAATTAAATCCCTCGGTAGATCAGCTAACCATTTGATCACGTACCCCATCAAAGAAAAGGAAACAACCATAGGCAAACTAAGTCTTGTGAGATGTTCTTAAATGAGAGTAGATCATACACGTCCATTAAGTTCTAAATATGATCATGGTGTCACGACCCACGTGTACCCCCTAGACGTAACACGGCGTACCTGACCCCAAAGAGTTCTCATACAAACCCTTAGCATAATCATAAACATAAAGTGATAGAAATGATACGAAATTTAAAACTTTAACAGTCAAAGTCAACTTCCTTTTCATAATAAAAAAAAAAGAGTCTAGACCTTTTCTCAATCACCATCTAGAACAATAGAGAGTACAAATAAGGTCAAAGCCCTTTACATCAATAAAGTCTCCAAAATAGAAAGTACAATAAAAGCTAGAAAAGAATGACATGTTGTCCTCAAACCATGAGGACTCACCAAGATTAGGCAATAGTCAACCCAAGCTTCCCTTGAATGAATAGGTACGTCTCAATGACCAAAACCTACACTCACAGTAAATGTAGAAAATATGGGTTAGCACAAATAATGTACTAAGTATGGAAGCCATGCAGAAAAATCCTTGAAACATGCAAAAAGGGACATTTAGTTGAAATCAGGAGTTTATCAAGTTTCAAAACCATTGTGCACAGTTATGAAGAAACATAAGTCAAACCAGCATATAAGCAACCCAAAGCCATACTAGTGCAATGCACAGGTAAGATCCCATAACCCTACCAAATGCTAAGTATCACATTTAAGCCACTCACAACATACATATCATACTTTTGCCTCATCCATAACCAACATACATAAGTAAGGAGTTATTCATGTTCATACCTTGTAACAAATAAAGTCAACCTTAACATCCATACATATCATGCATACATATTTCATAAGTCTTCATAACATAAGAAACCCTTAATATAACCCCTTTTAAAATCCTATTTTTGCATTGCATAAGTAAAGTCCCATACCCCCACTCATACTAAGTAGTACCAATTGAAGTCCATATTCTTATCACCATTCATATTCGTATCATATAGGGAAATTTAGCCTTAATCGACATAGACCATGTGAGCTACACGGAATTTGGTGTTCTACCCCCACACCGAAAAGAGGTATCCTACTTACCTAAGGTAGAACTAACATCTTTAGCTTTTAGGTGGATCTACTAGCTAAATACCTATGTGGGAACATAGTTTTGGAATAAGGAGATTGCTACTAGAAACCCGCACTACTAACGTAAAAGTTTCCATCTCATGAGATTATATACATTGGGAAGCCGGACTTTCTAGTGTAAAACCTTTCATCTCATTTTCATATCCACTCGGTGCTAAGCATAATTCCCTTTAGAAGACACATTGAGACTTTACTTAAGTTCATGTTCATGAAAGAATGCACTAGGCAGTCAAGTCAACATAGTATCATAATAGTTTATGGATTCATTAGGTGAGAGTGTCCTTTCAACCAAGAATAATTAATATGTGAGTAAACCTTTCACATTATATTCACAGTTTGTTCATGATTATGGCCTTTCAATCAACACAACAAGCTTATCATAAACATACATACATAATTCAGGCATAATCAATTGTAAGGGTATAAGGAAGAAGGATCTTGTATCAATAAAAAAATTACACAATAGTCATAGGATCATCGCTATCTAAGTGAATCTCACGTTCATACACAATCCTCATCAACATGTATAAACCCTAACAAGTTGCGCTTCAAGGGTATGAATGAAGATAACCCTAACATCTAGAATTAACACATTAGGTAGAGGGATATCATGATTCAACACCTTAATTAATCTAAACAAAAACAATTATCAAGATCTCATCATCAATCAAGTGATACAATAGTTCACAATTTAGGGAGAAGGGGGAATTATGGGTCCAAGGGAGATTTTTTAATCATAATTCAACAATACTCCAAAATTCCAATTATAAATCATCATAATCATCCATAATAAACCATTATTTAACAATTGAAATCATTTTGGAAGGATACCCAGACATAGATTGAAAACCATAGGTTTTGGGGGATATGGAATCTTAAAAACATAGTTTGAAGGGGTTCTTTGGGTGATAGCTTCCCAAAGATGTAAAGAATTCATACCTTAGCATGATTTCCTCAAGAAATAGAAGAACCAAGGCAGTTTCTTGAACCCCTAGATTGACCTTCTTCTTGATCTTTAATGTAGTCTTAGAGAGAGTTTTTGGAGAGGAGGGGTAGTTTGTAGTTTGAGTCTTGTGAGCTGTGAGGTGTGGAAGAGGTGGTTAATGGTTAATAACTACTTATATATGTCTAAATAACTAATATAAACCTTCCCCATCCTTTAATAATTAAAATAGAATTTCCCTAAAACACCTCACCCTTGGCCGAGACTTAACAACTTTGGTAGGAGAGGACCGACGCCCACCACCCACAAACCGTAGGTGGGCTCAGCCCCTTCCTGCAGGTCTGTGGTTTGGGCCTCCATCCCCTCCTCTTTGCCAAGTGAAGCCCTCCACTCATGAGACCCCACCCACGAAGCGTGAGTGGGTCTACTGCCCGTACTACATGGGCGTAGATTGGTACTAGAGCTTGGAGGTTTTGGGGGAGGTCTAGCCTCAACTCACGACCTCTCTCTACAAGGCGTGAGTCCACCCACGAGGCATGGGTGCCCATTTCGTGGACCAAGCTATTTTTTGACAGGTTCTTAGGCAGTCCTATTGCCCTCCTCAAGGACCTTTCGGGGTCCTTGGGGGGCAATGCCTTGAAGTTTTGGCACTAGGACCTTTGTACTAAGTTAGGGAAGTTATTTTAGGACTCTAAAACTCCATTTAGGCTACTACACTACATGTTACGCTCTAGCATAGGTCATTAGATTTTAGGGGTGTTACATATGGGGTCCTCATGAGATAACTCTCCGAATAATCCTTTCATTTTCAATAGTTGCAACATTGTGCTAGTCACGTGGAATACAACCTTTCCCAAGATTGGAGGTAAAGGAACTACACAATCCAATTGAGCCTCATTGACATCGTTCAAGTTGCAGATGACATCATGATGTCCAAGTTGACTGGTGTTACTCCCGTTCATGCTTATTTCATCACATGTTCAATAGCAGCCAATAACAAACACAAAACAAAGTAAGTCGATTCATCTACAAACAAGATTAGATAATACCTAAACTTCAATAAAAGAACTCTAAACACAACTCCCCGACAATGCACCATTTTTTATAAATGCTCAACTACACTTCATCAAATACTAAGTGTAGGCAATCACAATATAGTATAAACCCAACAAAGAGTTAGGGTCAACCTCACAAGTACTGGTATGATAGAGAAATAAGTTACAGAGTTATAAATGTGTTCTAATCGATTCTAAGGATATAAATTATTAAAACATGTAAAGTAAATCGCAAGGGTTTACAATAAGTGTCAAATAGGGGTTTAAGAGTGTCAATTCACAACTACAAAATAGGGGATATTCAATAAGAGAGGAATCCTTGGGGATATGATCAATTAATTGTCAATTTCGCTATACCAGTGATTATTAATTACAGAAATTTACTAAGTCTTAGTGAGTAAGCTATACTATAGATGCAATCTCCATCTCTTGATCAACTATTACTATTAAGGTGATTTCTTTCAAACCTCGACAAAATTACAATTATAAATAATCCAAAACCTTAATTTACTATCACACCCCAAACTCAAAGGGCGCAACTACCTCCTAATGTAAGAAATCAGGCCTGAGCCGACCTTGCTGAACCATTTTCTACTAGTGCATGGCAGCCACCAGCAATCAAGAAAACAAAAAAGTATATCACAGCTTAAAATTAAGCCCTCAGCCGACAAGGCCCCTGTCAACAGATTTATAAAAGAAATAGCTACTCCTAAGAGTTCATATAAAGAAATAGTCAAGTAGCACAAAAGTCCTGATTGGGCCGTCGAGGCTACCATGATCTCTATAGCGAAATTGAAAGTAGGTATATATCAATATAATACATCAAACACTTAAAAAACATCACCAAACCAACAAACTAGGCCTGGATGGCCATCCTGTAGCTGCAAACCCTACACACTAGTTTGCAAGCATCTAACAGTACTAAATATTAGCGAGATAGGGCCCCAACCTACCATAAAAATATATACAACAAAAGCTAACAAACCTCCCAACTTTAGAACCTCTGGAGAAAAGGGGCTAGCCAACCATATAGAAGTCAATTCTACTGCTGAGGAGGTTTACTAGATTGTTTGTTGGGTCCTGCATACATGAATGCAGCACCCCAAGGAAATGGGGCGTCAGTAAAAAATAATGTACAGAGTATGAAAGTCTATAGACTAAATGAGTAAGTATCATAATATACCAATAGCTAACTAGTAGGGAAATCAAATTTAGATAAGCATGCTAACCCACTACTGAATCTAAAAAATAAAATAATGATCAAACAACCTAACAAAGCCCCCATAATCTCAGTAGGTACAAACAACATACTGCCTACCTAGGCTCCCATAAGCCAAGAAGGTGCCAAATCAATCTACATAACCGTATTGGTAGCCCTTTGTCTTTGTATGAAGTCACATAGCCTTTTTCAACAATAATATAGCCCTGTAGTCAACGCATAGCCCTCTTAGGCAACATCATAGCTCTGTGGTCTACACGTAGCCCTCTTTTGCATCACATAGCCCTGTAGGCAACACATAGCCCTGTAGGCAACACATAGCCCTCTTTGGATTCAAAACATCCTGGTAAGCAACAAATAACACTCTTTGGCATGGATATAGCTCTGTGGGCAACACATAGCCCTCTTAGACAATGACATAGACCTATTAGACAACATCATAACCCCTATAGGCAGTTCATAGCTCAAAAGCTATCCACAATAGCCACAAGGGCGACAACAAACAATTGAATAAGCTAAAGATGAGCAATTTAGCTATAAGCAATATATATAGTTTCCAAGTTGTTCCTAACTTAGTGTCATTCTTAACAGATTATGAGTCCTTATAATGAGGGTTTATAACCACTCAATCAACCAACAATTCAATATTTCATCTAAAAGATAACCAACATTAACTACCCTACTATATCACTCCTAAGCTCTAAGGAAATATGTCGAACGAAAGGAATAGCCTTAACATACCTTTTCTTTTATAATTTCTACTGAAAATAACTATATCCACACCACTACAACACTAAAGAAAAGTTAAAATGAATTAGTAATTAAGGATAAGAATTACTACAACAATTGATATGGATTCCTATCAGAAATTACTATCGAAGACCTAAGGTATCCATAAACTAATAAAAGATGGTTCCTACCTTTCTTTACACACCCAAAACACTTAAATAAAATCAAACCATTGAAAATCTCTGCTGCTATAGCCTCCACGGAGCTGCACTGAATAATTAACCATGAAAACTATACCAAAATGACGAGCTCGCAAGTAGGGCAATTTTTGATAAGGAGCCAAGAAGAGATTATCAAAAGAGAAGGATGATTTAAGGTGAATTCCACTGATTTTTGAGGGTTTCTTATTAGTTTGAATGAAGAAAATTATATCCTATAAGCTTCGACCGACTTAGGGGACCCACCCACGTGCCTGCTTGTACTGTCTCGCAAAAACGCGTTTGTCTCTCTATTCTGAAGTCGTGTGAACAAACCATTTGATGTGTTGGAAACTAGACTTGTATACCTTTGATTTAAGGTTCGTGGGCCTCATAACTCTGTATTGATTTGGAGAAAACTTCTAAGATATTTGACCCAAATTTCAGAGAAATATTTAAAAAGGAACATACGATAACTTTCGCCAACTTTTATTTTGTGACTTACCTTACATCAAAACATGAGATACAACCCTTGAACAATTAAAATATGACATAACACATCATTCTTAATGTATTACTCACTCTCTTTGTCTTTCCACAAAGGTATGAGTTAATTTAGATTTTTTGAAATGTCGGGGTGTTACATTTATCTACTGTCTTGAGCTTGATTTGTAGGATCAAATTAAAATTCACTGTTTCAAGATAAATCAACAACAACCCATTCACTACAATCAACAATTGATAATCTTAATTCTAAAACCACTTTCTCATGCAAGCCTGAATACTAGAGTAGAATGTCATTTGCAACTACAATTCATGAGTTAAAACTCAATTATCAAGCGAACCCACTTCAGAAAAGTAATTAAATAACTAATTACTAACAACCATAAGCTAATTGAGAAAATTAATCACATAATCACACCCCTAAGAATGGAGGTTTTAGACACACATTATAAAAAGAAGTAAGAAATTATTACCAACTATGTTCTCCATGAGTTGGGTAATGCATTCCAACTCTTTACAATGCTTCAAATCAACTAAAATTCAAAATCCACTAGAATTCTCTGCTGAAAAATAGTGTTTAAATAAAAAAAAACTCAAGGTAAATTCTCTCAAACACTCAAAATAGTTTTTCATAATTTCAGACTATCAGAACTATTTTCAAATCTTTTAAAATTTCGCATTTATAATTTTTCAACGTTTTAGCTTGAGGACCAACAATTGTTTTAGTCAAAAATCAATGCCCAAGTTGGCGCCAAGTGTCCTGCTTCATTGCCTTCTTGCCTTGCCTGAGAACCATTTGACTTCTGTAACTTTAGGCGATTAGGATTGTTTTTTCTGATCCATTCGGTAGTTTGCCGACTGTCTATTTCCATCACCAAATTGGCTTTTTCCCAGGGCTAGCACGCTGTAATATTTGGGCAGCTACCGAGTGGTATTGGAGATCACCAGGATTGCTTTTTCTCCAACTTATTCAACTTTTTCTCTCATTTTTGCTCGGTAATGTCGTTGCCTTTCCCTTTTGCCTTCATTATTGCAAATCAACACTTTAACATTCATTTAGAGCATAAATTAGGCATTGATGACAATAAAATGATGATAATAAAGCCCTAATTGAGTTGAAATTTCATACTCATCTACAGTCTGGGTGACGCATACATTGACCATCGTGCTCAAGAATAATTCATTGGACAACTTAAAGGGGTGGTTGGCCCCACTTGTGTCTGATATATCTTCTCCATGGATATAACCATGGGTCCTAATTGAGAAGCGGAGCATTCATGTTATTTCTTGGTACTGGTTCAAGTTCATCAGCAACACCTTCATGCGGTCATAGAATGACTCCATCCTCTAGCACCCGAAGGTTGAACTTCTGAGGTGCATTATTGATCGGGAGAAGCTTCACTTGGGTTCAATTATAACATAGGAAATGGTCATGAGGTGCCAAGAAGAGTTATACCTTACTGTAATTCCCTGTTCTCATCAGTGTATTATGTCATCGGGCTAGATTGTTATTCGTGGCAAAGACTGATGTGGTGGTTACACTTACCTCTTCTACTGATATTTGTAGGATTGAGGCAGAGTATATGAATTACTTGTCCCAGAAGAGGAAGGCAACACCAGTGGATACATCCCCAATTATCGTTGTAGAGGGTTTGTAGATAGATGCTACTCCTCCCACTCTAGCCAGTGTGCTGACTTGTATTCCTTGCTCTTCTGCACCTACAACTTTTATTTCTGCTGCTATCTTTCAGCTTGGTGTCTCTAGCCATGATATATAAAATGAGCCACCACACCCATTCGGCTGATGTGCATGATGCAAGAGTTGTGATAGTTGTCCCCTGCATGATTGAGTGAGCTATTGAGGCCGAACTTTCCCCCATAAAGGAGGAGCTACTGGGATAACAGAAGTTGAATACAACCTATGGCTGAGATTTAAAAGCACTGACTGCGAAGGTGGAAGAATGTGAGCGGAGTAATCACTAGTCCAGTGATTTGATATCCTTCAGGGTTGATATTGTTGGACTTCACTCTAATTTGGTTGACCTGAAGTCCACAAGGGTTGACATTCCCAATGGCCCTAGCTCAAATTTTCCACCTATTTTTGACATTTTTCCAGCTAATGTGACTAGGGATTCTTTCTTAGCTGTTGATGGTGAGAAGTCGGATGCACATGTGATGGATGACGGGGAATTAGAAACTTGAGAGAAGGAGTTGCTTGAGTACTTAGAGGTCCTTGAGGGTGATTTGGTATTGACAGATATAGAGGCCTAACTGCGGGACACATCGATGATTGGTCCCAATTGATCGCAGCCTACTCTTGGAGGACATCCGAGCATTGATGCCTGGATTGAGAGAGCACCAGATGCTGAACAATCACCTAAGTCTTAGTCTTACAGGGGGATCTTGACTCTATTCGAGTTTTTTTTTTTTATTTTAGAGACAATTATTTTATTTTACATTAAGGACATTGTTTAGTTGTTTTTGGTGAGGTGAGACGATCTTCATACCTACCCTCTTATACATATGTGATAATTTTACGTTTGACTATTATGTGTTTTATTACTTTTGGCTTTGTCCAAAACTTCTCGTTTATTATGGCAAAATTTATGAATGTTGGTTTTTAATCCCATTGATCCATCTCCTCATTTCTTTATGTGTGAATGTTGTGAATTTTCTCTTGCACTTTTGAGTATCGATTGTGATTAATATTGATGACTTGAATAGTGATCTTGATTGAACAAGATGTTAGTGCAAGTCCAATATAGCAATTTCGAGTTGCATAAGTCATGTGTGAACTTTTCGCATCTCATTGTGACTAGTCGATTGTCAAAGTGGGTCTTTCAATGATCTATGCACTTGAGCTTAACTTGTAGAGACATGATTGATCATTGTGTTGAATGCCTTATGTGGTGAGGTTTTCTTGAAACATGTGCATAGTGATACCTAAAACTTTTCCCGTTGGTCCAATTTACTATCATTGGTGAATGAAACAAAAGATCTAAGGCACAAATTTTTGAGAGTGAACCAACATTCTATTATACATCTTTGTGACCACCCTGTGAGAGTGTGAACCTAACTTATCACCATTTGGCATAACCATTTCTTTTAATGAAACATGAACACATATTCTCTTTTCTTCCACACCGAAAACCTTCATGAAACCCTGCATCCGTTTGAATAACCAACATAGGTCAAAAACCTATGTTGGGGGTGTGGTGAAAAATGAGGAAAGAAATTGAGCAAGACCATTGAAGAATTATGTTGAAAAAAAATTAATCCCTCTATATAAAAAAAAGAAAAGCAAAAGTGAAAGATTGAAAAGAAAATATGCAATTTTGGTGGAAAGAAAAGGGGTATCCGATTAGCCATACAAGAATTTTTGTTCTTGAAAATACCTAGGGTGTATTGTAAAGATGAAAACAGTAAAAGAAAAGGATATGGAGTGAAATGCAAGTCATTCTTCATGAATGTAGAAGTCACTAAGCCTAAATGATCATACCTTTACCATTAGATTGTTACAAGACTTGAAACACCTTAGTTATCTTGCATAAGCCGAATCATGCGTTGATCTGAAAATATGGGAAAGCCTATTGGTAAAATCATGCATGTGTTTATCATTGAAAATGTGAGAGTTTATTTTTTATTCATTAATATATAATCCTTGATGGGTTTTGTGAGAACATTCAAATAATCTTGTCAAACTTGGATTTGCATTTGAAGTGAGCATTGTGAAATTGAACTTTATTTAGTGATGGCTAGTTATATACTGAAACTTTTAGTGCAAAATTGAAAAGAGCATGTGTAGATTGATCCTTTAGTACAATCATGTGAGTCTCAAGTTGCACTATTTGTAGACATCCATGTTGGCCTGATTAATCTTATGTTTCACTTGAGGACAAGCAAAAGTTTAAGTTGGGGTGATTATTAGCCAGGGATTTTGACTTATTTTTGGCTTATTACTCAAGGATTTAGTGTCCTCAATGTATGTTTTATACTTATAACTAATGTTAAAATGTTGATATGCAGCAATGAAGGCTAACGAGCAAGGAAAGAAAATTACAAGGCAAAAATGAGTGAAAAAACTGAAAAAGTTGATGGAAAGAAAACCAACATTGAAATCACATGCAAATCCTTCACATCACACTCACATGTATAATATCATGATAGTACTTCAATTCATCAAACTAAGTACTAAGTATGAGGACCATGCAAAAACATGGTTTAAAAGGGGACATTTTGGTTAGAAACCAAGCATGATGCCACTTTTTAGAAATATCATGAACAATAGCATAAGAGCCATCAAATACAAATATAATCATCATACAAGTCATAACATCACATTGAACAATATCAACATGTAACTCTTTACCTTCACATTTAGCCTTCACCTCAAGTAACCCTCATTCTATACCTTGTGCAATGTATGGATAGTGTCCCATACCACCATCCACACCAAGGTACAACATTAAGGTCACCAAAAGTGAACTTACCATTCAACCTTTTCATTTTCAATAATACTCATACACAAGAGACCTAAACCTTTTAAAAGATATTTCATCACATAAGGACCGCCACCTAAGACAACCCCTAAGTCATACTTGTGCAATGTACAAGTAGCATTCAATACTACTACTCACATTAAGTACTCCTTTGAAATCACCATAGGCAACAAGGAAGTAACTCATAATACAACCCAAGTATAGCATGTATCAATACACTAGACATTCAAATTAAACTTCTTTACTAGCTTCATTAAGAGAACATTCATTCAGTAGTCATTATGACTTAGAGAAATCACATAACCCTCTTCAAGACTACTCGTGCCATGTATAGATAGCATCCCATATTCTACCCACACTTCATAGAACTCCTCAAGAAACTATTATGCTTATCTCACATGATGGGAATAAGCATTTAACCGACATAGACCATCAGAGCTAGATCATGGAATCCGATATAATATCCCACATCATAAGAGTTGGTCTACTTCCCTAAGGTAAACCAATATTTACCTTAAGTGGATCAACTAGCTAGACCTATGTGGGCACTTAATTAACAGACGAGGAGATTGCTACTAGATACCCCACCTAAACTCACGTGAGGGCATCCATCTCAAGAGATTACTACTAGAAACCCTACCTCAACTCACGTGAGGTCATCCACCTCATTCAATATCCTCTCAGTGCTTAGCCTACATTACCATAGAGTATTTTAATATTCATTACATTAAGGAATAAGAGATTGTTACTAGACACCCCACCTCGACTCACGTAAGAGCATCTATTTGAAACCCAACATTCTTTCATTGGATAGCTCATAGATTCAAAGATAAGAATAGCCTTAAATCTAAAAATCCCATTATTGTTCGTTAGTGTATGATCGAGAATGTCCTTTCCATCAACACATCATTATCATTCATTAGAGTACAGTTGAGAATAGCCTTTCAATAAGTACTTCATCATAAACATTACCATTGTACCTCATTCATTCTTCATTCGAGTGTGTGAGTGTATGTGAGAATAGCCTTTCACATAATCATCTTCATTTATAAGTGTTAATAGAGAGATAACATTCAATCCTAACATGATTAGATTTTAGATATGGTCATCATTCATTCATTTAGATCACACACATGCATCATATCACAATTATGCATTTACCTCCACATCTTGGGTACAAGGAATATATCCATCAATTCAATACAACAATATACATAGTAAATAAACACCTCCACGTTTCAAGTGGATCAAAATCTAATTCACAATTCTAATTCACAATTCTAATTCAACAAGTAATTGATCATAACTTTCCATTCAAGGGTCGTACTTACAAATCACCAACACACCAACAATTCACTACAATTAGGGCATGTGTTATGATATACTTCAATAATCTAAAGCAATTTAGGAAAATTTGATTCACATGCATTCATCATCAACAAACCCACGTCAGGAAGACACAATTTAGTAATTGAGAGAAATCATGGGTTCATAGAATATTTTCATCATAATCATCAAATAAACATTAATACAATCATAATTTTTCATTAGAAACCATTTTAAAATGTTTGATGAAAGAACCCATGAGATTGAGTAAGACCTAGGGTTTTTGAGAAACTAGAAACATTGAAATCTATTTGGAAATTGACTTTAGGTTGAAAGCTAACCCTAGATGAAGGATCCCCATTCATTAATAGATGAAATCTATGAAAATCTACTCAATTAACCTTCCTCTTCAAGCCCTAAGTCTTCTTCTTCTCTTGGTCTTCAATGGAGTTCTAGAGTGAAGATATTTGGAGAGGGAGAGGTTTCTATTTGGGGAATTTGAATAACAAAATCTAAAATAGTATTTTATTGCGTTAATACTCATAAAATATCTTAATATACTTACAATAACCTTCCAAAAACTTATTAGGACTTAGGGTGAATTTATGAATTCACCTCTACAATTGTTGCGACTTGATAGCAAAACAGGTTCAAACAAAGGCTCCCCATCCACGGACTGTGGATAGGTTGATGCCTCATTCTATCCCTCCTACATTTTATTTAGAGACATGCTTTGGGACGCCTATACCTACGGAGGTCATCCACGGTGTGTGGACCCCTTCCATAGGTCACCCCATTTTCGGCAGCCTCATGGTTTCCTTGGGGTTTAGACTTTGGGTCCTCTTCAAGGACCCTAAGGGTGGTCCTTGGGGGGGTCTTATCTTGACATCTAACTTGTAAACACCTCAACCATGGCTCGGGACAACATAAAGCACCATTAAACTTCACACCAATCTCAAACATAGATATGTAAGTCTGTACTTTCACTTAATTATTTTTAGGGTCGTAACATTATCCCCCACTTAGGAACATTCATCCTCTAATGACACTTAAAACACATTAAGGGGTTAACGACTCAAGACTAGGAGACCACAATCACGACACATCAATATGAATGTATAATCATAGAAGGAAACATCAACTCCACACTAATAAACTCAATGGAATAAAAAGTAGTAGAAAATACCTCTACCAACTCATTATACACCAAAACATCTCATTTCTCATTTCATTGGAGGTACTTCCTTCTACAAGTCACATCATGCTCATCACAACATCGTTAAGCACATTTAAGCAAATTATCTCATAAAAGCACAATATGCAACTTCTTTATAAAAACACGTTTAGGCATGTTCAACATTTAACCTCATGAAGCATATAGACAACTCATACTAAATGCAAATCTACATGAGGAAAAATAAATCATGAAAACTCATTTTCTCAACTAACAAGAATCCAACTATAACATGCATAACATAAGGAGAACATGGAAACTCAAATTCACACATGACTCCAAAACATGCTACAAGGAACTCTTGGTCTCAAGCTTGAATAAGAATAGAGGGGATAAGGCTATCAACACTCTTATTAACCTTACTATTCAACATACTACCTCCCACTTAGGAGAAACCCAACTAAGTCTAACATGAAACAACATAAGGAACCTCATCATAACAAAAAGGAACTATAACTTACCGGTACCTTCATCCGAATTAGCTCCTTTGCCCTCTTTGGCTTGTAGTGCATAAAAAGGGTTTCTCTTTGGAGCATTAGGATCCGAGCCACCAAGAGAATCTTTCTTATCCTCCTTTCCTTTTGGCATGAGTGTTGAGAAATCTCTCATCTTATGAATCTTCTTTCCACACCCATATCACCCATCCGGGCCGGCATGGCACTTACCCAAATGTTGCTTCCCACACTTGGCGCATCTAGACCTCTCAAAAAAAGAACCAGTTCCATTCCCTCCTTGAGATTTAGGGTTAGACACCCTATCATTGTTGACCATTGAAGAATCTATTAGAGGACCTCTTTTTGAACATAAGTTGACCTTGCTCATCAAACCTAGACCACTTAATCTCTCTACTCTTCCACTCAAGTTTGGACTCCTCAATAAATTAAGCATACACGATGAGTCTAGAAATGTTCGTATCATCATGAAGTATCACCGTATGACACTCTTCCTTAACAAGATTGGATACACCAGTCACAAAGAGACACATTTCATCTCTAGTGTTAGACACCAAAGATGGAGAATACTTAGACAATAAGGTAAACATCAAAGAATACTCCTCCACACTCATACTAACTTACCTAAGGTTTATGAACTCCTCCACCTTAACCACCCTCTTCTCATGGGGAAAGTACCTACCAATGAAAGCTCACTTAAACTCCTCCCATTCTATAGGACCCGCTTCTAATGGCCTATTGTTCTTTCATTGAGTGAACCACACTTGGGCCACATCTTTCAATTGACAGGAAGCCAACTTTGTTTTATCCCTAGAAGGCATCCCCATAACATTGACTATCTTATACACCTTATCCAAAAACTCTTGGGGATCCTCTCCCACCTTAGAACCTAGGAAAAATGGAGGATTCATCCTCACAAAGTCTCTCAACCTAGAATCCATAGTACTCTCAATAACATTCGCTCTATGCCCCATATCTCTATTCACTTGAGCAGTCATGGCTTGGGCTAAGGTTAGAAAAGCCGACCTATTCTCCTTATTATTCATGGTTGGGGGATCCACCGAAACTTAGTTGTCTTGAGGAACTTGCCAAGCTTGAGGACCCTGGGGAGGAACTCCCTTATTCACATTCTCCTCTTCCACTCTCCTTGTGTGAGCCTGTCTTGTATTCATATCCTATAAACACAAAAGAAGGATTAGAAAAAGGACACTTACAGAGCTAAACTCCAAGGCACGACTTCAAGAATATGAAAGAAGTGTAACTTTCTATCGTCCTATTGCCTATTGTTTATAGATCTGTTGCAACTCACATTGATGGACAAGACTCTACTATATGTGGCTTATGAGACATCAACCTAAAAACCATTCCCAAAACCTAGTGCTCGGATACCATGTTTGTCACAACCCAAGGCTAGCCCCTAGATGCGACATGGTGTACTCGACCCCGAAGAGGTCTTATATAAGCCTCATAGCTCATTCATTGCCTAGGTAATAGAAATAGTACAAAATTTATAACTTTTTATTCAAAAAGCATACAATCTATCATTCAAAAATATTTAAACACAAGTGGAATTCTATATCTCACATGGCCATCTTAGAAACAATCTTGAACAATATAGGGACACAACCCTTTACAATAGAAATCTAAAGTAGTCTATTATAGGAAAAGAAAGAAACTTCTTAAAAGACACTAGTCCTCGATCTATGAGGATGTGCCACTTGATCTTGGAAGAATAGCAATCCAATCACATCAATCTAGATAGGAGCAATCACTTTCCGGAACCTACACTTGTAGTAAAAACATAGAAGAATGGGTTAGCACACAAAAATGTACCAATTATGATGAGCATGCAAAAACCTGCTTTAAAAGGGGAAATTTTGGTTAGAAACCATGCATGATGCCACTTTTTAGAAATATCATAAACAATAGCATAAGAGACATCAAATACCAATATCATCATCATACAAGTCATAACATTGCATTGAACAGTATCAACATGTAACTCTTTACCTTCACCTTTAGCCTTCACCTCAAGTAACCCTTATGCTATACCTTGTGAAATGTATGGATAGCATCCCATACCACCATCCACACCAAGGTACAACATTAAGGTCACTAAAAGTGAACTTACCATTCAACCTTTCCATTTTCAATAATACTCATACACAAGAGACCTAAACCGTTAACATGCTATTTCATCACATAAGGACCGTCACCAATGATAACCTCTAAGTCATACCTATGCGATGTGCAAGTAGCATCCCATACTAATACTCACAGTAAGTACTCCTTCGAAGTCACCATAAGCAAGGCATATTCAAATACAATAAGTCATAATAACGAAGTAACTCATAATACAATCCAAGTATAGCATGAATCATTACATTAGACATTGAAATCAACCTTCTTTACCAGCTTCATTTAGAGGACTTTCATTCACTAGTCATTAAAACATAGAGAACTCACTATAGCCCTCTTGAAGCCTACTCATGCCATGTATGGATAGCATCCCATACTACTAGCCACACTTCATAAAACTCCTCAACAAACTATAATGCACATCTCACATGATGGGAATAAGCATTTAACTGACATAGACCATGAGAGCTAGAACATGGAATCTAATGTACTATCCCATATCGTAAGGATTGGTCTACTTGCCTAAGGGAAACTGGATCCACTCGCTAGACCTATGTGGGCACATAGTTAAGGGACAATGATATTGCTTCTAGATACCCCACCTCAACTCATGTGAGGACATCCATCTCATTCAATATCCTCTCGGTGCTTAGCCTACATTCCCAAAGAGTATTTGAACATTCATTACATTAAGGGATAAGAGATTGTTACTACTCACATGAGGGAATTCATCTCAAATTCAACATTCATTCATTGGATAGCTCATAGATTCAAAGATGAGAATATCCTTTCATCTAAGAATCCATTTATTGTTCATTCGTGTAAGATCGAGAATGTCCTTTCAATCAACACATCATTATCATTCATTAGAGTACAATTTAGAATAGCCTTCCAATAAGTACTTCATCATTAACAATACCATTGGATGTCATTCACTCTTCATTCAAGCATGTCAGTGTATGTGAGAATAGCCTTTCATATAATCATTTTCATTCATAAGTGTTAATAGAGAGATAACATTCAATCCTAACACAATTAGATTCTAGACATGATCATCATTCATTCATTTAAATCACACACATGCATCATATCGTAATTATGCATTTACCTCCACTTCTTGGGTACAAGGAATATATCCATCAATTCAATACCACAATATACATAATAAATAAGCACTCCAACTTTCAAGTGGATCAACAACTAATTCACAATTCTAATTCAACAAGTAATTGATCATAACTTGCCCTTCAAGGGTCATACTTACAAATCACCAACACACCAACAATTCACTACAATTAGGGCATGGGTAATGATATACTTCAATAATTTAAAGAAATTTAGGCAAATTGGATTCACATGCATACATGACCAACAAACCTACTTCATAAAGGCACAATTTAGGAATTGAGAGAAATCATGGGTTCATAGAGTATTTTCATCATAATCATCAATTAAACATTAATACAATCATAATTTGTCATTAGAAACCATTTGAAAATGTTTGATGAAAGAACCCATGAGATTTAGTAAAACCTAGGGTTTTTGACAAACATGAAACATTGAACTATTTAGAAATTGACTCTAGGGTGAAAGGTAACCCTAGATGAAGGATAAACACACCTTAATAAATGAAATACACGAAAATCCACTCAATTAGCCTTTCTGTTCAATCCCTAAGTCTTCTTCTTCTCTTGGTCTTCAATGGAGTTCTAGAGAGAAGATATTTGGAGAGGAAGGGGTTTTTATTTGGGGAATTTGAATAATGAAATATAAAATAGTATTTTATTAATTTAATACTCTTAAAATATCTTAATAATCTTAAAATAACTGTCCAAACACTTATTGGGACTTGGGGTAAATTTACCAATCCACCCCTACACTTGCCGCGACTTAACAGCAAAATAGGTTCAAACGACTGCTCCCCATACACAGATCATGGATGGATTGATGCCTCGTGTTGTCCCTCTATAATTTAATTTAGAGACATGTTTTGGGGGCCCTTAGCCTACGGAGGCCATCCACGGGGCGTGGACCCCTTCCGTAGGTCACCTTATTTTGGGCATCCTAATGGTTTCCTTGGGGTCTTAGGATTTAGACTTTTTTTCCTCCTCAAAGACCCTTAGGGAGGTCCTTGGGGGGGTCATACCTTGACGTCTAACCCTAAACACCTCAACCATGGCTCAGGAAAACATAAATCACCATCAAAACTCACACCAAACTCTAACACAGACGTTAGGCTCTAGTTTCACTTATTCATTTTTAGGCTCATTACATGATGCCTGTAGAATTGGGTTGGGATTTGTACTAATGCAGAATGATAAAGTTATTGCCTATGCTTCAAGGCAACTTAAGATCCATGAGAATAACTATCCTACGCCTGACCTTGAGTTAGCGGCAGTTGGTTTTTCCTTAAGGAGTTCATGTTGATTTTTCACTAATAATAAGAGTTGGAAATATTTATTCTATCAAAAGGATATGAAACTTCGCCAAAGAAGGTGGCTTGAGTAATTGGAACACTATGACTTGAGTGTTCTTTATCACCCCTGTAAAGCTAATGTGGTAGCGGATGTTGCTAGTCAATTATCTATGGGTAGTGTTGCTCATATTAAAGAAAAAAAGAAAGAGTTTTTTTGAGACATTCATAGATTGACCCGATTAGGTGTTCAACTAGTGGACTCCGCCATGGATGGTGTAATGGTTCACAATGTGTCTAGATCTTCTTTTCTGGTGGATGTGATAGCTAAGAAAGGTCTTAATCCAATTTTGATAGAATTGAAAGAAGGATTGCTTAAGAAATTCGTTGAGGCATTCTCCCTTGGGGGAGATGGTGTACTTAGATATCAAGTTTGTTTATGTGTTTCTAATGTTGATGACTTGAGGGAACAAATCTTGATTGAAGACCATAGTTCTCGATATTACATTCATATGGGAGCTATCAAGATGTACCGCGATTTGCGGGAGGTCTATTAGTGGAATGGGATGAAGAAGGATATTGCAAAATTTGTGGCAAAGTGTCAAAATTTCCAACAAGTAAACATTGAAAATTAGAAACCAGGAGGTATGTCTCAAGATATTGGTATTCCAACTTGGAAGTGGGATGATTTGAAGATGGACTTTATTGTTGGTTTGCCTCACACCCGGTGACCACAAGACTCAATTTTTGTTATAGTAGATAGGATGAAAAAATCATCTCATTTCCTCCCTATCATGATTTCTTATTTGATGGAGGATTATGCCAAGTTGTATTTGAGAGGGATGGTAAGGTTGCATGGAGTGCCCTTGTCCACTATTTTCGATCTTGGCACTCAATTCACTTCTCTTTTTTGGAAGTCATTCCAAAAGGGTCTTGGAACTAAGGTTAAGCTTAGTACATACTTTCATCCCAAATCGATGGGAAAGAGAAGCGTACTATCCAAACCCTGGAAGATATGTTGACAACTTGTGTGATTGATTTTAAGGGTAATTGGGAGGACCATTTGCTGTTGATTCAATTTACTTATAATAATAGCTATAGCTCAAGTATTGGTATGTCTCCATTTGAGGTTCTTTACAGTAGGAGGGTGTAGATCTCTCATAGGTCTGTTTGAGGTGGGTGAAGTTTCCTTGATTGGTCCCGAGTTGGTACATTAGGCTATTGAGAAAGTTCTACTTATAAGAGAAAGGTTGAAATGACTCAAAGTCGGCAAAAGTAATATGCCAATGTGAGAAGAAGGGATCTTAAGATTAATGTTCATGATTGTGTTTACTTAAAAATCTACCCATGAGGTGTAATGAGGTTTGGTAAGAAAGGGAAGCTTAGTCTCCAGTATGTAGACCTATATAGGAGTGTTGGTAAGGTTGTTTATGAGTTGGATTTGCCAAATGAGCTGGGAATGGTGCATCCAGTTTTCCATGTATCTATGCTTAAGAAGTGTGTTGGAGATCCGACATCCATAGTTTTCATAGAAGGGTTGGGAGTTTATGAAAGTCTTTCTTATGAGGAAGTTCTGGTTGAGATTCTAGACCAGCCGGTCAAGAAGTTGAGAAAAAAAAAGTTGCTTCCATGAAAGTGTTATGGAGGAATCACTTAGTTCATGGTGCGAATTGGGAGGTCGAGACCAATATTATGTCCCGATATCCTTATCTTTTTCCTTCTACTCCTACTCTATCTTGACGTTATGAGTTCACCTTGGTTTTTCTATCTTTTTGGGAGTCATGTGTGTTTTATGTGTTTCCTTGATTTCCTTATGTTATGTATGTTCATGAAAAGCTTATGTATTGAAAAAAAAAGACTTACATGATTAATTTTCCTCATGTTGTTGTGAATTGAGTATCAGTTGCCTATTTATTATGAAAATGCATACAAGATGTATGAGATTGTGTTGAGCATGCTTTTAGCTTGGAGAATGTAGTTCCTCCTTGAACATGAGCAATATTGAAATTTCCTGCATAATGGGTTGATAGATATAGTGCATACGTCCTTATGATGCATTGAGTATCTTTATCTTAGAGTGTATGATTTGTCACATCCAAAACTCAAGGGCACCACTAGATCCTAATGCCAAAACTCAGGCCCGAGCCGACCATGTTGAACCATTTTCTGCTGGCGCATGGTAGCCACACATAATCAAGAAAACAAACAAGTATATCTCAACTTAAAACTAAGCCCTCAGCCGGCAAGGCCCCTGTCAACAGTTCTAGAAAAGAAACAGCTAGTCCTAAGAGTTCATATAAAGAAATATCCAACTAGCACAGAAGTCTTGATTGGGCTGTCGAGGTCACCATGATCCCTATACAAAAATTGAAAGCAAGTATATATTAAGACAACACATCAAAAAACTCACAAGAAATGGGGTTTCTTAACAAATCATGGGAAGCAAATAATAGGAAGACTTATGAGCACTAAAGAAAATGATGAAGGAAAAGGGAAGGAAGTGTTGCAAGCAGAATATCTCATGAGAATGAAAGTCACTGAGCCTAAATGATCATACCTTTGCAGTCAGCCCTATTACAAGCCTTGAAAAGACCTTTCTGATCTTGAGTGAGCTGAAACAAATGTTGATTGGAAAATACGGGCTAACCTATGGGTGAAATTATGCATTATGTTCTTCTTTGTGAGTGTGAGCATTGCATCTGATTCAAAAACTTTAAATTTTGAAACCATTGCGTGAATATGGAATCATTCTTTGTGTGAGGGCATTTGAACACTATAGTTGAGCTTGAACCTGCATTTGAAGCAAGTATTCTAAGCATAAGATTCGTTGATATTGGTAAGTCACAAGTTGAATGTTTGAGTGTATGTGATCTTTGCATAAGTAAATTGAGTTTTGTTGTGTACATTCATTATTGAGTCTTCTATAGCACTTTTTGAACGGTTGAACTTGAGTTTGCTTGAGGACAAGCAAAAGTTTAAGTTGGGAGTGTTGATGAGCGCATAAATTGGACTCATTTAGGGCTATATTTTGATAGAAATTGTGTCCTCAAATGCTTATTTCATATCAAAATTTCAGGTATTTAAAGTTTGAAGGAAACCATGGAAACTACGTCGCAAAAAGGGATGGAAAGGTTGAAAAGAACAAAGAAATGACGGTCTGAGGATCGCTGAGTCCACTTGGCGAGTCACTGAAGGGTCTTAATTTGCCTTTTGTTCTAGTGTGATGATCCACGAAGGAAAGGATCAAGTTAGCGAAAAAAAGGGAGCAGTCGGTGCATCGTTGAGATATTGCGTGAAGCAGTACCATGTCGCCCAAAGACCCAAAGCACAATGATACTGAAGGTTGGTTCAAAACGGCGATGAACTACACCAAAGGGCGAATCGCCGAGTTGATCAGCAATTCAGACTAACGACGCCAAATGATCTGCTACAGCACAAATCTGTGAAAGCTATAAATACTAGTTAGAGTTGTAGTTTTAAGTTTCGAACAATTATTATAATTTTCATATAGAATAGTACTTTTTGATATTTTTTCTCTAAGTTTGAGAGGGTTCTGAAGACTTGAAGAAAAAGAGGGTTTCATCTCCAAGGATTTGAACTTGGGTCTTTTGTATTCCTCATTCTTGGCATGTAACAAGAATTAAATCTTCATACCCATTTGAATGCAAGCTCATTTAAGCATAAATTTCTATCTCTTGATGTGTGGCTAAAAACCCCAATTCTTGGGGTGTGATTTAATGAATATGAGTTGGATTTGTTGTTGGGTCGTGCTTGCTGATAATTTATTCATAGTCTAAATGTGATTTGATTTAGTGGTTGTGGATGAATCCAATGAGGTTGTAGTTGCAAATATATTCTCATATATGTGTTTTCGTCTTGCTCAAGAGAGGTTGTAAAACTAAGACCACTATATTGATGGCCAGTGTGAGTGGGTCGACATGAGGTTTAGCTCGAGAGAGTGAACCCTAGTCCCATATCCATACACTTAGACTGAGAGACTGACTGGGTTAAGGTGTAGGCTGGTCTTCATGCGGCAAGTGGGAGTCCGATAGGAACCCGCTTGAAATGGGGTAAGTTGCTCAAGAGAGAGCTTATCCCCCTTAAAGCTTAGCCTAGTCACAATTACTCAATGAATCTTCTATCGAAAGCATGTACCCAATAATCTAGTTTAACCCATATTCCTGTCACATCCCAAGGATTCCCTCTCATTGCTTAGAAACCCTTGTTGATTTTGCTTTTTTTACCTTGTGACAAAATTCCCCCATTGTTAATTTACACGTTTGTGTCCCCCTTTAATTTACAATGTTTTTACTCGTTAATGTCTTTAGCTACAACTAGTTAGAAATTTTTGTTATTATTCTATAAATTCTCAAAACCACTCTTTTGGGATGATCCCAATCCTTGGTTGGGTTACTAAACTATTGTATGATCGTAGACATTTTCATCGGAAGTTGTTTCTTGATTATGCAAACATTAGATACTCAATTTCTTGCATATTTTCTAACACTAATATTGATGTTTTGACTTCTCGTTGATGATTTTAAGTTTAGATTGCACATAGGGTGTGTGCTTGAGACATGTAACTAAAATTAAATGATTGATTTCTGTGCGTAACATGTTATTGTTGAATTTTAATTGTATCCATATGATTTTATCTCTTTATTCATATATAGATTCTAAATCATGATTATGTTGGTTAGAATGGTAAATTGAATCGATGTTCTTGTTGGGTTTATGTTTTATCGAATGTGAGTGAAATCTGAGTAGCTTAGTATTGACACATTGCATGATTTTGCCCATTGATAGACAAAATGACTACTTTCCTAAGCATAAATCTTCATGTAGAGAAACACGTAATTATAAATGGAGGAAATCTTAGTATCAATGGATAGAAAAGATCATAGGTGGATTGTAATTGTTGGGGGGAAACTCAAATTTGTTGTGCATCTTTTATCAGCATTCCAAATATAGGCACTAGGCCAACAAGTTTTGTTAGGCAGACTTGACTTAGCTCACCAAGGAAAATAGGCGGATCGTCGAGTAAGACTTAGGTCACCTTTTTGAGATTATGCACGACCTTAGTCCTATCCTATTCGAAAGGCTTTTCATAGGACACCGAACTTATTTGGACAATCATCGATGGGAGAGGATATCACCCTTTATTCCTGTGTCTTTCCCTTTTAGACTATCAGTTTTGCTGGACTTGTCTTAACCTGCTGAAACCAACTCGGTGTATACCTGAGTTTGTGTTGAATCGGCCTTGTGTGCTAGACCCCTTAGATTTCTACTAATGTATAAGTAGTGAGCTTACCGATCATTTTGGGTGATAAGCTTTCCTATTAGGTGTGCCTCTTAAGTTTTTTAAAAGTTGATTCAAATCGCTTTTGATATCAGCTAACCTTTACAAATATTATGCTTTAAATATTAGGATTCCTTGATAATCTGATTAGCGAATATAAAACTTAAATGGCCACAACTTTTGATCAGCTAAAAGAGTTCCTATCCCCTATAATGTCATGGAGTCTACACTATCTTGGATGGTTGAACATGCCAAAATTGAAAAGAAAGGCCTACGTAGGTGTGAGGTACAAATTTTGTTTTATCAACAATAACATGATGTCATCCCAAAATGAGTATATACTTAAAAATCCAAAGGTCATATAAGTGGGTTCCATCATTGAGAGGGTGAAGATTAATGTGGGAGAGATAATTTCGAAGAGATATTATCACAAGCTTGATATGAGGATAGTTATCTTCCCTTTCTGGTGCTCATTACCTAGCTTTGCATAAAATCTTGAGTCCTATTTAAATAAACAACTGATGCCAAGATCACACATGTCTCCTCTAGTGATATTCCAAGGATCTAGGCTTAGTTTTTGAGTGATGATGCAGCTCACTGGAAGTCGCCGCAACTAGATTCTCCTCCATTTGTCGACCCTGCAACCTCTACTACTGAGACTAGCGCACTTGGTTCTTGTGTGGAGCAAGTAGGTATTCCAACTCTTTCATGTGTTACTGCTATTTCTGATTCCACCACTGCATCTGCACCTTCTATTTTTATGAATGTTTCTAGTGCGAGGCCTTTTCCTTCTCCTGTTGCCCGTCATTCCTTACCCCAGGAGCTTACATACAGAATGGGTATTCATGCCCAGTCAGCGGATGTTAGATCTACCTGTGTTGAGAATGACTTGTCCTAACTCATTGACCATGCTATTCATAATGTCTTTCGGTCCTTTGACTAGGTAGGTGTTCAAGCATGAGGAGACGTTTGAGGGTCACACTCTGAGGGTAGATGTTTTGACTACGAGAATGGTAGTTTTTTAGAAGACTAAGGGTAGTTCCAGTTAATTGGACAATCTTAGGGTTGACATTGCCACATTAATGGCTGAGGTGGTCCGAATTCACTCCATGGAAATCTGGACGTTCCCTATACAGATGTTGATAAACTCATATGCCTAGTGTTTATACTTCCTCTTATTTACCTTAGATTTCTATAGATGGGGATGCTTAGGATGAGGATCTAGCTGAAGAGAGTGATGAGGAGAGGTTGAGAGAGGATGAGCATGGAATTGATCAGACCCTGACGGAGTTGCATGAGATTGAGGAAGTCATTATTCTGGCTACCCTAGAGAGTTATCTTTGAGAGAGTTCAGCCATTAATTCTAGTGGAGTCACTCCAAACTCCCCCACACTTCCCACCTATGATCCATGCACTGATGCCCAGATGCCTTTTTTACCATCTATTGCCAAGCATAGGAAATGGTTTCTCTACCAAAGACTCTAGATAAGAGTGCTCCACTGGCATAGTCTATTATGGGGAATTTATATCTCAGCCTCCTAGCATTCCTTTTACTTAGTACGAAGGACACTACTTTTTATTTTTGTGGGGTGAGGGCCTTTGTACAAATACTCCCCTTTACCTTGTATTTTGAATTTTTTAAGTTATTGTTTTGTTTATATTAGAGTCTTTCTCTTTTAGAAAAGTTGGTCTCTTTACTTAATTACTCATTCTGTGAAGTGCTTAAGGTACTGTAACATTCCGGAAACTAGTAGCCTAACCTAGAATGTAACGTAAGGGTTAGAGTCATAAATAACTCCCGATACTCAATGTACATGTTTTTGGGTTAATACGTCAAGCTACGACCCCCAAAGGACCAACCAAGGGTCCTTAAGGAGGACCCTAGAATTGCCCAAAAATAGCACCTCCCACGATGCCGCCCATGCCACGTGGATGGACCCAAGCCCCGTAGGTGGGCAATGTGGGTGTTGCCTCCTTGGAATCTGCCTAAGGCAGTAGCCACGAAAGGACCCACGCCTCGTGGATGGGTTCACGCCTACTGGCTTTGCTCCATATGTCAAGCCCCCATTTGACATATTGCAAAACATGAAGCACGGACTACTAGCATGGGCTGTGGTCTCACCCACGGTCCATGGATCATTGAGTCGTAGGTCAAGGCTATAAAAAATAGTTTTCTTTTAAGTTTCGGGGGTTAAGCCTAAATGTGTTTTAGGGTTTTAATTAACATTAAATGACGTCGTTTCAAACTAAATTAGACTAACTATATAATGTTTTGAAGTCCCTAAACTAACTCATCCAAATCATAACTTCTAAATCCCATATAAAAAACCAACTTCTCCCAAAACATTCTCTAGAACTACAAGGAAAAAGAATAAGAAGAATCAAGCTAGGCTTTGAAGAAGGAGGCTTTTTCACTCAAATTCGTTGGATTTCTTCACCAAGGTATGGTAACTTTTCATTCATGAAGTCCCTCCAAAACCCTTAATTTCAAAACTAGAAATCCCAAAATTTAGTGTCTGACTTGAATCTTATGGATTCCTTTAAAATTATTTTTTATTGATTTAATTATATTTAATTATGTTCAATTATTGATATATTGATGATTTTATATGGTTTTATGTCAAATTCACCATGAATCCATGAATTCACCTATTTTCTAAATTTGGATCTCAAAGTATTGGTATTGATTGATGCAAGTAGAATATGATAGAATTATGCATCTAGTAATTGAATCACGTTATTATTCATGTCTAATGTATTAATTCTGGATATGCTAGTTTAATGTGATTTATGGCCCTTGAAGGGCAAAGCATGAGAATTATGCATGTTTATGAGGTTTATGTATATGCTTTTAGATCACTCGGAGAGTAAAGTGATTATGATTATGAACTAATTGTTCTATTTATTGGATGATTATTCTCATGTACACACCTATGTATCAATATGATATGATTAGAAAAGTTTGTCAGATTCAGTGATTCTAAATTTGGAAAACTAGTCTCACTTATTGAATCAATGAGCTTTAGTATGAGTTATCTTAGATTGAGTGTCAAGATACTTTTCCCCGTATATGCACTTAAGTCAAGAAATAACATGAACTAAATGGGAATTAATTCTTAGCGCTGAGTGGATATGAATATGAGATGAAAGCATCTACACAAGTTGAGTTCGACATTCCAAAGTAAGTATCTCATGAGATGGAAACCTTATACACTAGTAGAGTCTGGCTTTCTAGTAAGAATATCCGGATAAATATGTACCCACACATATCTTTAGCTATTGGATCCACCTAAGCTAAGCGTATGGTTCTACCTTACGCAAGTAGGACGACCCCTTTTCGGTGTGGGGTAGACATTGGATTCCATGTTAGCTTACATGGTCTATGTCGGTTAAGGATTATTCCTAATATGGTAAGAATATGAAATATGAACTATTGTTAGTCAAGAAGCTTCACTTAGTATGGGTAGATTTATGGGATCTTATTCATGCATTGCACAAGTATGCATTGAGGGTATTTATTGTACGTTCCTATTATGATAAGACGATATATGAGTTGTTTATTCTTATGACTTATGCCTTCCGATTTTATTCAAAATTAAATGGCATGCATTCTACTAAAATGTTCTATTTAGCATGTTTTCAAGGACTTTATGCATGAGTATCATACTTAGTGCAATTTCGTACTAACCCAAATTTTCTACATTTTTACCAAAGTGTAGGTTCCGATTCTTAAGGAACCTATCATTTGGTTCAAGCTTGGATTTTACTATTCTTCTTTCTTGTGGTGAATCCATCATGCTTCGAGGATGGGACATTTCACTTGAGTTTTTTTTGTACTTTTTATTTTTGGACTAAGTTTTTAGGGTTGTGACCCTATTTGACTCATGAGTTGTAATAGATGGCTAATTGAGACAAGTCTACACTTCCTCTTTCCTTTATATATATTTTGGACTTAAATGTGTTTTTACTCTTATTGTTCTACTAATTTATGTTATGATATGCTAAGTTGCTTACATGATGCCTTTAGGGGTACTATGCGCCTAATTACGTCTGGGGGATACCTCTTGGTCCTGACAAACTTGGTATCCAAGCACAAGGATTAGAATGATACTAGGATAATGTCTCATAAGCCACGTCTAGTAGAGTATCGTACATGAGTGTGAAGTGTTCCACACTTATGAATGGGAGGCCATAAGATGTTAGGAAATGTCACTTCTTTCATTATTCTTGAGTCGTTCCTTAGAGTTTAACATTAAAAAAGTCCATCTCCTAACCCTACTCTTGTGTCTTCAGGGGGTAATGCCATAAGGGTGGAAGAGGAGAATGTGAATCAAGGAGCTCCTCTAAGTAAAGAAGCTCCACATGCTAACCAAACTCCGATTGATCCTTTGGCTATGTCAAATGAGAAGGTTAGGTCGACTTTCCATATGTTGGCCCACACTTTAGTAGCTCAAGCCAATAGAGATGTTGTGACTCATGTGAACCTTAATATGAGTTATGTGTCTTATATATTGGGGGATTGGCAAGAATGAACCCTCCTGAGTTTCTTGGTTTAAAGTGCGAGACGATCCTCAAGAATTTTTTGAGGAGATTTGTAAGATACTTGATGCCATGGGGGTGAACTTCGGTAGAGAAAGTGGAGTTATCCATTTACCAATTGAAGGATGTAGCCCAAGTATTGTATACTAAATGGAAGAACAATAGGCTACTAGCAGTGGGTCCAATAGACTGGGAAGTGTTCAAATCGACATTCCTTGATAGATTCTTTCCCCGAGAGTTGAGGGAATCTAAGGTGGAGGAATTCATTAACATTTGTAAAGGAGGTATTAGTGTTCAAGAATATTCTCTAGAGTTTACTCAATTGTCCAAGTATGCCCCAACTTTGGTGGCGGATACAAGAGATACGATGAATAGGTTCTTGATAGGTGTGTCAAGATTGGTCAGAAAAAAATGTCCTTCGACAATGGTTTATGATAAGATGGATATCTCATGTCTTATGGTTTTTTCCCAACAAATAGAGGATGATAAACTCTAAGATAAGAATATGAAGGTGAAGAGAGCAAGAACCGGTGATGGGAATTACTCCAATGCTAAGAATGATGGACAAGGTCGACAAAGGTTCTCCAATCAAGGCTCTTCTAGTACTCCAAGCGTCGACAAGGATAGGTTTTCCAACCCTAATCCTCAAGGAGGTAATAGTGGTAGTTCTTATGTTGCTAGTCCTAATTCTGCAAAATGTTGTATAAAACATGAAGTCAAATGCCTAGTTGGCTCAGATGGGTAATATGGTTGTGGAAAGAGTGGCCACAAGATGAGAGATTGTCGAATTCTCAAAGTTATGGAAAGTAGTTCAAACTCTAATGCTCAAAAGTTTAACCTCTTTTATCCTCTTCAATCTCGAGCAGACCAAGAGAGCTCCCCAAATGTTATAACCAGTATGTTAAAAGTCTTTTCTATTGATGTATACACCTTATTAGATCCCGGTGCCACTTTCCCCTTTGTTACACCTTTATTGGCCATGAAGTTTGAAATAGTCCCCGAAGTGTTGGAAGAACCTTTATCAGTTTCTACCCTAGTAGTTGACTCGGTGGTGGCAAATAGAGTCTATAGAAGTGGTCCTATTGATTTGCCTCATAGGGTTTATTTGATGGATTTGGTAGAGTTGTACATGTTAGACTTTGATGTATTTTGGGTATGGATTGGTTGCGTGTATGTTATGCCTCTATAGATTGTAGGATTCGGGTGGTCAAATTCCAATTTCTGAATGAGTCTATTTTAGAGTGGAAGGGGGGAAACTCTATCACTAGAGTTCAATTTGTTTCTTGTCTCAAATCTTGGAAATGATATCCAAAGGGTTTATTTACCATGTTTTTAGGGTTTTGGATGTTGAGTCTGAAACCCCTTCTCTAGAGTCGGTTCAAATAGTGAATAAGATTCCGGAGGTTTTCCCGGATGATTTGCTTGGTATTCCTCCTGAGAGGGAAATAGATTTTGTCATTGATCTGTTTTCAAAAATGCAACCTAATCTCCATTCCTCCTTATAAAATGGCTCCAACTGAATTGAAAGAGTTGAAAGAGCAATTGAAGGATTTGCTAGATAAAGGTTTTATTAGACCTAGTATCTCTACATGGGGTGCTCCGGTGTTGTTTGTTAGAAAGAAGGATGGGTCCCTTAGAATGTGCATTGATTATCGTCAATTGAATAAAGCAATCATTAAGAACAAATATCACTTTCTAAGAATTGATGATTTGTTTGATCAACTTCAAGGGGCTAGTTGTTTATCTAAAATTGATCTTCATTCGGGTTATCACCAATTAAGGGTGAGAGGGGTTGATTTTCCAAAGACGACCTTTAGAACCCAGTATGGTCACTATGAATTTATTGTTATGTCATTTGGGTTGATAAATGCCCTAGCGGCATTTATGGATTTAATGAATAGGGTATTTAAACAATACGTTGACATGTTTGTGATTGTGCTTATCGATGATATTTTGATCTATTCAAGGAGTGAAAATGAACATATGGACTATTTGAGAATTGTATTATATGTTCTTAAGGACCAACAACTCTTTGCAAAATTTACCAAGTATGAATTTTGGTAGTGGTCCGTAGCTTTCCTTAGTCATATTGTATCAAGCAAGGGTATTGAGCTTGATTCTAAGAATACAGATGTGTTCAAGAGTTGTCCTAGACCTCTAACTCATTCATTTATGAAAAGTTTCTTGGGTTTGGCCGGTTACTATAGGAGGTTTATCAGGGGTTTTTCCTCTATTGCTTCTCCGTTCACATATTTAACTCAAGAGAAAGCTATGTTTGAGTGGTCAGAGGTTTGTAAGAAAAGTTTCCAAGATTTGAAAGATAGATTTACTACCGCTTCCGTGTTGACCTTACTAGAGGGTATGAATGGTTTTGTTGTATATTGTGAGGCCTCTAGAGTTGGTTTGGGATGTGTCCTCATGCAAAACGGTAAAGAGATTGCCTAAGCTACAAGGAAACTCAAGTACATAAGAAGAATTATCCAACCCATGCTCTTGAATTAGTGGCAGTAGTATATGCCTTGAAAATATGGTGACATTACTTGTATGGGATTTTTGTGGATGGTTTCACGGATAACAAGAGTCTTCAATATGTGTTTCGTAAAAAAGACTTGAGTTTGTGACAAAAAAGGTGGTTAGAGCTTTTGAACGATTATGACATGAGTGTCCTTTACCACCCCGACAAAGCTAATGTTGTAGTGGATGAACTTAGTAGAATATATAGAAGAGGAAAAGAAAGAGTTGGTATGTGATGTGCATAGGTTGGCTCATCTAGGAGTTCAACCAGTGCATTTCACTGAGGGTGGCATCATGGTTCATAATGGGTCCGAATTGTCCTTAGTGATGGATGTGAAGTCTAAGAAAGATCATGATCCTATATTAGTTGAGTTGAAAGTGTCGGTACTCAAGAAGTTCATTGAGGCTTTCTCCCAAGGGGTAGATGGGGTACTTAGGTACTACAGTTGATTATGTGTTCCTGATGTTGATCGGTTGAGGGAGAAAATTTTAGAGGAGGCTCATATTTGTCAGTATTCTATTCATCCGGGAGCCACCAAGATGTACCGTGATCTACGAGAAGTATATTGGTGGAATGGTATGAAAAAGGATATTGTGGGATTTGTTGCCAAATGTCCTAATTGTTAACAAGTTAAGGTTGAGCATCAAAGGTTGGGAGACTTTTTGCAAGATATGCCAATTATCACTTGGAAGTGGGAAGAGGTGAATATGGATTTTATTGTGGGTTTGCCTTGTACACGGAGGCAACATGATTCTATTTGGGTCATTGTTGATAGGATGAGAAAATCAGCCCACTTTATTCCCATCAAGGCTTCTTATTCGGTGGAAGAATATGCTACATTGTATATAAGGGAGATAGTGAAGTTACTTGAGGTTCCTCTATCAATTGTTTCGTATCAGGTTACTCAATTTACATCTCACTTTTGGAAGTCATTTTAGAAAGTGCTTGGTACTAAAGTTAAGCTTTGAACGGCTTTCCACCCTCAAACAGTTGGCCAAGCGGAACGTACCATTCAAACTTTAGTGGACATGTTTAGGAAATGTATTATAGATTTCAAAGGTAATTTGGATGACCACTTCCCATTACTATAGTTTGCCTACAATAATAGTCACCACTCAAATATCGGTATGGCTCCTTTTATAGCCTTGTGTGGTAGGAGATATAGGTCTCAGGTTGGGATGGTTTGAGGTAGGTGAAATTGCTCTTATAGGTCCCGATTCAGTTTATGATGCTATTGAGAAAGTTGGGCTCATTAGAGAGAGGTTAAGAACGACTCAAAGTAGGAAAAAGTCTTATGCTAATGTAAGGAGAAGGGACCTAGAATTTGATGTTTGTGATTGGGTCTATTTTAATATCTCACCTATGAAGGGCGTGATGAGGTATGGAAAAAAGGGGAAACTTATTCCCCGAAATATAGGTCCATATCAAATTTTGAAGTGTATTGGGAAAGTTTCCTATGAGTTTGATTTTCCAAATGAGTTGGCCCCAGTTCACCTGATATTTCATGGTTCTATGCTTCAAAATTGTATTGAGGATTTGGTGTCCATTATTCCCCCAGAAGGGTTGGGAGTTGATGAAAACCTTTCCTATAAACATATTTTGGTAGAGATACTACATTGGCAAGTCAAGAGATTCAGAAAAAATGAAATAGCCTCCGGTAAGGTTTTATGGAGAAATCATTTAGTTGAGGGTACAACTTGGGAGGCCGAGGCCAATATGAAGTCCGGATATCCTCATATTTTTCCTTCTACTCCTATTCAAGCTTGAGATAAGTAGTTCCTCTAGAACTTCCTTGTTTTGGAGGTAATGTGTATTGCATGAGCTTTTCCATGCTTTCCTTATGTTATGCATGTTTTTGATGAAATTCATTTTTAGAAAGAAAATGAGTTTTCAGGATTTATATTCCTCATGTTGTTGTGCATTTAGTATGAGTTGCCTATTTAACTTCATGAGATGAGTTGATAAACATGCTTTAGTATGCTTTTCAAAGTAATTGCATATTGGCTCCTAGACATGGTGTTGAGCATGATTTTAGTTGGAGAAGGTAGTTCCTCCTACGAATATGTGAAATATTGAGTTTCATGCATAATGGGTTGTTAGATGTAGATTCTACTCCCTTGTGTTGCATTGACTATGTTTTATATGGAGTTGAAGTTTCCTCATTTAAATTGTACATTATTTTGATGTTTCATACATAATGGGCTACTAGTCTTGAGTCTTTAATTTCGTAAGGTGTGTAGATCATCTTTCGAGGACAAAATGTTCTCAAGGGGGAGATAATGTAGCATTCTGGAAACTAGAAGCCTAAACTAGAGCCTATCATCAGGGTTAGAGTTGTAAATAACTCCCAGTACTCAATATACATGTTTTTGGGTTAATACAACAAGGAACGACCCCCATAGGACCAACCATAGGTCCTTGAGGAGGGGCTTAGAACTGCTCAAAACCAGCACCTCCCCACGACGCCACCTATGCCATGTATATTGACTCACCTCATAGGGGGACGGTGTGGGTGAGGCCTCCTTGGAATCTTCTTAAGACAGTAGCCATAGGCAGGAACCACACCTCGTGGATGGGTCCACTCCACATATATTTTCTCCACAGGTCAAGCCCTATTTGAGATGTTGCAGAGCACGAACCACGGACTACGAGCACGGGTCGCGGTCCCTTCCACGGTCCGTGGGTCGTGGAGTCGTTGGTCAAGGTAGGAAAAAAAAGTTTTCTTTAAGTCTAATGGTGAGTTTTGGTTTTAATTAACAATAAATGACGTCATTTTAAACTAAGTTAGACTAACTATTTAAGATTTTTAAGTCCCTAAATTAGCTCATGCAAATCATAACTTTTAAATCCCAAATCAAAAACAAACTTCTGGCAAAACTCTCACTAGAACTCGAAGGAAGAAGAAGAAGAAAAATCAAGCTAGGGTTAGAAAAATGATGATTTTTCACTCAAATTCATTGAATTTTTTCACCAAGGAATGGTAGTCCTTCATCCATGGAGTCCATCCAAAACCCTTAATTTCAAAACTAGAAATCCCAAAGGTTAGGGTTTGACTTCAATCTCATGGAATCCTTTCAAATTCACTTTTATTGATTGAATTATGTTTAATTAAGGATATATTGATGATTTTATATGGGTTTATATTGAATACCCCAAAAATTCATGAATTCCCCTATTTTCTCATTTTGGATCTTACAATATGGGTATTGATTGATGCAAGTAGAACATGATAGAATTGTGCTTCTAGTAATTGCATCATATTATAATTCATGTCTAATGTAGTAATTCTAAATATTTTGGTTAAATGTGATCTGGAGACCAAACCATGAGAATTATGCATGTTTATGAGGTTTACTTATTTTCTTTTAGATCACTTGGAGAGTAAAGTCATTATGATTATTATCTAATTGTTGTATTGATTGAATGATTATCCTCATGTACAAACCTATGTATGAATATGATATGATGTGAAAGTCTTATATATTGATTCTAAGATTGGATGACTAGTCTCACCTATTAAATTTATCAGCTTCAGTATGAGTTATGTTGGATTGAGTGTCAAGACATTTTTTCATGAATATGCAGTTACGTCAAGATATAACATGAACTCAATGGGAATTATTTCTTAGCACCGAGTTGATATGAATATGAGATGAAAGTTTCTACACTTGTTGAGTCCGGCTTTCCAAAGTTAGTATCTCATGAGATGGAAACCTTATACATTAGTTGTCTGGATTTCTAGTAACAATTTCCTTATCCCAAAACTATGTGCTCCCACAGGTCTTTAGCTAGTGGTTCAATCTAAGCTAAAAGTATGGTTTTACCTTAGGAAAGTAGGACAACCCCTTTTCGGTGTGGCGTAGACACCGAATTCCATGTTAGGTCACATGGTCTACGTTGGTTAAGACTTATTCCCAATATAGTAAGAATATGAAATATGAACTATAGTTAGTCAAGAAGCTTTTCTTAGTATGGTTAGGATTGAGGGATCTTATTCATGCATTGCACAAGTAAGCTTTGAAGGTATTTATGGTATGTTCCTATTATGATAAGATGATATATGAGTTGTTTATGCTTATGACTAATGCCTTTCAATTTTCTTCAGAATGATGCTTTAAACTAGTAAATGGCATGCCTTCTACTAAAATGTCTTTTTTACCATGTTTTCAAGGATTTTATGCATGAATATTATACTTGGTGCAATTTTATACTAACCATATTTTCTACATTTTTCCCAAGGTGTAGATTCTGGTTCTTAAGAAGGCTATAATTTCGTTCAAGCTTGGATTAGACTATTCTTCTTAATTGTGGTGAGTCCTTCTGCTTCGAGGATGGGACATTACACTTGAGTTTCTTTTTTTTTGTACTTTCTATTTTCAGACTATGTTGTTGGGGATGTGACCATATTTGACTCATGAATTGTAATAAATGGTTAATTGAGACGAGTCTAGACTTCTGCTTTCCTTTATCAACAATTTGGACTTAGATGCATTTTTACTCTTATTGTTCTACAATTTATGTTATGATATGCAAAGTGGCTTACATGGTGCCTTTAGGGGTACTATGTGCCTTGTTACGTCTAGGGTGTACCCTTGTGTCGTGACATGTATTCATTTATATAATTTGAGTAACCATATTGTTCAATATCGATGTCTTAAATAGTACTAATGATGAGAATGATGCGTACTGTAGGTGTTGCAAGAATGAAATTAACGTGGTAACAATTTTGAATGATCCATTTAAATATTTTGTTGGCTAGCTGAATTTGGATGTGAGCCTTGGAATGAACATACCACTAAGACCTTTGTTCTTTAAAATATATGTTTGGAGTCCTAGAGTTTGTACTATTAGTCCAATAAGTTGAATTATTGTTAATATGGTACGCGATCTTGGGCATAAGTTTATTGAAGGAGCCAAAATTTAATAAAGCCTATTGTGACTTCCTTGTGAGGGTGTCAATCCATGTTTGCACCAAATGAGCCTAGCCTATTTTTTGACTACCAAAAGAAGCTTATTGAGGAAAAACTACCCTTACCTTCTGACAAAAAATCATTTTTGAAGCATTGCAATGTTCAAATTGCAAACTTAGTCCGAAAGCCTATGTTGGGGATGTGAATAGGAAGGATGAAAGAGAGACAAGTGAAGGGAAAATAAAGAGGAAATGAGGCTCAAATCTGAAAATTTTACAAAAGCAGGAACCCCTCCTTATAAAAAAAACATGTATGTAGTTCTCATCAATTTGATGAGAACAACTTGGGAAAATGAAAATGAAAAAGAGAAGTGAATGAGATCAAATGTAATTCCAAATTAATTGAGTGGAAAGTCAATGTTTGAGTTTCCAAATTAAAAAGAAGAAAAAGAACTTCAAAAGAGGTGATGATAGTTGAAATAATGCTTTGAAAAGGTAAACAAATTAATCCAAATTGATATGCCTTAACCCTCAGCCCTATAACAAGCCTGAAAGACCCTTGAGATGTTACATGAACCAAGTTGTTGAATGGTTTTAATATATGGGCAAGCCTATAGGACAAAGATTGCATGTATTTCTCTTTTAAGAGAGTGAGAGTTGCATTGATTTCAATTGCCTTTGTTGATTTTCTTTGTGATAGAATGGAATGGTTCTTGATGTAAGGGTACTTAAATGCATTTGCAGAAACATGTTATTTCATTAGACAAAAAGCTAAAGTGATATTGAGCTTTTGTTGAGACTAGCTACTCATGCTTTTTTATAATGATTAAGGGTAAAATATTATAGAGAGTAGTCTTGTCATGACGCTTGCTTGTTAACTCTCTTTGATTACCCTGATTGAGATTATTCTGTTGCTGAGTTACTTAGGGACAAACAAAAGTTTAAGTTGGGGCTCTTAATGAAAGGTAGATTTGCACTAATTTAAGGTTTAGTTAGCTCCATAATTTCTGTCCTCAATGCCAAACTTTTCCCTTTTCTGATTAATTATTTATGATTTGCAGCTATGAAGGCAATTGGACCATGCATGGACTAAATCATAAAAGAATGGCCAAAAATGCAAAAGAAGTACAAAATGAACATTGCTAATTGCCAACTGAGCCAGACTTCGCCCAATGTGACAGTGCGAAGTCTTTTATTTACCCAAGAAGACCTGCGAACTCTAGTAGAAAAGGCGATACAACAAATGAGAGTGGGATCTGAATCACATTACCTAAACTGATATTGTACAGGGCAACGATTTAATGCTCGAATAGCGAACAAAAGTGGTACTCGGTGATGTGATGAATGATAAAGGCCAACTTAATTGAGTTTACCAACTGAGGTTCAAACCTTGAAGCCTAGAGCACCAAAAAGGCATCCTGGGGAACGAAGGGCGATTCATCGAGTGAATCAGGCGATCCATAATACTCTTATTGATTTGGTTACAAAGTGGATTTTTGGGTAAAATTTTTGAATATTATAAATATCCCAAATGATAGAGTTTTGCGAGAGTTGGATTGGATAGTTATACAACTAGATTGAGAAGAATGCTTTTTGTGAGAACACTTTACTTTTTAAAACATTTTTTTCCTGTTTTCTTTGGATCTTTCAATTTGATTTATGAATTCTATAATTTGAAGTGACATACAAAGTCGGTTAACTATTTATTGATTGATATCAAGTTACCCATGGCTGCTTTCAAGAAAGGTATACTCTTTTTACTCTTTGTGATGGGTGGCTAAAACCCCATGATCTAGAAGTGCTCTAATGGGGTTAGATGTCAATTTAATTTAGTGGGTATTGTGTTATGCTCTATTTTTTGTTGTTAATATATGAATTTTGTATAATTATCAAGGAAATAACTTAAGGGTTATGGTTGAAAATTTAATTCCTACTTCCGATATCAGATTCATGATACATAGAAATTAATTGGAGTGGGTAATTAGTTCAATACTAGAAATGTAGGTTTGATGTCATTTATTTCCTCAAAAGAGAGGTTATGGGACAGATCTATTTTCCCTATTCTTTGAAAAAAAGGAATTGAGTAAGGTATTGGGTTGTTAAGAATAGGCATTAGATCAAACCGAAAGGCGATTCTAGGCATAGATGCTTTTAGATCACTAAAGATGACTTAGCCTATTAAGGTATGCGCATCACTGTAAAGCAACATGTTATTCCTATATGACATTTTTGCCAATGCTCGCACCCCTAAATTGCTTACTCTTGATTACCATGGAATTTTATTTTAATTGCGATTATTAATAACAACGTTTTATATTAACTTGGTGGTACCATCCACTCAATAGTTCTTACCACTAAAAATGACTTGATTTAAAGTTCATATCTCTTTATAGTAATTCTCCATGATATACCAGTCCTTGTGGGCTCGACCCGCACTCTTTGTTGGGTTTTACTTACTATGATCGTTCACTTTTTAATTGGTTTTGAATGGTTATTTGATTGTTATCACACGCCGAAACAGAAGTAGCTCCCTCCTAAAGTCTTTGACAAGCGTGGAGATCAATAGAAGGAGAATGATTGGGCTTATACCTACACAAATGTAGAAGCAGGGGCAAGTAGCAACAACACAATACGAAATAAGACACCCACTAAAAAATGAAACTAGCTAGAAATCAAATACTCCTTATACTACAAATTAACTTCCTCAAAATACAACATACATAAAAATAAACCCAACCTAGCAGTTCTACAATACACGACTCACAGGCTCAATATTCACAATACAAGCTTCAAAAATAAACAATCTAACAAGTTACATAAGTCAATATCAATGACAAGTAGTTCAGTAACACATAACAATCACATCAATTACAATTAACTAGTAAGTCACGCATAATCATCAAGCGTATCAAGTCACAATGATCATCACTAGCCACAACTATTTCCCACCGGCTTATAGCATTAGCCACAAAATACCTTGGAACAACAACACTCGCCGGTAAAGACCTTGGAATCATAAAACATGCTGCCTGAGACCTCGGCTTGATAACACTCTCCCTCAAAGACTTTGGTATCACAACACTCAGTAGAAAATAACTCGGCACGATAACACTCACCGACAAAGATCTCGGTATCATAACACTCGCCAGCAAAGAGCTCGGCATAATAACTCATCACATGTCTCATCACGCTATTCAATGATGAAAGCACAAAACCAATATCACACCATATAGAAGAGACAACAATTTGCACAATTCAACTCTGCATTCATGCTTTCAAGTATTTAATCAATCAATCAATTTAGGTTGCATTAAGGTAATTCACATCATCTTGTTTATCACTTAGCTTTTTTCATTTCAACCCCTTTTCTTATTCATTTAGATATAGCAAGTTGATAATTTCAACCCTTCACCTCATTCTCATTACTCCCATCACGCTATCAAAAAAGGAAGCATACAAATTCAAACTAGCGTACAAGGTTTAGCAAGACACTTGCCTTAAATCAACCAAAAATCACTCCAATAGTTGAGTCTTCCCCTTACATATCACTTTTGAATCAATACAATAAGTAAATAAGTATTTACAACCACTATATCTGAAAAACAACACCCACAACCATTCCCTTGAGTAGTGGGTCAATCAACACAAAACCCAATTCTAAATTATGATTTGAAACTGAAATTTAATACTTGAAAATATAACTCAAGTCTTTAGCAACTCATTAGAGAAAATCATATCCAGATTTGAAATTAGTTCACAAACTCCATTTTTGCTAAGTACTTAGGTTCTTGAAATACCTCATCATTTACCAATAAGAATCTCATATTTTTATGTTAAAACTCATAATTGATTAATGGTAAATGAAGGTTTAGGATCAACAACACTTACCCAACTTAGCTAGAATAGAAAATCCATTAAAAGATCGCCACCAAGGGTAAGTTAAAAAATGGTGAGAATGGGGCTTATTCCCCTAAAATGGCATCAAAAAGCCTCTGTGATGTCGAACAAGCAACCAGTGGTTCGCTTAAGCGAACGTTGCTAACACCCCGGTCTCGCTTAAGTGAATGCTCCTTCCCTTTTGCGAACCTCAAATAAGAAAACAGGCTCTCACTTCTGCGAAGCTCACTAAGAAACCAGGCTTTGTGAAAGCGAGGTCAGCAGATACCAACAAAATACAACTAACTCTCAAAACATTGAAAGAACCCAAATAATGTGTTTAAAACCACGTACACACAAACAACATAGTACAATAAATTATACTCGACGTTTATGACTGAATGGAGATATCAAAACAATAATTAGATGTCTCCTCGACCTGACATCCATGAAGACCACAAGAAACTAACCCAATGTCTAAAAAGGATAAAACAAACTTGGGACATCTCAAAAATCAAACAAGGCCTCAACTAAGCCTAAAGTCGTTCATCAAATAGAGCAAAACTCTTGAAATCTCAATTCAAGAATTCAAACCCTGAATGTTGACCAATGTAAACTCTAAAGCTAAAATTAAACGATTTCACAACTTAGTACCTCAAATCCTCAAAAATATTCAAAATCATAAACCAAAAATTCTCATAGATTTGATTTTACATTTCAAGAGGCATGGAATTGACGGAATCAATTCAAACACTCGAAACACAAAAAGAAACCAAAAACAACATTCTTTAAATAATATCCTTCCTAACTCAAGATTTGCAAAATTCTCAACTTTGACTCATAGTTTTAAACCAACTATTCAAACTCAATCAAAAACGACTCGGGGTCGATATTGGGAGGGGCAAAACTGTAATTTCTACGAAAAAACAAAACATGACCCACCAGGTCATTAAATTAATATCATGGAGTTATAACAGTTTTTTTGAGTGAGAAAATCTTACTGAACATAATATTTTTGCGCATCCAAAGGAAAATGAAGCGAAGTAGAAATGTGGCACAAAGGTGGGGATGATAAATGATACATATGTAGATTATTAGAATGTTGACTCTGGTAAATTTTCTATTAAATTGGTAAAGAACAAATCATTCTTTTTGATTTTTACATTTCAAATGGGAAATAAGATAATGAAAAGAAGTTTTTTGAATATTTTATGGTGAAAGAAAAAATCTATTTGCTGAATTCATTGAAAGAAACCTAAGTAAGAGATGGATAAACGTAACTATATTTATAGGTGAACTTGTTTTTATTTATTTATTGGGCTTTTGCAAATTCTATTAATTAGGGGAAAGAAGTTATGCTTTACAATGGTATTTACTATTGAATCTGTTCTGATTTAAATGACATTCCCATTAGTCTAGACCTTAATTGATATTATTTTACACAGAGATATAGAAAAATAACTTGAACATCAAATGCATACAAATGAACAAATACAAAATTTGTGTTTGTGGATATATATATGTGTGTGTGTGTATATATATATATATAAGAAAACATTTAAAACATGTCTTACACCTGGATGAGTTGATGCATGACCTCTCCACGATGATTACCATCATGGGGTAGTAATACCATAATACCAATTGGTTTAGAATAAGACCATCTAAGTCAACCTAATTTTATTGTGCATCCAAAGGAAAATAAAGAGATGAAGAAATGTTGCACAATGGTGGTGATAATACTAATGTAGGTTCTGAAAATTGTGACTCTCGTAGATTCGCCATGAAATTTAGTAAAAAAAATAATTTTCCTCTAAACTCTCTTGACTATTTTCCCTGGCGAAAGAAAAAGAGCTATTCGCTCAATTCTTTGAAATAAAACTAAGATTATTGTAATTAGGGTAAAGAAATTAATAAAACTAAGAGATTATTGTAATTAGGGTAAAGAAATTATTATTTACTATCCAATCCCTTATGATTTATATGATATTCCTTTTATTGTGGATACTATTTTACATAGAGATTTATGTTTTGTATGTGTGTGGTTTGAGAAAGGTGTAAATGAAAAACAAAGAATTATTACTTTTCTTAAGCATTGTGACTTTTTTGAAATGTTGTAACTTTTTTAAAGAGTTGTGACTTTTTTGATAGATTGTTATTTTTATGAAAGATTGTTACTATTCCGAAAAGTCATGACTTTTCTAAAGGGTTGTGAATTTTTTGAAAAGTTGTGAATTTTTTGAAGGGTTGTGATCTTTCTAATAAGATACAATAAACACATGTTCATACTACCCTTTACTGTCTATAAATAGAGCGGTTCCCCATCATTTTTCAGCAACAAAGTTTCTCAACTTCTTCATATTCTGCGAAAAACAAATTCTAGAATAATTTTTTGTGTTTCAATTTTTCATTGACAATGTGATTTGAGGTACCAATACACCAGTGAGTAAGTTCATGTTTTTTCTACAAGAATATACATTCATTAACTCAGTTACTTGAGTGGAATTATTTTCTGAAGATTACATTGTGTATTCAATGTGCTTGATTTTCATCTTTTCCATATTTTTTTGTTTTCTTACATAGTGTATTTTCTTTACTAGTTTTAATATTTGGGTTTTGAAATATACTTAAACATTGTTGATTCTTACGAAATTCTAGAAAGTTTTTGTCCAAGTATCTTAGTAATACAGATAAATTACAACATGTAACTGAGTAAAACAAATGTTTAACTACTCACTCCTAAATTCTAATTTTCTCTCTATTATATTTTTCACTCCAAAAATTTAATTAAATGACATAAGATTTTCCGTTAATTGTTGCTAAATCGATAACATATTTTAATGATAATCTATTGCCAACTAAGATTAGCAGTAGATTTTGTTATTAAGATGCCAAATTTGTTTTTAGCTAAATCATGCTTTTAGTATGGTTTGTTTTTTGCCCCTTCTAATGTAATTTTTTATGCATATCTTTAAGGATATTATTTCTATTTTAACCAAACAAATGCTTAGCAACTACATTTTACTAAACATATTTATTGTTTAGTATCAATTCCAACACTTAATTCGATTTGAATACGTACCTATTTACTTAAAAAACTAATTTTAACTTATCAACTACGTTTAATTTTAATTTTGCTACTCAAGCTGACTAAAAGTATGGGGTTATATGCTCTTCTGTAAAATAAAAATGTGTATTTTTGTTAATCATACCAGAGGTATAACATTTGTTACCCTGAATTACACCAATCTTATGATAACCAAATAAATTTTGGCTAAACAAAAGTTATACTATATAATTACACATACACTCAAATTTAATTACAAGATACTCTTATAATTTCCAGATATTCAAAAGTATTTTCTAAAAATCTAACAATTTATTGTTTTAATTTGAAAAGATGGACTAAAAACAATTCCAATGTATCTGCCTTGAGAATAGGTTATGCTGGAATCCCATACTTCCCATTGGCAAAATATTCTTCAAAAATACCCAAAAAAAAGACAATTCACATAGTGCATATAACTTCCTTAATCCCCATTCTGTATTGTTCCCTCTCTTAAAATTCAACACTCCAATAAACAAGACACTAAGGTACAATAAGAGAAGTTCAGTTCCAGGCACAAAATTGGAGAATCACCAAATGTGACTTTTCCAAAATAAGAATTTGTGTCAATTTCATCATTTTTTGTGATATTAAATGCAGTCTAAGAAAATTCAAGTAACTAAACTTCAGAAATTAGAAAACCAAAGTACCATGCAACAATACCATTAACCCTCCACGTTGTTTGATTGCTAAACAATGTTATTAATGGTTCATTTTCTTTAATTTAGTCTGATAAACCATATAGATTGTAGATGATGCGTACATAATATATATATATATATATATATATATATATATATATATATATACACACACATACATACATATATACCAGAAGGTAGGCTAAACACATAGCCCATAGATAGAAGTAATGGGCTATTGCACATAAGAAAGAATTGCGGAAGATAAACAATAAAAATATGAAGCAAAGTAAAATGGGAGAATCATATCAATACAAAAACCAACCTGAGACATGGTATCAATTGGTATTTGAGTAGCTAATAAAAAAAGAGTATAATAAAATTACATTAATACAAAGCTTTATCAGGGAAAAAAAAAAAGACTAGTCCTAGACCAGAACAGAGGGAGAGTGAGGCAACTTTGAATGTCAAGAGCTTACCTAAACTTCGAGTCCTAAGAGCTGCTCCGCACGAGAACCGAATCAACCGTGAAAACTTGTACATACATCTACAGGGTGTAGAAGTGTGGTATGAGTACCAAGAAGTGAATCAGTAGGCATAGGCCGACTAAGCTCCAAAGATAAATAGGCATAAAAAACATGCAAAAAAGAGGTATATATACATGTGTATAATGCTATACACTTTGTGCATTCATAAAACATGCAGTAATTATATACGATTGAACACTTCTGTTTCTATCTTATTTTATTATTAAATGTTATTTCTATTCAAGTCTACCCTCATATTAACTACTTGATGTTCTGTTTATGGTTTGGTTTACCAACTGATGACTTATATATTTCCACTCATTTGAGGCCTTTTTAGTTCAATAATTAGTATCCTCCATGCACATTTGTGTCCTATCATGATAATATTTTGATGTTTGCAACTATGAATGTTAAAGGACAAGGTAAGGATGAATACATGAAAAGAAGACGAAAACATTGAAAGGAGTATAAAGTCCCAACTAGTAGTCGCTTAACTTAAAGGAAGGATCACCCAATCAACAAGACCTCGCTAAAATTCATAGTGTTAATAATTTATTTAAAGCAGGTCACTGAACATAGGATATTTAGCATGGGATTAATTTATGGGTTAAGGTTGTAAACTTAATGCTAGTCTTGATCTTTAATTGATGCTCGAAAGGGATAAATTTAAGTGCGTAAATAACTTAATGCATGCAATTTAGGTTTAATTTCTATGATTTTCTCAAAAGAAAGATTATGGTTCATTTCTAGTGGCCCAATTTGCTCAAAAGAGAGATTTCCTCAAGGTAATGGGTTGATTTGTAACTCACATAGATGAGACTGAAAGGAGATTCTATGATATGGTGCTATGATATTGAAAGAAGATTAGTGTCATTAAATATTACCTAGCATGTGCTTGTTTTATAGAACTATTGAACAAGAACTTCTACCTCTATTTGACATCAACACCAATCCCCACACCCCTAGATTGTCACTTACTTCTGAATCCTTACGTTTTAGGCTAACAATTGTACTCTATTGCAAATTTTTTTTTGTAAATTTGGTAAAATCATCCACCTCACTGTTCTAATAATAACAATGAATCAGTTTGAATTTTAATTCCCTAGTAGAGTTATTCTCACTAAATAACTCCTTGGGGGATATGACATCGACTCATTGTTTGGTATATACGTTATTGACGACTGCTTAGTTTTCTAATTAATTTTAGGATAATTTGAGTGCTATAAAAAATATTGTCATTATATGGCAGTGGTAGCTAAGAATTCAATTTGTAAAATTAATTTGTAAACATTTTTTGTAATAGTATATTGTTGATTGGTGTTGTTTTTTAGCCCATTTTCTAGTAAAAATATGAGTTAGAATCGTAGTGATGCTGCTAGTCAGTATTGGAAAAATGAGGCTATGGGTGACTTGAACGACATGCACGTGAGTGTCGTTGAGAGAAATCAAGCCATCCAACTACCTCCTACTATGTTGTTTTAACCCCTATTCTAAGTCACATATATGTTATTTAAGTACTAACACTATCCATTAAAAAATATTCTCCTAAATTGTAAATTCCTCTCCAAGTTCATCACCAAAAATCCTCTCTAAGGCTAAGGAATAAGAAGCAAGGATTTCACTTCAAAATTTTCAATTCACCAAAGCAATTGGGCCTTATCAGTAAAGTATGTTAGCATTAACCTATTAAGTCCTTTCCTACATAGGGTTCCTCAAAGATCTTTCAATTTTAGAAGTTATATTCATAATTCAAAGTTAAGGTTTTATTCAATCTTCATGGGTTTTTTTCAACTATAACTCAATTGATTGTTTTCGATCTTTTAATCCATGAATTTAAATAATTGCATAACTTTGAGTTGAATTCATCAGAACCCATGCATTATTCATGATTTTAAACAATGAACACATTATTGAACTTATGTTATATGAAATATGCATTTTATGAAGATAAGCATGCATTTATGAAAGAGATATAAATGATATGAGGATTCTTTGACAGGAAAGTATCAATTTTGTTGTTGCGAATGCTTTTCATGCCTATTACTAATATCATGACTGTTAAAGTTTTTCTCACATAAGGATTTGTAAGATTGATGGTTTTTCTCACTTAAGTTGAATCACTTTCTAGGAGCTACTGTAAATGAAGTTTAGCTTGGATTGAAGAGTTAATTGTGCATTTCCATTGATGATAGTATGTATATGATTAATTACTATTTTATGGGATTTTACATAGCACTGAGTGGGCTTTGGCATCTAGATTTCCTTTTAGGGTCTATGGAACTTTAGTAGGATTCCCTATGTCATTTAACTATGTGCCACCATAGAAATTGTTGCAGTTAGACAATAGCTAGTGAATCAACTTTAGCTCAAACTCATGGTTCTTACCTTGTCAAGTAAGGAAATCTCTTTTTATGTGGGATAGATAGTGGATTCCATGTTAAAGCTCACATGGTCTATGTCAATTGAATGGTAAGCATCCTGCACTAATGATCTAAAATTACAATCATAGTATCTCACAAAGTACTATAAAAATGTTAAGTTTGCATTGACCATGACTATGACTTATGTTTTTTAATCTTATATCTTATGATTTATCTTGGTCATTGCATGTCATGTAAATTCCTTCTTACCATGATTACTAATGCATACCTCTCATATTTGTGTGTAGTTCTTCCTAGGCACTTGACGATTGGTGTGTCCTCATGTTTAGATAACCAAGACACTTACAAATGCTTTTCTTTACTTAAGTTATCAGATATTTGTATGTGCTGAATGGGTTAAGTCCCGACCACTTCCTTTTGATGTGATAGATGGTTTGTTTGGACTATGTCAAACTTCCGCTTCGCCAAATTCTTTTATGATATAAGATTGTTTATTTTGAAATCATTATTTTTATTATCTTGTATAATGTATACTAAGTGTCTTATGAAAGGTCTATCGGGGTCCTACACACTTTGTTATGCCTAGGGTATACTTTAGTTTGTGACAAACCTTTTATCATAATCCAATTAAGAGAAGTCCTAAAATATCTTAGAAGCCACGTTAAGCATAGTCTAGTTCCAAAGTGTGAAGAGTTCCACATTTATTAATAGGAATCTAGAAGATTTTTAGGAAACTCAACTTCTTTCATTATTCTTAAGTCGTGTGATAAAGTGTAACTCTATTTGTCACTTTCCTAACCCTAATTAAATACTTTTCAGGATATAATCCCTCAAAGAGAATATGTTAGAAGAAATTCATGTGAGAATTTAGAACAAGAAGCTCTTCAAGTTCTGGCCAACCCTTTGGTCAAAGAAGTGTCTTATGCCAAATTTTGAGTCGTTTTTCAAGTATTTGCTTAAGCTATGACGACTCAAGAAAATAGGGAGGTTTTGGTCCCCATGAACCTAAATGTCGGTACTAAGGCAACTAGTGTGAGGGAATTCACTAAAATAAATCCCCTTAGTTTCATGGATTCGAGGTTGAGGATTATCCTCACAAGTTTATTGATGAGGTCTATAAGGTTTTGACGAATATGAGATTGACGCCGGTGGAAAAGGAGTGATTTTCCTCGTATCAAATCGAGGGTGTTGCTCATGTTTTGTTTGAAGAATGGAACTAAGAGGATAGGGTATATATAAGTCCTCTTGATTGGGAAAAAATTTAAGGCTGGTTTCCCTAATAAGTTCTTTCCCCATGTCTAGAGGGAGGAAAAATTAATTGAGTTCATTAACCTTCGCAAAGGAAATATAAGTGTGAAAGAGTATGCAATGAAATTGACATTACTTTCCATGTATGCTCCTTCTATTTTTGCAGTCACTAGGGCAAAGATGAGTAAATATTTTTTGGGTGTGTCCAAAATGTTGGTTAAGTCGGACAACTATGCTGATTAAGGAAATTGATATCTCTCGTTTAATGACACATGCTCAAGAAATTGAAGAGGAGAACCTCAAGAAGGAGTCTGTAGGCGAAGACTAGTGATGGTTATTTTTAACATTCGAAGTCCGATGGACATGGTCGTTCTAAATTCCTAATAAGTGGTACATTTTAACCAAATGTTATATTCAACGACTCACTGAATGTGAAAGGCTGATTCAAATGCGCTTGCTGAGTTAGGTGTAAGCACCGAAAGCCTAGAGCATGAAAAGGTGTGAAGAAAACCAAAAGGCAATTCATTGAATGAGTTCCACGAGCCTTACTAATGTCACCGAATAAGACATATATTGGGTTTTGAAAAAAATTTGGGAAACTATAAATTGCCCAAAGGAGAGAAACAAAAAGGATTTTGAATTCTAAAGATTAATTCGAAAATTGAGTTTTGAGAGAGATCACTTAACCCTTATGAAGAACACTTTCTAGCTTTTGGGGTTTAACAAATTTGTTCTTGAATTTAATAAATCAAAGTTGAATCCAAAGTGAGCATATTGGTATTTGCTTAATTTCATGTTACCCATGACTGCTTTCATGGAAGGTATATTTTCTTCTCTTTTTGTGATGGGAGGCTAAAACCCCTATATCTAGGGGTCCAATTATGGCATTGGGTGTCGATTTTGGTAGTGTTAAGCTCTATTATGCTATTGGTCATACATGAATTTGGGAAAATTAGCATGGGGTTAATTTATTTGTTATGATTGTAAATTTAATTTCTAATTTCGATCTATAGTTGATGCTCGAAAATAATTGATGAAGTGGGTAATTAGTTCAATAATAGCTATTTAGGTTTGGTTTCTGTAACTTGATTGATGCCTTATTTATGCATTGAAAGAGAGAGTAGTGTAAGGTTTTGGGTAGTTTAGTTTTACATTAATTTCCAATCCCAGCAACCCTTGATTGCTTGTTAACTCTTGAGTTCCTTTAAATTTTTGTTTAATTGTGTTAATTGATAACAAATGATTTTTGTATAATTGGTTGAATCATCAACCCACTTATTCTTACTAATACAAATAAGAAAATTTTACAATCAAAATTTCTTGATAGGAATTCTCTACAATATACCATTCTCTATTGGATTCGAACCTGACTCATTGTTAGGTTTTTATTGACTAGGACTGCTTTCCCTTTTAATTGGTATTAAGATTGACATTTGAGAGTTATAAAAAAATAGTGACACTACCACGAAATGGTGGTTAAGAATATTAATTGAGAAATCCAATTTTAATTTTATTTAGTTGTAGTAGATTGTTGATTTGTTTTGTTGATGGCTGATTTGAAGGTCTAATGCAATAAGTAACCATGGTAGTGACAGTGATAGTAGTTATGGTTAAAACGACAACATGAGTGATTATAATGATATGCATAAGCATATGTTTCAAACCTAGGAGACATCCGAATACCTCCCACAACCGAGGTAGTGTTTCGCATGACCAAAATAATGTTATAATTTCTCCAACTTACACGAAATTTTGGGGGCCTAGTTCATAAGGATCCCCATGAAAACTTACGAATTTCATAGAGGTATGTGTAATAGTTATGTTCAATAATTTCTCTCAAGAGTATTTAAGGTTGAGGTTATTCTCGTTCTCTTTAACGAGAGAGGGTACAAGGTAGTTGCAGAATTTTCAGATAATCCATCTCTTCGTGGGAGTAGCTAAATGATGATTTCTTGGAGAGATTCTTTCAACTCTTGAAGATGGTTAAAATTCCAGATACAAAATTTCAAGCCTATTTGAGGTGAACCTCTACATGACACACAACGGAGGTTTGCAATATTTGACGCATGGCATTCTTGACAATTTCTACTGCAATACTTCTATTCTAGACTTGATTTAGTCAATAATGGTATGGATGATCAGATAGTTCAAGGTGGAACAATGATAAAACTGTATGATGTGGCTGCATTGTTGCTAGATGACATTACCTAAGTTAATCAAGTAACGCATACCAGAGAATACCCAGTAGTCTACTGTACAAGTCTATTTGAGGAAAAAGCAAATCAAGAAGGACAATGAACAAGATTAATTCATGGTAAAAATGATGACACAACGTCATTTGTTGTCTCTGCATGTCATAGGAGGTTGACTTTTGTCGGTAAATGCAGTTGGAACAATCAATGGGCAGTGCCCAGATAATGCCAAGGTTGAGGTATCATACAATAATGAAGTTAAATATTTGGGAAACCAAATTAGGGGGCTTTCTGACTCCAATTATCAAAGACAAGGTGGGAACCAAGTTTGGAACAAGGACATAGGTGGTGGCTGGAAGATTGGCGAGGTGGAGATATGAGATATAGGAACATTGAAAAAGATAGGTATGTGTCTCCCATGATATTCCACAAGCAAAGAACAAGTTGGGCCTGAAGGAAGCCAAACCCAGGACATGCTTACAAGGATCTTTAACAAGGTTTAAGGGTCTAACAAAGTGTTGAATTAATTAAAAAAAGAACTTCTCTAGTATCTGAAATGGTGACTTCTCACTCAGTTTTTATCAAGCAGTTGGAGACCTAAGGAAGACAAATCTCCACATATCTCAATCCATGGTAAAAAAGAACTTTGCCTAGTGTCACCATCCAAAACCCCAAGAATGAATGTTGAGTAATTGAGTAGTATGTCGTGCCACAAAGTTAAATAAGACGCTTCTTGGGAGGAAACCCAAGTCTTTACTTTTGTTTTTATTGCTTTCAAAAATGTGTGTTGTGAGTGTAGGTTGAGGAAAAATATAAAATGTTGAAAAGGGAATCACAGGCAATGCCAATACCTAAATAGTGATACACCAAAGACAATGTGTGAACTAATACTTGTCCACCATTTGAGCTTCAAATGGAGTAAAAGTTCACTACAAATTTCAGCAACCAAAGCTCCAAAAGGTTACTCGCTGAAGTGCACTGTGCAGACTCCATCGTGTATGCCTAATCAATCTTCAGGTATGGTGTTTGTTCAAGCATGTTCGGCGAGCTTGAGCTCCTATTGAATATTCACCAAACACTTTCGGCGCCGTTAGTCGTGACCACCGAATGTGCATTATATGAAAAGGCCAAGGGTATTTTAATGTTCAAAAATTAAACCCTTTGGTGTCTTAAAGTTTTTTCCTCTCCTTTTATTTGGCATTACTTCGTTTGAGTGCATGTGATCCTTTAATGTCTGATTCCAAAATTTGAGGAGTGGCTTGCTTGCATTTTCTATCAACCCAACCTGAGTTCCTTGATTTTCTCGACTAGTGTTTCTTACTAAGTCTGGTTTTCGATTTTTCTTGAGAATTTTTAGCTTTAAATAGCAAATTAGGTTTGGGATTGAAGCCATTAGGTGTTGTTGATTATTAGATTTTGTTGGGTACGTTTATATTTTATGATTTGAACTTTACCTATTAGTTATTTTAATGTTTGTATCGGTAGAATGACAATGTTTATTATGTTGGTTGAATTATGAAATTGAGCTAATATAAATGTTGTGTCTTAGTCTATTTGTTATGGGATAGATCTGATTAACCCGTTGTTGACCCAAATGGATATATTTTTTCCAATGATAGAAAGAGTGACTATTTTCTTAAGGGAAGATCATCAATTTGAGGAATACTTAGCAAAATCTGGGAGGAACTCTTTGTACCCACTTCGAGGACAAAAGCCCCCATTTTATTTACATATTTTATTTCATGTTTTGAGACTATTGTATGGGCTGTGTCACAAGAATTTTATTCAAAGTTATATTAGATGGTTTGAGACAAAGTTTAGAAAAAGGCTTCCACTTATTTTTAATAAAAGTTTTCAATTGTATGGTTAAAATTTTCAAATTTTCGTACTTCTCTATTATCTTATGTTCAAGATATGGTATGAGGCTTGTATGAGGCTTTTCAAAGTACTGTAAACCGTGTTACGTCTAGGGGGTATGCCTAGATCATAACACCTCTTCCCATGGAGTATCCTAAGACAACTATGAGTTTTGCCATTGATACTAATGATAATTTTAAGAGGGCGGAGAATTAGTTGGCTGAGGATAAGGATAAGGAGGTGTTGAGGAGCTTGAAGCATTGGATCTCACAAACATTACATAAGATGCAGGAAACTGAGAAGTTCATTCTTTAAGCGATGCTAGATAGATCATTTCGAGAGACTTTTGTAGCTGGTTCAAGTGGAGTCTCTTCAGACTCCACTATTCCTCCAAGTTTTGAGAAGGTTATTGATTCCGTAGTTAACTCTTCTCTACATCCTCTAGTGATCCTATTGTTGGGCATTGATGCACTTCCTGAGTCTTCCCTACCTAAGCCTCCGAATGAGAGTGATCCATTGGTCCAGCATGTAGGGGGGCCATTTTATCTCACCGTCTCATACTTTTATTATCATTACATTGCCGACACTATTATTTCTTTTTGTTGGGTGAGGGCCTTTGTGCCAATGTTCTCTTTTTTATTATATTTTGTTATTTTTAGTTTTGGACGATTTTACTACTTTACTTTTTCTTATATTATAGTGCTTTCTTGAGTTTAGTGCATCTGTTGTATTCATTTTATTCTCTCTTGATTTCACAACCCCCCACCCCCCTCCCCTCCCATAAGTTTGGAAAATTTTGAAATGATTAAAGTTTACATTTATAGTGATTTTAGGATTGATTGTTATGAATATAGATGTTTTTAAGAGTACTCATGATGAGAATATGTAAAGTGTTAGTGTTGCTAGAATAAAATTGATATGGATGCATTTTCGAGCACTCTCATTGAGTCTTTTTTTGAATAGTTGCATTTTAATGTGATCCTTGCAATGAACATTGTAGTACAATTTTGTTCTTTTCATGATGTACTAAATGAGTGTATTTTGAAGTGACACGTGTTGTGATGTCTTAATTGAAAACATGTTTGTGGATTCCTTGAATTTTCCTTGTTGGTCTAATTGTTTGTATCGTGGTAAATGAGAGACATGATCTTAGGAAACAATTAAAACTAGGAACCCAAAAGTCCATCATATTTTGTGACTACCTTGTTAATATGGTAAAATTTTGCACCATTTGAGCCTACTCTATTTGTTGGCAAAACTAAAAAAAAAAGCCTCTTGAACCAAATTGTCCCTACAATCTCACCAAAAATCCTTTTTGAAGTATTATTATGTTTGAATAGCAAACATTGGAAAAAGGCCTATGTTGGGGGTATTGAAAGGAAGGATAATAAAAGTCAAGTAAAGGGTAAATAAAGATGAAATGAAACTCGACTTTGAAATTTGTTACAAAAAAGGAACCCCTTCTTATTTAAAAAAAAGGGATATTATGATGACAATTCTTTAGAAAATGAGAATAAAAAGTAGAAGTGAATGAAATAAAGTGAATTCCTAATAAATTCAGTGATAAGTCAAAGTTTAAGTTCTCAAATGAAAATAATAATTAAAATAACTTGAGAAGAGGTGAAGATACTTGCAATAGTGCTTTAAGAAGGCAGATTTCCTATGCCAAATTGACCTTACTGTAACCCTCAGCCCATAACATACTTAAAAGACCCTTTATATCTTGCATGAACTAGGTTGTATGATAATTGGAAATATGGGAAAACCTATCAGACAAAGCTTGCATGTGTTTCTCTTTTCAGAGATTGAGAGTTGCATTAATTCCTTATATCTTTGTTGATTTACTTTGTGAGAAAGTGGAATCATTCTTGATATGAGGACACTTGAATGTATTTATAGAAGCATGTTATTGCAATTGACAGGAAGCTAAAGGGAGCTTGAGCTTGTGTTTAAATCGGCTAGTCATTATTTGAAGCTTTTTATTTTAATCGTGATTGATTGTAGAATGTTGTTAAGAGTAGTCTTGTTGTGGAACTTACATGTAAGATCTCATTGACTGCTTTTGTAGAAACCCTTATTGAGCTAACTGTGTTACCTGTGGACAAGCAAAACTTTAAGTTGTCTATATTGATGAGTGGTAGATTTGCACTCATTTGAGGTCTAGTTAGCTCAATAATTAGTGTCTGAATGCCTTTTCTACTATGATTATAAATTCTTTATGAATTGTATCTATGAATGCAAAAGGACAAAACAAGTATTGATGTTTATATGAAGGGCCCAAAATTCAAAAAGAAGTGAAAACTATACATTGGTTATCAAAGATCAAGAAAGTCGGATTGCCAAGTGACCATGACCTCACTCAAAATGAAAGGGTATAGCACTTGTGTTATCAAATATGGTCGGCCAACTTCAGGGGAGAAGGTGATACGCCAAATAAGAAAGGCGACCTTGCTGATCATTACCAAAAATGAAAGTGTAAAAAGAAAAGACTGAATGCTGGAAAGACGAACCAATATCTTACTCGATGATTAGTATAATGTCAAAGAAAGACTCAAATGAGTTCACCGACTCAGGTTCAAACACTTAAATCCTATATCATGAAAAGGCGAGCTGGAGAGCGAGTGAACACTCACTAAATAAGCCCGGTAAGCTCGCGTAATGTCATCGAATGATGTGTGCATTGGGTTTTGGGCACAATTTTGGGAAACTATAATAGCCTAGAGGAGAGTGAAACAAAAAAGGAATTTGATCTAAAATATAGTTCTAATATTGAGTTTTGAGAGAGAACACTTGACCATAGTGAAGAGCACTTTCTAGCTTTTGGGGTATTACAACTTTCCCCTTGAATTTGATAAATAAAGGTTTAATCCAAAGTGGGTTTACTTGTAATTTTTAATTTCATGATACCATGGATGTTTTTGTGGAAGGTATATTTTTTTATTTTTTCTGATGTGTGGCTGTAATCTCAATATCTAGGGGTACAATTATGGGGTTGGGTGTTTATTTTATGTAGTGGCTATTGTGTTATGCTTTATTTTGCTATTGTTCATGCATGAATATTTTCTATTTAGGAGGAGTTAATTTATGGGATAAGGCTGCAAACATAATTTCTACTTCCAATCTCTTGTTGATGCTCCAAAGAGATTTATTGGAATGGGTAAATAGTCCAATACTAGGAATTTTGGTTTTGTGTATATAACTTTCTCAAAAATAGAGGTTATGGGTTGGATATGTTTCCCTTATTTATGTATTGAAAGATAGAATAGATTAAGGAATATGGTTGTTTTGTTTCGCAATTAGATGAGACCGAAATGAGATTCTATGCATAGATGCTTTGAGATCAAAAGAGGAGTAGCATCATTGAAGATGACCTAGCCTATTCAATAATTTTCATCACTATAGAGCAACACAATTACCGCTATGTGACATCAATTTCAAATCATTGGACCCTTAGATTGCTTTTTAACTATTGAATTTTTAAAATTTTTAGTTTAATTATGATTATTTATTATTAAAGCTTTTTATTAAATTGGTGTAATCATCCACCCACTTGTTCATACTTTTACTAAGAGAATTTTACAATCAAAATTTCTTGATAGGAATTCTCTATGATATACAATTCTATGTGGGATTCAACATTGATAAACAATTTTATTATGGCTAATGCATTTTATAGAAATTGGCTTGTTTCCTCATCTAATAGTATTAGTCATGTTGATCTAGTAGAGCTTGATATGTCTGATTTCGATGTTTTTTTGTATGGATCTGCTCTTTTTTTTTTTTTTTTTATAGTTCTTTTGATTATAAAACCTGAGTGGTAAAGCTTAAGTTTCAAACTGCACCTTCCCTAGAGTTGAAAGGAGGAAATTATATTCGTAAGGGTCAATTTTTTTCTTGTCTTAAAGCTAGAAAAAATATTTCTAAGGGATGCATATATTATCTTTTTCGGGTTACAAATATGAATTCCGAAACCTCTATTCTTGAGTTGGTCCTTGTTGTAAATTAGTTTCTAGATGTGCTCCTCGATGATCTATTTGGTATACCTCCCAATAGGGAAATAGACTTTGGTATTGACCTTATTCAAAATGTAGATCCTATCTCTATTCTTGCATATCATATGATTCCAATAGAACTTAACGAATTAAAGGAGCAATTTAATGACTTGTTAGATAAGGGCTTCATCCAACTATGTATCTCTCTATGGGATGCTACAATTTTGTTTATTTTTAAAAAGGATGTCTCACTTTACCTGTGTATTGACTACAGATAATTGAAGAAGGGTATCCTCTTCCAAGGCCAGATACCAACTCCAAGCACTTAGCTATTTCTCTATGATTGACAACAAATTGGGTTATAACAAATTGAGGGTGAAGGAAGGCGACATTTCAAAAATAGCTTTTTAAAGTCAATATGGTCATTATGAGTTTTTTGTAATGCCATTTAGTTTTACTAATGCTCCGACCGCATTAATGAACTTAATGAATAAAGTATTTCTACAATATCTTAATATTTTTGTATTTCAGTAGTTAAGGACATATTGATTTACTAATGGAGTGAGGATGAACATGTTGATCATTTGAGGATTGTGTTGCAAGTCGTCAAGGACCGACAACTATTTGCAAAGTTTAGTAAGTATGACTTTTGGTTTAAATTTGAGGCTTTTATTTGTCACATTGTTTCCAATAAGGGTATTGAGGTAGATCCTAAGAAGATGACTGCGATTAAGAGTTGTCCTAGACCTTTATCTCCTTCAGATATTCAAGAATAGGTTTCTTGGAGTTAGCCGGTTATTATAATAGGTTGTGGAAGGGTTTCCTAGATTGCCTCTTCATTGAATACATTAAGCCAAATGAAAGTTAAGTTCTTATGGTCAGAAGCATGTGAGAAGATTTTTTAAGAATTGAACGATAGAATTACCTCTGTTACGTTGTTGACCTTTTCGAGGGATACAATGCGTTTTTTGGTTATTAAGATGCTCTAAGTGTTTGATTAGGGTGTGTTCTTGTGAAAAATCTGAAAACAATTGATTACACTTCAAGTAGACTTATGATTTATGAAAAGAACTCTCCTACCTATTATTTAGAACTAGGGTTTATTTTTTCCCTTAATGATTAAGTGGAATAGTCATATGGTGTTCATATTTATGTAATTACTAACCACAAAATTTTTTAATTGTGTTCAAACAGAAGGATCTAAATCTTCACCAATGTCGATAGCTAGAACTCTTGCAAACTATGGCATGAGTGTCCTTTATAACTCAATAAAAGAAAATGTGGTGGACGATGGCTTACGTCGATTGTCTATGAATAGTGTTTCACATGTTAAATATTATAAGAATGAATTGTTTGTGATTTCTATAGACTAGCTCAGCTAGGTCTTCCTTTGGTAGATACTGGTGAGGGTGGTGTTGTTGTTCAAAATATTTAATATCATTTTTTTTTTTCGGCTTTGAAAGCCAAGTAAGGTCTTGATCAAATTTTGGTTAAGTTGAAGGATATAATTCTTAGAAAGTCAATTGATGCTTCCTCTCAAAGGGGAAATGGTGTGCTTCGATATTAATCTCATTAGTGTGTTACCAATGTTGATGATTTGAGAGGGAAACTATTATCTAAAGCCCATTATTATTTCCAACAATATTTATATCAAATGACTACCTAGATAATTTAATTGTAGTAATTGTAGATTCTATGGAAATATTCTTTACTATTAAAATAGTATTTATTGCAATTCTAAAAAAGTTGATTTGATGACATTTTCATAGGTGAAATTGAGTTAGATTGCGACTTCACAACTGAAGATTTTTGTTTGTAGGCTATTGTCAACATAAATTTTTTTTTGAAGACTCAACATGTTCCAATTATTGTTGGAGGTTCAAATTTGTATATTGAAAAATTTGTGGAAGACCCTTTGTTCATGTGTCAGATATAAGTATGATACTTGCTTTATTTGGATTGATGTTGAGCAATCAATCTTGAAATGTAGAGTTGACATGAGGGTTGATGAAAAGGTCAATGCTGGTAATGTTTGTAATTATTTTATATATCATTCAAGATATAATCATGCATCTAGCTAAAAACTTTTGTTACATAATTTTCTTAATAATATTTGTGGTTATCAAATCTATGTTCCACTAAATAAAACTCCTCTTAAATTTAGCTAGTGGATGAGGTGCGACAAATTTTCATTCCAAATGCAGTTCACACAAAAGGAATCTGACGGTCCATTGGTGTCGCCGAAATGGACAGATATTTAACAGAATAAACCAATATAGACAAAGATGATGAATTAAAAACACGATTCAACAATCGTCAATTGCAAAAATCAAGTGTAATACTTGTTTATTAATTTGTCACCAACTTGAAAAGATTCAACAGTTAATAAATGAGCAAATGTGGTCTGTGCATCATATTATTGCTACATATGTTTTCAAAGGAGATAGAAAAGAAGATGTTAATGAAGCATGGAGGAATACCATTTTACAATCATGCGTGGATATTGTGAAAAGATTTCTCAAAAATGATTATCACATTATTATTATTGAGTGAACATAACCTATCATTATCTCTGTCTTGAGTTATTTTGTCTCTTCGGCACTTCAATTTTGGACCTATTTAGTAACATATATATATATATATATATATATATATATATATATATATATATATATATATATATATATATATATATATATATATATATATATATATATTAAGCTTTATTAAAATATTTATTTTAAATTCAAAACCAAGCCCAAGCCCCAGGCCCCAAGTCCAAGTCTAAGTCTTCTATATTTAATATATATTAATATAAATACGTACTTACATAATTGCATGAGATCATTCCTAATGTCAAGGTAATAGAGTGAGAAAATAAATTACCATAAATGTTCGGGATGATTCTACCCTAAAAGAATTTGAAAGATTAGAATTCTTAACTTCAAATTTAAAGTTGTTACATAGACAAAGAAGAGAAAATAGTAAATTTGTAATCTATCAATAATGATCATTTATGGAAATATATTCTACCTAATTCAATCACGGTGATGGAAGCTTCATTCAATAAAATCTTTATCTATTATTACATGTTGCACAAGTTAATATAAATACTCGTAATTGAAATAGTTATCGATAATTGTTCCCTTCCCTCTAATGGAATTACACTTAACACTTATGACGTGTTGTTAAATAGTTTAAGAATTGACGAATTATCACTTGAATATATTCCTTCAGAAATATTTTTGAGTTCTTTTTACAATCCTTTTGAAATCAATCTTTTCGTCAATTTTGTATGTGATATCATAACAATGTACATATAGAAACATCATCCTATAACATATTTAAAATCACTTAAATTCAAGGTGACATATCTGTATATTTTTTTCAACAAATATTATCATCAAAAAAAGATCTGAAATATATATATATATATATATATATATATATATATATATATATATATATATATATATATATATATATTAATCTGGTATACCAATTAATAAGTTCATAATCAGATTTTTACTATAAAAAGCCCAATTGTATGTGATGTCCTATCAATGTACATCTAATAACTTTATCCTCAAATATATTTAATAATAATTACGAAAATTCAAGTTAACATATCTATAACTTTCAAAAGGCATTCTTATCCTAAAAGATATCAGTAATTTTGAATATGGTATGTCAATTAATACGTCCACAAATAGATTTTACTATAAAAGCTGAATGTAATTTCTTTCATAGCTACCATCAAGAAAAATATATATATTTTTACATTGTATATTCCATCTCAAGCAAGGTTACTACTTATTAACTAATAAGTTCAGCAGTAGTTTGCTAAAACAGAGAACATAAACAATTGGATTTCAAGTCACTTTTTATTGATTCTAAACCTAGCAATATATAGCATTTACAAAAGGATAGAAAATAACAAATAACGTAAAGCCGTTGAACAGAAAAATCCTAACAGTCCCAAAAGAATAGGTCTCCCTAAAGACTAGAACTTTTATTTGAAACAAAAGCTGACTAGACCAATAACTCCTAACATTCCCTCCCTTAAACTTATTCCCATTTTTACAAGAATTAGTTTAAGTCCGAAATATCACATACGCCAAGCTCTTTACGCAGTTTCTGAAATGCAACCAACTTGAGAGGCTTTGTCAACAAATCAGCAAGTTGATCTCGAGTACCACAGAACTATAAGTTGACAGTTCCTTCTTTAGTAAGATCTCTAAGAAAATGAAATCTCACGCTTATGTTCTTAGAACGACCATGTAGAACTGGGTTTTTTGACAGCTTAATAGTTGAAGCATTATCACACATGAGTTTGGTTCCTTCTATCTGTCAAGAACCGATCTCTTTAAGTATTCTTCTCATCCAAACAGTTTGACATGCACATGCAGCAGCAACAACAAATTCTGCCTCTGTGGTTGATAAAGGAACTATAGGCTGCTTTCTAGATGACCAACCCATTGCTCCTTCACTCATCATAAACACATAGCCTGAAGTGCTTTTGCGGTCTTCTATGTCGCCGACATAGTCACTATCAGTAAAACCAATTAGCTCACTCACTCCTCCCCTTTTGTAGAATACACCATAGTTAACTGTACTTTTCAAGTACCTCAAAGCTCTTTTTGCTACTGCAAAATGTTGTTGTGTTGGACAAGCCATAAAACGATTTATTAGACTGACAACAAACATAAGATCAGGATGAGAGGCAGTGAGATACATCAAGCTTCCCACTATTTGTTTGAAAAAAATTGCATCCACTTTAATGCCATTTTCGTCTTTACCAATTTTTTGTCCTAGAACAATGGGATTACAGACAGAGTTGTAATTTTCCATCTCAAATCGCTTCAAAATCTCAGCTGCATACTTTCTTTGACATATAAAAATGCCATCTAATCGTTGTATTACTTCAATTCCTAGAAAGAACCTCATCTGTCCCAGATCAATCATATCAAACTCCTTTTTCATAGAACATTTAAATTCTCCCAATAATGTTTCATCATTGCTAGTAAACAAAAGATCATCAACATATATACTTACAATCAGAATCTTACCTCTCTTCCTTTTAACAAAGAGTGTATGCTCACTAGAACTGCTTTCAAAACCTTCTTTGATGAAGTAGGATTAGATTCGGCTAAACCATGCTCTAGGTGCCTGTTTTAACCCGTAGAGTCCTTTGTTGAGCTTATACACCATGTGTTCACTCCCCTTTTTTTCATAGCCTCTAGGTTGTTCTACAAAGACAACTTCTTTCAATTCTCCATGTAGAAAAGCTGATTTTACATCTAACTGATAAAGTTTCCAGCCTTTCTGAGTTGCAAAAGCTATGATCATCCTCACAGTATCCATTCTAGCTACCGGTGTGAAAACTTCAGTGTAATCAATTACATGCTCTTGTGTGTATCCTTTTACCACCAATCTTGCCTTGTATTTGTCAACCTCTCCAAGCTCATTTAGCTTAGTATTATAAATCCATTTTACTCCAATTTTCATAGCACCAGCAGGTAGAGCTACTAAGTGCCATGTCTGATTTTTTTTCAATGGATTTAAGATCCTCATCCATAGCAGTTCACCACTTTGAGTTTTTGACTACTTCCTCATACTTTACATGATCTGAAATTGTAAAAAATGCCATGTTAACATCATCTTCTTCGGACAAACCTTCACCGGAAACATAATCAGTTGACCATATAGGTGGACATCGAATTTTGCCCTCCCTCATAGCCAAATCTAGTTCGATCTCAGCAGCAGGTGCAACAATAGGTTCAACAACAGCTTTAATTTCACCATCTGAGTTAATCGATGAAGTTGAACCTGTGTGTTGTTTTGTGTCTTCTTCTGTTGCAGTTGAAATTTCAATGCTTTCTCCCCAATCTAAATCAACTTCATCTTCAGAATTTTTTCAATCCCATTCACGATCCTCATCAAAAATTACATCGCGGCTAACTATGATTTTTTGCAACAGGATCAAACATTCTGTACCCTTTGGATTCACAACTGATTCCGAATGAAACACAACTTACACTTTTATCTTCAAGCTTTTTCCTCTTAGCATCTGGAATATGAACATATCCCACACATCCAAAAACTCAAAAATAGTCAACTGATGGTTTTACTCCACTCCAAGCCTCTTTTGGTGTCATATCTTTTACTGCAAGCGTTGGTGACCAATTCAAGATATGATTCACCCACATAACAGCTTCAAGCCGGAATCTCTTATGTACTTTCTTTTCTGTCAACATAGCTCTTACCAGGTTCATCACTGTACGATTTTTGCGTTCAGCTACTTCGTTTTGTTGTGGGGTATAAGCAATGGCCAGCTGTCTCTTCACTCCATGCTGCTTGCAAAAGTCATTAAATTTTGCAGAATTGAATTCTCCTCCTCTATCTGTTCTCAGGAATTTTATGGGTATTCCAATTTCTTTTTCCACCAGAATTTTGAAACATTTAAAATGGTAAAATGTTTCTGATTTTTCTAGAAGAAAATACATCCATGCCAGCCTAGAAAAATCATCTATAAAACATAGCACGTACCTTTTTCCACTGTTTGAAGGTGGAGTAATCGAACCACATAGATCTGCATGAACAAGCCCCAATTTTTCAGTTGCTCTCCATTGACTGTGTTTTGGAATGGGAGTCCGATGTTGTTTGCCCTTTATACATGCTTCGCAAGTGATGCTTGGATCAACAATTTGCGGCAAACCTTCCACCATGTTTTTATGTTTCAAGATACGAAGGCCTTTGTAGCTGAGATGGCCATAACGATAGTGCTAGAGTGTTGATTGATATGTATTTGAGACTTGAAGGCAAGTCCCTTCATTTGTTGTGATTGATGACTCTGCAAGAAAAATGAACATCCGGTTTGTACTCATAATTGATTCTGCCATTTTCCCTTTTTGTGGATAATAAATAGTGCATATTCCATTTTTGAACAGCACATCTACTCCCTTTTCTTGAAGTTGTCCAATGCTCAAAAGATTGTTTTTGAGTTTCGGTGCCCAATATACTTCTCCAATGGTGTAACAATTTTCCTGCAAAAACAATTTTACAGTACCTTTTCCATACACTTTCATTCTAGTATTACTTCCAAGCTTGACACTGTGAGTAAAAGTTTTATCTAAGCTTGAAAACATGTTTTCATTACCACACATGTGATTTGAGCAACCCGAGTCTAAGAACCAGTCATCACCTCTCTTTGATCCATGGAGTTCTACATAGGCCATTAGCAGCATCTCATCTTCTATGTCAAGCTCAGCATAATTTGCTTCATTCTTCCACTTTGGACATTTATACTGAAAATGTCCGAAGTTGTGTCACGTATAATATTCAACAGTTGCTTTGTTGAAATTTGTTCTCCCTCTTCCACGCCCTCTTTCTCTATACATTCCTCTCCCTCTGTTGTTTGTATTTTATTGACCTATAACATTCAGCACTTGTTATTCATCATTTTTGCTAGGGCGTCGAAATTTATGTTCATGCACCACTAACAAACTTTGTAACTCATCAATGGACATAGTATCGGTATCCTTTGATTCTTCGATGGACTCTACAACATATGTAAATTTGTCAGTTAGGGTGCGTAGGATTTTCTCTACAATTTTCTTATCTGGCATTTCTTCTCCGTTGCTTCTCATCTTATTAGCAACCTGCATCACTCTTGCAAAATACTCAGTGATGGTTTTATCATTTCTCATCTCCAGAACCTCAAACTCTCTTCTTAATGCATTAAGAAGTGATTTCTTCACTCTTTGGTTTCTATCAAACTTTCTCTTCATTGAGTCCCAAACAATCTTAGATGTGCGACAGTCCAAGATTTGTTCAAAGATAGTTCGATCAATCGCCTGGTACAGGTAATGTTTTACCTGATGATCCTTGACTCTAGCATCGTCAAGATGTGCTTGTTGTGCAGCAGTCAATTATGTCCCTTCTATTGGTTCCGAAAAACCATTCTCCACCAAACTCCATAAGCCTTTTGCCTTAAGCAAGTTCTCCATCAATTCACTCCAATGATCATAGTGACCATTGAAGTAAGGAATTTTTTTTAATGTTTTGTCGTCACTTATACTCTCAGTGTTTGATCACTCGCAGATTGCAACTTCTTTCCAGCCGGCTCTGATACCAATTGATAAGTTCAGCAGTAGTTTGCTAAAACAGAGACCATAAACAATTGGATTTCAAGTCACTTTTTATTGATTCTAAACCTGGCAATATATAGCCTTTACAAAAGGATAGAAAATCACAAATAACGTAAAGTCGTTCAACAGAAAAATATCAGCAGAAAAATCCTAACAGTCCCAAAAGAATAGGTCTTCCTAAAGACTAGAACTTTATTTGAAACGGAGGTTGACTAGACCAATAACTCTTAACATTAACTTTACATTTGCAATATTTTTTAATGTCTGACTGCATGCATGAGTGGTTTTCATAAGATTATATACTATTGTAAACTAATTATTATTTTGATTTTATTTTATGTAAAGCTAAATTGAATTCTTTCATCAACAATAACAAGTTCAACAAGAAGAAAGTGGTGTTCACAATGGGAGCAACAAGAACGGGAAAATATCGTTAGTCTGTTGACCATGCCACCCATTTACGAGGAGAAATAATCAACTAGAACAAAATGCAAGTATATAAGGGACTTCAAATTGTTATAGACAAGATCACACACACTGACAAACAATGTTTACGACACTATTTGTTAGGTATATATAATTATTTCCAACAATATTTATCTCAAATGACTACCTAAATAATTTAATAGTAGTAATTGTAGATTCTAGTGGAAATATACATTACTATTAAAAAAAAATTATTCTAATTCTGAGAAATTTAATTTGATCACATTTTCATAGGTGAAATTGAGCCAGATTCCGACTACATAACTAAAGATTTTTGTTTGCAAGCTATTGCCTACATAGAAACTTTTTTGAAGACTCAACGTGTTCCAATTATTGTTGGAGGGTCAAATTCATATATTGAAAACCTTGTGGAAGACCCTATGTTCATGTTGAAATATAAGTATGATACTTGCTTTATTTTGAGTGATGTAGAGCAATCAATCTTGAAGCGTAGAGTTGACATGAGGATTGATGAAATGGTCACTACAGGTAATTTTTGTAATTATTTTATATATCACTCAAGATTTAATCATGCATCTTGATAAAAAGTTTTCTTATATAATTTTCTTAATAATATTTTTGGTTATCAAATCTATGTTCCACTGAATAAAACTCTTCTTAAATTTATCTTTCATGCAAGGCTAGTGGATAAGGTGCGGCAGATTTTCATTCCAGATGCAGATTACACCAAAGGAATCCGACGGTCCATTGGTGTCCCTGAAATGGACAGATATTTAAAAGAAAAGACTAATATAGATGTAGATGATGAATTAAAGAAAATGGTTCCTTAATCGTCAATTGTGAATATCATGTGTAATACTCGTTTATTAATTTTCACCAACTTGACAAGATTCAATAGTTAATAAATGAGAAAGTATGGTTGGTGCATCACATTATTGCTACTGTCATTTTCAAAGGAGATAGAAAAGAAGTTGTTGACGAAGCATGGAGGAATACCATTTTGCAACCATGTGTGGATATTGTGAAAAGATTTCTCTACAATGACGATCACAATATTATTATTGAACGAATATAAATTGTTATTATCTCTATCTTGAGTTATTTTTTCTATTCAGCACTTTAATTTTGGACCTATTTTGTACACTTTGTATCGCATTACAAATATATATATATGATATGACCCTTCTTTCTCTATATATTAATCTTGTCTGTAAAAACATTGTTATTTATAGAGCAAATATTTAAGCTTAAAAAAATATTTATTTAAGTTCAGATCCAAATTCATGCCCCATGTCCAAGTCCAAGTCTTCTATATTTAATATATATATATATATATATATATAAATACGTACTTACACAATTTACATGAGATCATTCATAATAGGTAATAGAGTGGGTAAATAAATAACCATAAATGTTCGAAAAGATTCTATCCTAAAATAATTTGAAATAATAGATTTCTTAACTATAAACTTAAAATGATACATCGACAAAGAAGAGAAAATAGTAAATTTGCAATATATCGGTAATGATCTTTTAAGGAAATATATTCTATCTAATTCAATCACAGTGATTGAAACTTGATTAAATAAATTTTTTATCTATTATTAGATGTTGCACAAGTGAATATAAATGCTCATAATTGAAATAGTTATCGATAACTGTTCCCTTACCTATAATGGAATTAGACTTAACACTTATGATGTGTTGTTAAATAATGTTAGAATTGACGCGTTATCACTTGAATATATTTATTTAGAAATATTACTGAGTTGTTTTAACAATCCTTTGAAATAGAACTTTTCGTCAATTCTGTATGTGATCTCAAAAGAATGTACATCTAGAAACATCATCCTAAAATTATTTAAGCTTAATCACCAAAATTCAAGGTGACGTATCTGTATATTTTTTCAAGAACTATTCTGATCCAAAAAGATATGAATTATATATATATATATATATATAATTTGGTATACCAATTAATAAGTTCATAATCACATTTTTGCAATAAAAGCCCAGTTGTATGTGATCTCCTAACAATGTACATCTATTAACTTTATCCTAAAATATATTTAATAATAAGTACCAAAATTCAAGTTCACATATCTATAAATTTTTCAAAAGGGATTCTTCTCCTAAAAGATATTAGTAATTATAAATATGGTATGTCAATTAATAAGTCGACAAACAAATTTTACTATAAAAGCTGTATGCATTTTCTTTCATAGCCACCATCAAGAAAAATATATATTTTCTTACATAGTATATTCCATCTCAAGCAAGGTTTCTATTTATTAACTTTATATTTACATGATTTTTTAATGTCTGACAGTATGCGTGAGTGGTTTTCATGAGATTATTTACTATTGTAAACTAATTATTATTTTGATTTTATTTTATGCGTAACTAAAATAAATACTTTCTTCAACAATAACAAGTTCAAAAAGAAGAAAGTTGTGTTCATAATGGGAGCAACAGGAGCGGGAAAATCCTGTCAGTCTGGTTTACCTTACCACCCATTTATGAGGAGAAATAATCAACTCGTACAAAATGCAAGTATATAAGGGACTTGAAATTGTTACAAACAAGATCACACACACTGAGAAACAATGTTCACGACACTATTTATTAGGTATATATATTTGTTTCCAATAATATTTGTATCAAATGACTACCTAGATAATTTAATAGTAGTAATTGTAGATTATAGTGGAAATAAACATTACAATTAAAAAAATATTTATTCCACTTCTTAGAAAGTTAATTTGATCACATTTTCATAGGTGAATTGAGCTAGATTACGACTACACAACTGAAGATTTTGTTTGGAAGGTATTGTCTACATAGAAAATATTTTGAAGTCTCAACGTGTTCCAATTATTATTGAAGGGTCAAATTCGTATAATGAAAAACTTGTGGAAGACCCTATGTTCACTTTGAAATATAAGTATGGTACTTGCTTTATTTGGATTGATGTAAAGCAATAAGTCATGAACCGTAGAGTTGACATTAGGGTTGATGAAATGGTCAATGCAGGTAATTTTTGTAATTGTTTTATTTATCAATCAAGATATAATCATGCATCTAGTTAAAATGTTTTCTTATATAATTTTCTTAATAATATTTTTGGTTATCAAATCTATGTTCTACTAAATAAAACTGTTCTTAAATTTATGTTGCATGAAAGGATAGTGGATAAGGTGCGGCAGATTTTCATTCAAGATGCAGATTACATCAAAGGAATCTGATGGTCCATTGGTGTCTCCAAAATGGACAGATATTTAAGAGAAAAAACCAATATGGACGTAGATGATGAATCAAAGAAGACGATTCTTCAATCGTCAATTGCGAATATCAAGCGTAATACTCGTTTATTATTTTTTCACTAACTTGACAATATTCAATGATTAATAAATGAGAAACTATGGCTGGTGCTTCATATTATTGCTACTAACATTTTCAAAGGAGATACATAAGAAGTTATTGATGAAGCATGGAGGAATACCGTTTCGCAACATGCTTGGATATTGTTCTCTCTATCTTGAGTTATTTTGTCTCTTCAACACTTTAATTTTTGACCTATTTTGTACATTTTGTATCGCGTTACATATATATATGATATGACCCTTCTTTCTCTATATATTATTCTTGTCTGTAAAAGCATTGTTATTTATACAGAAACTATTTAAGTTTTATATAAATATTTTTTTTAAGTTCAGATCCAAGTCCATGCCCCATGTCCAAATCCATGTCTTCTATATTAATATATATATTAATATAAATACGTACTTAAACAATTACGTAAGATCATTCATAATAGGTAATAGAGTGAGAAAATAAATAACCATAAATGTTCGGGAAGATTCTACCCTAAAATAATTTGAAAGATTAGAATTCTTAACTCCAAACTTAAAATGTTACATTGACAAAGAAGGGAAAATAGTATATTTTCAATCTATTGGTAATGATCATTTAAGGAAATATAGTCTACCTAATTCAATCACGATGATGGAAGCTTGATTCAACAAAATCTTTATCAATTATTAGATGTTGCACAAGGTAATATAAATACTGGTAACTGAAATAGTTATCAATAATTGTTTGCTTTTGTCTAATGGAATTAGACTTAACACTTATGACGTGTTGTTAAATAATGTTAGGATTGACACATTATCACTTGAATATATTCCTTCAGAAATTTTATTGAGTTATTTTTGAAATACTTTTGAAATGGATCTTTTCGTCAATTTTGTATGTGATCTCATAACAATGTACATCTAGAAACGTATCCAAAAAATATTTAAGCTTAATCACCAAAATTCAATGTGGCGTAACTCTATATTTTTCAAGAACTATTCTCATCCAAAAGGATATGAATTTTATATATATATATATATATATATATATATATATATATATATTTGGTATACCAATTAATAAGTTCATAATCACATTTTTACTATAGCTGCCCAGTTGTATGTGATCTCCTAACAATGTACATCTAATAACTTTATCATAAAATATATTTAATAATAATTACAAAAATTCAAGTTGACATATCTATAAATCTTTCAAAAGTCATTCTTATCCAAAAAGATATTAGTAATTCTGAATATGGTATGTCAATTAATAAGTCAACAATCAATTTTACTATAAAAGTTGAATGCAATTTCTTTGATCGCCAACATCAAGAAAAATATATATTTTCTTACATAGTATATTCCATCTCAAGCAAGGTTTCTACTTATTAACTTTATATTTACATGATTATTTAATGTCTAACTATATGAATGCGTGACTTTCATGAGATTATTTACTATTGTAAACTAATTATTATTTTGATTTTACTTTAAGTGTAACTAAAATGAATAATTTCATCAACAATAACAAGTACCAAAAGAAGAAAGTTGTGTTCATAATGAGAGCAATAGTAACGGGAAAATCTAGACTGGCCTTGCCACTCATTTACGAGGAAAAATAATCAATTCGAACAAAATGCAAGAATATAAGGGACTTGAAACTGTTACAAACAAGATCTTACACACTGAGAAATAATGTTCACGACACTATTTGTTAGGTATATATATTTTTTTCCAATAATAATTGTATCAAAAGACTACCTAGATAATTTAATAGTAGTAATTGTAGATTCTAGTTGAAATATACATTATTATTAAAAAAATATTTATTCCACTTCTTAGAAAGTTAATTTGATCACATTTTCGTAGGTGAAATTGAGCTAGATTTCGACTACAAAACTGAAGATTTTTGTTTGTAAGTTATTGTCTACGTAGAAAATATTTTGAAGACTTAACGTGTTCCAATTATTGTTGGAGCATCAAATTCGTATATTGAAAACCTTGTAGAAGACCCTATGTTCACTTTGAAATATAAGTATGGTACTTGCTTTATTTGGATTGATGTAGAGCAATAAGTCATGAACCGTAGAGTTGACATTAGGGTTGATGAAATTGTAAATGCAGGTAATTATTTTAATTGTTTAATATATCAATCAAGATATAATCAAGCATCTAGTTAAAAAGTTTTCTTATATAATCTTCATAATAATATTTTTGGTTATCAAATCTATGTTCTACTAAATAAAACTGTTCTTAAATTTATGTTGCATGCAAGGCTAGTGGATAAGGTGCGGCAGATTTTCATTCCAGATGCAGATTACATCAAAGGAATCCAATGGTCCATTGGTGTCCCCAAAATGGACAGATATTTAAGAGAAAAAACCAATATAGACGTAGATGATGATTCAAAGAAGACGATTTTTCAATCGTCAATTGCGAAATCAAGCGTTATACTTGTTTATTAATTTTTCACTAACTTGACAATATTCAACAATTAATAAATAATAATGTATGGCTGGTGCATCATATTATTGCTACTGACATTTTCAAAGGAGATACGAAAGAAGTTGTTGACGAAACATGGAGGAGTATCGTTTCACAACCATGCTTAGATATTCTGAAAAGATTTCTCAAAAATGACGATCACAATATTATTATTGATTGAACAAAAACTATTATTCTCTCTATCTTGAGTTATTTTGTCTCTTCAGCACTTTAATTTTGGACCTATTTTGTACACTTTGTATCGCATTACAAATATATATATATATATATATATATATATATATATATATATATATATATATGATATGACCCTTCTTTCTTTATATATTATTCTTGTTTGTAAAAGCATTGTTATTTATACATAAAATATTTAAGCTTTATATAAATATTTATTTTAAGTTCAGATCCAAGTCCATGCCCTATGTCCAAGTCCAAGTCTTCTATATTAATATATATATATATATATATATATATATATATATATATATATATATTAATATAAATAAGTACTTACACAATTACATAAGATCATGCATAATAGGTAATAGAGTGAGAAACTAAAGAACCATAAATGTTCGGGAAGATTCGACGCTAAAATAATTTGAAAGAATAGAACTCTTAACTCCAAACTTTAAATGTTACATCGACAAAGAAGAGAAAATAGTAAATTTGCACAATCTATCGATAATGATCATTTAAGGAAATATATACTACCTAATTCATTCGATGGAAGCTTGATTCAATAAAATCTTTATCTATTATTAGAAGTTGCACAAATTAATATAAATAATCGTGATTGAAATAGTTATCGATAATTGTTCCCTTTCCTCTAATGGAATTAGACTTAACACTTCTGACGTGTTGTTAAATAATGTTAGAATTGACGCATTATCACTTGAACATATTCCTTCGGAAATTTTATTGACTTATTTTTAAAATACTTTTGAAATCGATCTTTTCGTCAATTCTGTATGTGATCTCATAACAACGTACATCTAGAAACATCATCCTAAAAATATTTAGGCTTAATCACCAAAATTCTAGGTGACGTAACTCTATTTTTTCAAGAACTATTCTCATCCAAAAAGGTATGAGTTATATATATATATATATAATTTGGTATACCAATTAATAAGTTCATAATCACATTTTTACTATAAATGCCCAGTTGTATGTGATCTCCTAACAATGAACATCTAATAACTTTATCATAAAATATATTTAATAATAATTACAAAAATTCAAGTTGACATATCTCTAAATCTTTCAAAAGTCATTCTTATCCTAAAAGATATTAGTAATTCTGAATATGGTATGTCAATTAATAAGTCCACAAACAGATTTTACTATAAAAGTTGAATGCAATTTCTGTGATCGCCAACATCAAGAAAAATATATATTTTCTTACATAGTATATTCCATCTCAAGCAAGGTTTCTACTTATTAACTTTATATTTACATGATTATTTAATGTCTAACTATATGCATGTGTGACTTTCATGAGATTATTTACTACTGTAAACTAATTATTATTTTTATTTTATTTTATGTGTAACTAAAATGAATGCTTTCATCAACAATAACAAGTACAAAAAGAAGAAAGTTGTGTTCATTATCGGAGCAATAGGAATGGGAAAATCTAGATTGACCTTGCCACTCATTTACGAGGACAAATAATCAACTCGAACAAAATGCAAGTACATAAGGCACTTGAAATTTTTGCAAACAAGACCACACACACTGAGAAATAATGTTCACGACACTATTTCTTAGATATATATATATAAATGTATATATATATTTGTTTCCAATAATAATTGTATCAAATGACTACCTAGATAATTTAATAGTAGTAATTGTAGATTCTAGTTGAAATATACGTTACTATTAAAAAAATATTTATTCCCCTTCTTAGAAAGTTAATTTGATCACATTTTCATTGGTGAAATTGAGTTAGATTCCGACTACACAACTGAAGATTTTTGGTTGGAAGGTATTGTCTACATGGAAAATATTTTGAATACTCAACGTGTTCCAAATATTGTTGGAGAGTCAAATTCGTATATTGAAAAACTTGTGGAAGACCCTATGTTCACTTTGAAATATAAGTATGGTACTTACTTTATTTGGATTGATGTAGAGCAATAAGTCATGAACCGTAGAGATGACATTAGGGTTGATGAAATGGTTAATGCAGGTAATTATTGTAATTGTTTTATATATCAATCAAGATATAATCATGCATCTAGCTAAAAGGTTTTCTTATATAATTTTCTTAATAATATTTTTGGCTATCAAATCTATGTTCTACTAAATAAAACTGTTCTTAAATTTATATTGCATGCAAGGCTAGTGGATAAGGTATGGCAGGTTTTCATTCCAGATGCAGATTACATCAAAGGAATCCGATTGTCCATTGGTGTCCCCAAAATGGACAAATATTTAAGAGAAAAAACCAATATAGATGTAGATGATGAATCAAAGAAGACAATTCTTCAATCGTCAATTGCGAATATCAGGCGTTATACTTGTTTATTAATTTTTCACTAACTTGACAATATTCTACGATTAATATATGAGAAAGTATGGCTGGTGCATCATATTATTGCTACTGACATTTTCAAATGAGATACAAAGGAAGTTGTTGACGAAGCATGGAGGAAAATCATTTCGCAACGATGCTTGGATATTGTGAAAAGATTTCTCAAAAATGACGATCACAATATTATTATTGATTGGACATAAACTATCATTCTCTCTGTCTTGAGTTATTTTGTCTCTTCAACACTTTAATTTTGGACCTATTTTGTACACCTTGTATCGCATTACAAATATATATATATATGATATGACCCTTCTTTCTCTATATATCATTCTTGTTTGTAAAAGCATTGTTATTTATACAGAAAATGTTTAAGCTTTATATAAATATTTATTTTAAGTTCAGATTCAAGTCCATGGCCCATGTCCAAGTCCAAGTCTTCTATATTAATATATATATTAATATAAATACGTACTTACACAATTACGTAAGATCTTTCATAATTGGTAATAGAGTGAGAAAATAAATAACCATAAATGTTCGAGAAGATCCTAGCCTAAAATAATTTGAAAGAATAGAATTCTTAACTCAAAACTTAAAATGTAATATCAACAAAGAAGAGAAAATAGTAAATTTGCAATGTATCGGTAATGATCATTTAAGGAAACATATTCTATCTAATTCTATCACAGTGATGGAAGCTTGATTCAATAAAATCTTTATCTATTATTAGATGTTGCACAGGTTAATATAAATACTCGTAATTGAAATTTTTATCAATAAATGTTTCCTTCCCTCTAATGGAATTAGACTTAACACTTATGACGTGCTGTTAAATAATGTTAGAATTGACGCATTATCACTTGAATATATTCCTTTAAAAATATTATTGAGTTATTTTTAAAATACTTTTGAAATCGATCTTTTCGTCAATTCTGTATGTGATCTCATAACAATGTATATCTAGAAACATAATCCTAAAAATATTTAATCTTAATGACCAAAATTCAAGGTGATGTATCTTTATATTTTTTCAAGAACTAGTCTCATCCAAAAAAGTATGAATTTTATATATATATATATATATATATATATATATATATATATATATAATTTGGTATACCAATTAATAAGTTCATAATCACATTTTTACTATAAAAGCCCAGTTGTATGTGATCTCCTAACAATGTACATCTAAAAACTTTATCCTAAAATATATTTAATAATAGTTACCAAAAGTCACGTTGACGTATCTATAAATTTTTCAAAAGTCATTCTTACCATAAAAGATATTAGTAATTTTGAATATGGTATGTCAATTAATAAGTCCACAAATATATTTTACTATAAAAGTTTAATGAAGTTTCTTTCATCGCCAACATCAAGAAAATTATATATTTTCTTGCATAGTATATTCCATGTCAAGCAAGGTTTCTACTTATTAACTTTATATTTACCTGATTTTTTAATGTCTGACTATATGCATGAGCGATTTTCATGAGATTATTTACTATTGTAAACTAATTATTATTTTGATTTTATTTTATATGTAACTAGAATGAATACTTTTATTAACAATAACAAGTTCAAAAAGAATAAAGTTGTGTTCATAATGGGAGCAATAGGAACGGGAAAATCCCATCAGTCTGTTGACCTTGCCACCCATTTACGAGGAGAAATAATCAACTCGAACAAAATGCAAGTATATAAGGGACTTGACATTGTTACAAACAGGATCATACACATTGAGAAACAATGTTTACGACACTATTTGTTAGGTATATATATTTATTTCCAACAATATTCGTATTAAATGACTACCTAGATAATCTAATAGTAGTAATTGTAGATTCCAGTGGAAATATACATTACTACTAAAAAATATTTATTCCTATTTTGAGAAAGTTAATTTGATCACATTTTCATAGGTGAAATTGAGCTAGATTCCAACTACACAACTGAAGATTTTTGTTTGCAAGCTATTGTCAACATAGATAATTTTTTGAAGCTCAACGTCTTCCAATTATTATTGGAGGGTCAAATTTGTATTGAAAGACTTGTGGAAGACCCTGTGTTCATGTTGAAATATAAGTATGATACTTGCTTTATTTGGATTGATGTAGAGCAATCAATTGAACCGTAGAGTTGACATGAAGGTTGATGAAATGTTCAATGTAGGTAATTTTTGTAATTGTTTTATATATCAATCAAGATATAATCATGCATCTAGCTAAAAAAATTTCTTATATAGTTTTCTTAATAATATTGTTGGTTATCAAAGCTATGTTCCACTAAATAAAACTCTTCTTAAATTTATGTTGCATGCTGACTAGTTGATGAGGTGCGGCAGATTTTCATTCTAGATGTAGATTACACCAAAGGAATCTGACGGTCTATTGGTGTTCTAGAAATGGACAGATATTTAAGAGAAGAAACCAATATAGACGATGATGATGAATCAAAAAAGATGATTCTTCAATCGTGAATTGTGAATATCAGGCGTAATACACGTTTATTAATTTGTAACCAGCTTGACAAGATTAAACGGTTAATAAATGAGAAAATGTGGTTGGTGCAGCATATTATTGCTACTGACGTTTTCAAAGAAGATAGAAAAGAAGCTGTTGACGAAGGTTGTTTCCACCCTAATTCTAGATCAAAAACCCTCCCCCTTCGATAATGACTGATTCTATTACATTCTACGAATCAAAAAAAATAAATTCGGGGAGTTAAAAGCTTACCTTTAGGCTTAGGAATGGTGAAAAACTATCAAGAGTCACATGCGGTTCATTCCTTAGCTCTAAAAATTGAAAAGTGCAAAATATGGTCGTTTAGGGGTTTATTTACGACTTTAAGTCGCGTCGAACACGCCACAGCAGCTGTCATCCCGCTTCAGCGGCCCTGCCAGAGCAGCAAAACCCCCCACCAAGGCAGCTTGCATGAACCAGTGAGCTATTTAAAGAATTCCAAAAGCCCCATTTCACAACACACCTCTAACAAACGACGTTCAAAAAATATCATTCATGCTAAGATCGATTTCAAAAGTTCTACTCACTGGAATTCAATTATGTAAAGTCATACGAATTCCTTCACGAGTTATCTATCCACTCATGTAATCAAAATCATAATTAATTTACCCAGTTGTTACCAGATTTTGCTACACCTTAATGATTTCGATTTCGTCCAAATCTGAACTAGGTTGGGAAAATCCAATACTACGAAAAAGTTTTTTGACCCCAAATTCTTCCACGTTGGCTTTTCCTATAACGACGGAACCCGGTCGTTACACTTTGGCACTTTAATTTTGGGCCTATTATGTACATTTTGTATTGCATTATAGATATATATGTGATATGACCCTTCTTTCTATATATATTATTCTTGTCTGTAAAAACATTGTCATTTATAATCAAAATATTTAAGCTTTATAAAAATATTTATTTTGAGTTCCTATCAAAGCCCAAGCCCCAATTCTAAGTCCAAGTCTTCTGTATTTAATATATATTAATATAAATACGTACTTACACAATTACATGAGATCATTCATAATGTCAGGGTAATAGAGTAAGAAAATAAATGACCATAAATGTTTGGGAAGATTCTACCCTAAAAGAATTTGAATGAATAGAATTCTTCACTCCAAATTTAAAATTGATACATAGACAAAGAAGAGAAAATTAGTAAATTTGCAATCTATCGGTAATGATCATTTAAGGAAATATATTCTACCTAATTCAATCATGGTGATAGAATCTTGATTTGATAAAATCTTTATCTATTATTACATGTTGCACAAGTTAATATAAACACTCATAATTGAAATAGTTGTCGATAATTGTTCCCTTCCCTCTAATGGAATTAGACTTAACACTTGTGACGTGAATTGATGCATTATCACTTGAATATATTCCTTCAGAAATATTATTGAGTTCTTTTTACAATCCTTTCGAAATCGATCTTTTTGTGAATTCTATATGTGATCTCATAAGAATGTACATCTAGAAACGTCATCCTAAAATTATTTAAGCTTAATCACCAAAATTCAAGGTGACGTATCTGTATATTTTTCAAGAACTATTCACATCCAAAAAGATAAAAAAATAATATATATATATATATATATATAACTTGGCACACCAATTAATAAATTCATAATCACATTTTTACTATAAAAGCCCAGTTGTATGTGATCTCTTAACAATTTACTTCTAATAACATTATCCAAAAATATATTCAATAATAATTACAAAAATTCAAGTTGAAATATCTATATATTTTTCAAAAGACATTCTTATCCTAAAAGATATCAGTAATACTGAATATGGGATGTCAATTGATAAGTCCACAAATGGACTTTACTATAAAAGTTGAATGCAATTTCTTTCTGTAACGACCTTATTCCGTCGTTAGGAAATAGTCAATGAAGAAAGAATTGGGGTCAGAAAAGTTTTTTCGTAGTAACTTTGAATTTCCCAACCTAGTCAAAATTTGGATGAAATCAGAGTCATTAACGTGTCAGGAAATTTGGTAATTATTAATAGATCTAATTATGATTTATACCACATGAGTAGATAGATAAGACATTAAGAAACTCGTACAAATTTATGGAATTAAATTTTGGTGAGTAGAACTCCCGAAAATAATCTTAGCGTGAACGGGTAACATTCTATCTCCGTGTAGGCCGCTAGAGAGGGAATGGAGCCACCAGAGCGGGGCCACTGTAGTGGGATGAGTCCTCCGTGGTGAGCCAGACAAGACTTAAAGTCATTAATAAACCCCTTAAAAACCTTATTTGACACTTTTCAATTTTTAGAGCTAAGGAGACGACCCTAGGCGACTTCTTGACCCTTTTTCACAATTCTTGAGGCTAAAAGGTAAGGTGTTAACTCCAAGAATCCATTTTCCGATCCGTAGAACATAATATAGAGGGTCATTATTGATGGGGGAGGGTTTTGATCTAGAATTTATTGTGGAAAAAGCCCTAAATTGGGTAGTAGGATCTTGGGTTTGGTCTAGGGTTATTGGGTTTGTTATAATCTAGATAATTAGACCTTTGATTGTTGATCCTTGCATATAAATTGTTGGTTATAGACCTAGAACAAGCAGAAAGAATCCAAAAAGGGAAGATTTACGTGCCTTAAGGGATTCAAGCTTGGATTCAAGGTAGGTGATTGTTGTTTTTTCATGTTCGTGTGATATATGTTTGTAATTGCTCATTATAATGCATATATGTATACAAATGTTGCATTATTAATCACCCTAATTGTAAATGAGTATAATTGAATAATTGTATGTCATGAATCACCTTTTGTTGTCTGATTGTGAGAATATACATTGTGATTGTGATTGTGGTTTGTTGAATGAGATTGGCTGCCACGTTTCGGCACACCAATTGGGATCGGTTGCCACGTTCCGGCATAAATATAGGATCGATTGCCACGTTCCAGCATAAACATTGTATCGGTTGCCATGTTCCGGCATAAACATTAGATCGGATACCACGTACCGGTATGCTAACAATTTGGGTGTGGGTTCCATGAGAGGACCATTGAATTAGATTCCGTGAGAGGATCAATGACTTTTTATATATTCACTTATTGTTGTGAACATGATCATGAACTATGACTTATGACTTCTCAAGAGTTCTACTTAGTGTGAGTGGGGTATGAGACTTCATTCATGCATTGCACAAGTGGACTTTAAGAGTGGCTACGGTGTGGATTCTTTTATTGAAGTATGTGAAATTGTACGTTTCTCATAAATGATAATTGATAATGTATATGTTTGGTGTACACATGTTTATGATGTGTAATGACTTACATATGTTTCACTTAGTGCGATAGCCGCATGATTCTACTAGCACACAGTGGTTGTGTACTGATACTGCACTTGATCTTATTTTTGTTAAGTACAGAGCATCTTTGGGCGGCTATTGATGTACCTCCGTTATGTGACTATTGAGCATGACTGGATTCAAGGGTGAGTCAATTCTTTCAGGCTTCCATGAATCTCTCTTGTTTAAGTCCACTCTTTTGGACTCAGACTATTGGTTAAGTTGTTGTTTAGTTTCAGGGTTGTACCCCTTGTTCTTACACTTGTCATTAGTAGAGTTTTGGTACATTGGCTTTTAGGTTCTAGGTGTTGAATTTCCGCATTATATTGTTTAGTTTATTTAAATCTTTGGAGTTTATGGGGACTCCGTATTAATTATACCGTATTTAAATGTCTTAGTTTTCATAAGGTTTGCTAGTTGGGTTGTAGTTATAGTTCTCCCAGTGGAGGGTTAGCGTGGGTGCCAATCACAACGGTCTGGGTCATGACAAAGTTGGTATCAGAGCCCTAGGTTCGTTGATCTTATTGTACCAAAACTAGTCAAGTAGAGTCGTGCGGAACGGTATGATGACGTCCGTACTTTTCTTTGAGAGGCTACTGGACTTTAGAAAAAACTTACTTCTTTCTACCTCTTGGTGCTATAACTTGAATACAATTAGTATCTGGGAGATGCAAATTGGTGTCTTTCCTCCTTCACTCTATGGTCCGAACTAGAGCAACAAAAGTGGTAATACCATTACTAGCAAGAGAGGATGTGCATAGATTATCGATAGTTGAATAGGGTTGTCATTCAGAAGAAGTATCCATTGCCTTAGATAGATGACCTTTTTGATCAATTTCAAGGTGCATTGGTTTTCTCTAAGGTTGACTTAAGGTCTGGTTACCATCAGTTAAATATTGAGGAGGTTAAGAATTGGGTTCGACCAAGTTCTATGATTGAAATTAACCGTTTTGTGGGGAATGCTAGATACTATTATCGTTTATGGTATGAGTTGAGTCCAATTGGTATCTCCCGATTCCAATTGGTATCTCAACAAAGTAAACTAGATGTCGTTGTCACGACTGAGGCCCCCAAGCAAAGAAAATTAGAAACTAAGAAGGTTCTAATTGGTATCTGGCCCTAGGGGTGGTGTCAATGCATGGATGATCAGGAATGGTCATCCATTGAGCGAAATAATTAATTAAGAATTTGGACTAATCTGTGAATTGTATCTTGGAAAATTTGAACCCATGCTTCTAGTCATCTGAATTAACTTCGAATGTGAAGTTGTAATTGCTTGAATGCAATGAGGTGATTATATACACAATAAATGTATGCCTGAACATTGATATGTACAATATATTGGCCTGGTCATTGAAGTTATGCAAGTTGTAAATACTTGAGTATCGTGAAACTCATTGTGAAAAGAATATATTGACTTAGGATTGTGTAAGTGTCTAGGTGTATACTAAGGATGTGTGGGTTGTGGTATTAAATTAATGAGAAGGAATTGGGTTGGGTTAGGTATCGTTGAGATTGACTCGGGGTAGACTTTGACTATCCTAGCTAAGGGGATTACTCATAAAGATGTCTGTGTTGTAGGTGGAACCTTTGGGGAATTTAGAAAAGATGGAACCAAAAATTGTTGGTAGAGGTTCCTTTTCGGTAGGGCCGCTAGGACAGGATTTTCCGCACCACGACGAGTTCACCAGTGTGGGATTTCTCCTCCCAGATCAGGATAGGGCGAGACAGAATCTCAGCTATGTCTTGTAACAACCCTAAATGCTAACAAGAGTCGTATATCGGTTTACCATTGTTAAACTACTTCAATATGTTTTATTTTCATTTTGGGAACTTGAAATTTTAGGATAATTGCTAGCTTATTTAGCATAGATTGGATCTTAATTTATGGGATTGTATTGGGGTATTTATGTAATAATCTAATTAGAATTATGTATAATTTTAAAAGGAGGTAAAGGATATATAGATATAGGTGTATATGTATGCATTTTGGCCATCACACAACACTATTTTGGGCAGCCTTGAGGGACAACTGTTCATTGGGATAAATATCACCTTTGAGCCTATATTTTTCCATCTCCTTTAGTGAATTTTGGTTCCTTCAAAGTCTAAAAAAACCTTATAACCTTTATTAACCTTTTGTTCATTAAAATCACAAGAAAAAACATGGTTCTTTTGGCTGGAATTCGAGACATACTGCTTTGTTGGTAAATGGCTGAAATTTATTTCTGAGCTGAGTAGTGATTGGAAATTTGTGTATATCTCGTTCTCTGGAGCTTAGTTTACTGTGAATAAATATGATTTGGAAAGATAATTCATATATCTACAACTTTATGTTTATGTGAAAGTCTAATTTAGCTGTTATGGATTTGAAATATAGGACGCAACACAAGACAAGTTCTGTCCAGATTTCGGATTTAGAAATCTGGTATGAACCACTGTTAGTGTATCAATGATATCTTTTGGTACAAAATGTATTTTTTGGTGATTCTTGTTGCGTTGCAATCTTAAGATATGTATCCACATCTTTCATGAAGGTTACAAAGTCTAGTTTCACTGTTTTCTTGTTCAAATCTAAGTTACAACATGGGGTACTAGACTGGCCAGAATCACTGTTTTGGGATCATAGTTGTATCTGTGCAGGCTGAGCTTACTTGTGATGAAAATATTATTTTATTTCGATATTATTGAGATATTAGGAATTAAAAAATTTATTTAATTGCATTTTTAAGGTTGTATATACTTGTGAACAAGTTGAGGACCTTGATACGTTGGGTGGTCTACAATTTGAACTCGCGAAATTTGGTTGGACTGTTGCTACGCTAAAGCAGTGAGGTTTGTGTATAAACATGTAGTTGCACTCTTTTAACTGTTGTATATTTGAAGGTTGAGCTCAATACCTTGGCTACCTCTTGTCACTTTGCATTGTCGTGTTGGTATGACATTTGTGTAACTCGCCCACTTGTACGGATTGTTTGATCACTTGGCACTCTTGTTGGGACCTTGTCCTTCTTGTGGCTGTGACTTTATCACTATTGGCATGCCTCTTGATTCGGATCATTTGCCATCTTGATTCTGGATTTGTAGTCCATCTTAAGAATGAAAGTTGTCCATTTTAAGTACGAACTAGAAAGCCATTTTTAATATGGTTCTTGGTTCTCTTGGTGTTTGGGTTGTGACCCTTCTTGATACTTGCTTGTGCAGGGTGTGATGACATGAGGTATATATGAGGCGATCCTTGTTATTGATTCTCTTGGAAAATGGTGCTATGAGATTTCTTGACAATTGTATCTTTGAATATCGAACTTGATACTACTTATATTTTGTTACTTGATTTAGTTATTATGTTTCAAGTATGTTGCTCATTGACTTGAGAAAGGTAGCTTGGTGAATTTTGAGGACTCCGAGCCTATTGTTTTTACACAACTAAGCTATATGCTTAGGGATAGTTGTTTCTATCGTAGGGGCTGATTGAGAGGAGGCATGAAGCTGGCCATTGGAGATGGAAATTTTGAGAATTTTAAAGAAGATCACATTTGCATATAGGCATCTATATTTTGTATAAACTTTGGGACTTATGCATAACCTATGTGTTGTATATTTGCATGAAATTTTGAGGACTAATCGGATCATGTCACAATGGTTTGTAATATAAATATGGCTACTTGTTTGGTTTATTTGGAGTGTGTAAACCCAAGTCATGTAATATTTTTATTGTACTACTTGTTTTGAATAGTGGGATGAAGCTTGAAACACTTGGTTGGATACTTGGAAAATTGATGATATTTTTCATGTATCATGTTATTAGCATGAGGACGATATATGTGTAAAAGAAATCTCATAAGTTATTGATTTATGTTTTTCGGAAGGGTCGTTACAAGTTTGGTATCAGAGCCTAGGTTTGTTTTTCTAGGACTTTTGCTGTGAATTACTTGTATACTTATTCGCTTTCAAAAAAAAAAGTTTTATTTGGACTAATTGTTCACTTACATGGGTTATAATATTATATCGCATGTAGAGTGCACATACATCATTTACATGTCCCTAATGCAATGTGATCTTCCCTTTTTGAAGGAATTAAGTTATGTCCACTTCTATTGACCAACCTATGGAAGCTACTCGTGAAAGTTCGGGTGCCTTTGTTTCCCAACCTTATGCACTAGAAGAGGTTGGAGAACCTTTCTAGGATCATTTTGTTCCCAACACTAGTGGGTCTGAAGTGGGAAACCATCAGGGTGCCAAAGCTGGTTCACATCCTCTCATGAGTCATGGTACTCAAGTCATGAATCCTCCTTTTCAACAAATGACTGAACTCTTCCACCATATGGCTGAAGCGATGCATGATCCCAACGTGATTAACTTTGAGAAAATGAGAAAAATGGGTGGAGTGGAGTTTGAAGGCACCGTTGATCCCACGGATGCTAAACAATGGCTGGAGCGCATGGAGAGGGTATTTGAGCAGTTAGAATGTTCAGATGTTGCCAAATTTAAGTATGCTATTTCACTCCTACAAAAGTATACTTATGATTGGTGGGCAAGTGTTCCGAATTCCAAGGTAAAACCTCATGTTGTTACTTGGGATGATTTTCTTTAGGAATTTCATATGAAGTATGTCCCACCTACTTATTATGATGCAAAGAGAAAGGAGTTTTTGAATTTAAGGCAATGAGGCATGCCTATTGTTTAGTACCAACAGAAGTTTCTAAGGCTCTCTCGTTATGTTGGAGGTATTATTAAAGAGGAAAAAGACAAGTGTAGAAAATTTGAAGATAGTTTAAATGATTCCATTAGGATGAATGTGGTGATCCTGCAACATGAGAACTTTTGTAAGTTATTGTATGTTGCTTTTACTTGTGAACGACATGATAAAGAAGAAGCTAGTCAAAATGAAAACAAATTCCGAAAGCCTAGATTAGATTTTGGAAGTCCATCCAAAAGGGGAAGGTTTGATGATTCTAAAGCCGATACTGTTAACAAACCAGCTTAACAAAAGCAAAACAGATCAGAATTTTCTACAACTAGCACTCCAAATTATAGCCAAGGTAGGTCTCGTGTTCCCACTAGTCCACAATGTGGAAAAAATCATTATGGTACTTGTAGGAGAACTTCTGGTGCATGTTTCAATTGTGGCAGTTTTGATCATAAAGTGAAGGATTGTCCTAATCCTAATAATATACTTTCCTTGAGAACTGAAGGCTCGGTGCATATGCCTTCTATTAATTCTCCTCGAACTAATGAAGATGCAAGACCTAAAAATGCACAAGCAACAAGTACAAGTGGAGCGAATAAAGCTAGTGGACTAATGGCTACTGCACGCTCTTGTGCTATGAGGCAGAGGGAGGATCAAGATGGAAAAGACGTGGTTATCGGTAAATTTCACTTATTTGGCTTATGTGTGTTTACATTGTTTTATCCTGATTCTACAAATTTCTATCTTTGTTCATCACTTGATCTTCTTGAAAACGTGAAATCTGTGAGACTTAATTTTGATGTGCTGGTTGAAAGTCCTTTGGGTTATCAAGTTGTGTGTAATCGAGTTTATCAAGATTGTCTCTTCATGATTCAAAATCTAGTCTTCCGTGCTGACCTGATTAAGATGCCCTTCAAGGATTTTGATGTTATTATTAGGATGGATTGGCTTTATAAATATTATGCAGTGGTAGATTGTAGGTCTAAGCATGTGACTTTTAAGATCCTACATTTTCACACATCATTGTATAAGGTGAAAGATCATTGACATCTAGTATTATTTTTTGCAGCCTTGGCAAGAAAGTTGATCCGTCAAGTTAGTGGAGCATACCTTCCTCACATAGTTGATACACGGTTGGAGAGTCTTGGTATCAAGGACATACCTATTGTGCGTGATTTCCCAGAAGTCTTCCCAGAAAACCTTTCGGGATTGCCCCCGAAAAGAGAGGTTGAATTTCCTATTAAGCTTATTCCTAGATCTACCCCTATTTCTATCACTCCTTATAGAATGGCTCTGGCGTAATTAAGAGAATTGAAATCTCAATTGCAAGAACTTCTTCAGAAAGGTTTTATTTGACCTAGTGTTTCTCCTTGGGGAGCCCCTGTTTTATTCATAAAGAAGAAAGATGGCACTCTCCGGCTTTGTATTGACTATAGACAATTGAATAGAATCACAATGAAGAATAGATATCCATTACCAAGGATCGATGATTTATTTGACCAACTGAAGGGTGCTAAAGTATTCTCGAAGATTGATTTAAGGTCTGGATATCACCAACTACGTGTTAGAGAGAATAATATTCCTAAAACTGCTTTCGGAACTCGGTATGGTCATTATGAATTTTTGGTGAAGTCATTCGGGTTGACAAATGCTCCTGCGGTATTCACGGATGTAATGAATCAAGTATTCAAGGATTCTCTTGATTAGTTTGTGGTTGTTTTTATAGATGATATTTTAATATTTTCCAGAAGTAGTGAATATCATGATAAAAACCTCCGAATTATTTTGAAAATTTTGAAAGACAGGGAACTTTATGCAAGACTTTCCAAGTGTGAATTTTGGCTTGATGAGGTGAAGTTTTTGGGATATGTTGTATCGGCCGAAGGCATGAAGGTGGATCCTAGTAAGATACAAGAATTTGTTGAGTGGAGACCTCCCAAAAGTCAAACCAAAGTAAGAAGTTTCTTGGGCTTAGCAGGATATTACAGAAGATTTGTGAAAGGCTTTTCTATTAACGCCTCTCCATTGACTAAACTATTGCAGAAGGAAGTGAAGTTTATTTGGAATGACAAATGCCAAGAAAGCTTTGAAACTCTCAAATCCTTGTTGACTCAAGCACCTATACTTACTTTACCAACTGAAGGGAAGAAGTATGTAGTATATAGCAATGATTCTCACAATGGTCTCAGATGTGTTTTGATTCAAGAAAGGAAGGTTATTTCTTATGCCTCTTGGAAATTAAAACCACATGAATTGAATTATCCTACTCATGATCTTGAACTTGCCGCAGTAGTGTTTGCTTTAAAAATATGGCGGCATTATTTGTATGGAGAGAAATGTCATATATTCACTGATCACAAGAGCTTAAAGTACTTGGATACTCAGAAGGAGCTAAACCTCCGATAGCATAGATGGCTTGAACTCATTAAGGATTATGACTGCACGTTTGATTATCATCCAGGTAAAGCTAATGTGGTTGCAGATGCCTTAAGTAGAAAATACTTCACAAGTATTTCTTTGAGTCATTTGCCCCTGCTTCTTGAGTTAAGAGCCATGAATTTTTGTTTCACACTTGATTCAAAGGGTTCAGTTGTTGCTAATTTGCAAGTAAAGCCAATATTACTTGAACAGGTGAAAGAAGCACAAAAGTTGGTTGAGAAACTCGTCAAAGTGACCCGATAAGTTCAAAACGGGGAAAAACTTGATTTTACATTATCAGGGGATGGTGTCTTATTTATCAAGATAGACTTTGTGTCCCTAATGATGACAATTTGAAGAGAGAGATACTGAATGAAGCACATACCTCATCATATGCAATGGATTCTGGGGGTACAAAGATGTACTAGACCATCAAAGCAAATTATTGGTGGAATGATATGAAGAAAGACATTGCGGAGTTCATTTCTAAATGTTTGGTTTGTCAACTACTAAAGGCAGAACATCAGGTCCCAGTTGGTTTACTACAACCCTTGTCAATGCCGGAATGGAAATGGGAGAGAATAAATATGGACTTTGTTTCTGGACTTCCTTGTACCCAAAGAAATCATGATGCAATATGGGTGATTATGGACAGACTAACCAAGAGTGCACACTTCTTAGCAATCAGGATGGATTACTCACTTGAGCGTCTAGCCGAATTGTACATTAATGAGATTGTAAGACTACATGGGATCCCTATTTCTATTGTATCTGATCGAGACCCAAGGTTTACATCTAGATTTTGGGGTAGCTTGCAGGAAGCTTTGGGTACTAAGCTGAAATTTAGCACTTTGTTCCATCCTCAGACAGACGGTCAATCGGAAAGCGTGATACATGTTTTGGAAGATATGCTTCGAGCTTGCATTATAGAGTTTGAGGGTAGTTAGGACAAACACTTAGCTTTGATAGAATTTTCTTATAATAACAGTTACCAATTGAGTATTGGAATGCCTCCTTATGAAGCTTTGTACGGAAGAAAATGTCGGACCCCTCTTTGTTGGAGTGAAGTTGGTGATAGGAAACTCATTGGTCCTGAAATTGTGCAACAAACAGAAGACAAGGTAAAAATTATCAAAGATCGTCTAAAGATTTCTTCAGATAGACAAAAGTCGTACAGTGATCTTAAAAGGCGTGACATTGAATATCAAGTGGGAGATAAAGTATTTTTAAAGGTGTCTCCGTGGAAAAAGATTATGAGATTTGGCAAGAAAGGGAAACTTAGTCCTCGATTTATAGGACCGTATGAGATACTTGAAAGGGTTGGACCAGTTGCAAATAAATTGGCTTTGCCACCTGAGTTAGACAAGATCCACAATGTCTTCCATGTATCTATGCTCAGAAGATACTGTTCTGATCCATCTCATGTTCTTCCAGTTGAATTTATTGAGGTTAATCCTGACTTGACGTATAATTTTTAATTCAAGCTCAGGAAGTGAAGCAACTTAGAAACAAGAAAATCCACTTAGTAAAGATACTTTGGAGGAACCACTCGGGAAAAGAAGCTACCTGGGAGAGAGAAGAAGACATGAGGACCCAATATCCTCACTTGTTTCGGGACTAATGTAAGGTAAATTTCAAGACGAAATTTCTTTAAGGGGGAAAGAGTTGTAACACCCCTAAATGCTAACAAGAGTCGTATATCGATTTACCATCAGTAAACTACTTCAATATGTTTTATTTTCATTTTAGGAACATGAAATTTTAGGATAATTGGTACCTTGTTTAGCATAGATTGGATCGTAATTTATGGGATTGTATTGGGGTATTTATGTAATAATATAATTAGAATTATGTATACTTTTAAAAGAAAGTGAAGGATATATAGATATAGGTGTATATGTATGCATTTTGGGCAGCACACAACACTATTTTGGGTTGCCTTGAGGGACAGCTGTTCATTGGGATAAATATGATGGTCCATTGGTGTCCCCAAAAATGGATAGATATTTAAGGGAAGAAACTAATATAGACGAAGATGATGAATCAGAGAAGATGATTCTTCAATCATCAATTGTGAATATCAAGCGTAATACTCGTTTATTAATTTGTCGCCAACTTGACAAGATTAACTAGTTAATAAATGAGAAAATGTGGTTGGTGCATCATATTATTTCTACCGACGTTTTCAAAGGAGAGAGAAAAGAAGTTATTGACGAAGCATGGAGGAATACTGTTTTGCAACAATGCTTAGATATTGTGAAAAAATTTCACAAAAATGATGATCACAATATTATTATTCAGTGAACATAAACTATCATTATCTCTATCTTGAGTTATTTTGTTTCTTCGACACTATAATTTTGGACCTATTTTGTACAGATTGTATCGCATTACAGATATATATATATGACATGACATGGCCCTTCTTTCTATATATATTATACTTATCTGTAAAAACATTGTTATTTATAGAGCAAATATTTAATCTTTATAAAAATATACATTTTAAGTTCCATTCCAAGCCCAAGCCTCAAGTCCAAGCCCAAGTCTTCTATATTTAATATATATTAACACAAAATCGTACTTAAACAATTACATAAGATCATTCATAATGTCAAGGTAATAGAGTGAGAAAATAAATGACCATAAATGTTTGGGAAGATTCTACCCTAAAAGAATAGAAATCTTAACTCCAAATTTAAAATTGTTACGTACACAAAGAAGAGAAACAAGTAAATTTGCAATGTGTCGGTAATGATCATTTAAGGAGATATATTATACCCAGTTCAATCTCGGTGATGGAAGCTTAATTCAGTAAAATCTTCATCTATTATTACATGTTGCACAAGTTAGTATAAGTACTTGTAATTGAAATAGTTATCGATAATAGTTCCCTTCCCTCTAATGGAATTAGACTTAACATTTACGACGTGTTGTTAAATAGTGTAAGAATTGACGCATTACCACTTGAATATATTCTGTCAGAAATATTATTGAGTTCTTTTTACAATCCTTTTGTAATCGATCTTTTTTTCAATTCTATATGTGATCTCATAACAATGTACATCTAGAAACGTCATCCTAAAATTATTTAAGCTTAATAACCAAAATTCAAGGTGACGTTTCTGTATATTTTTTCAAGAACTATTCTTATTCTAAAAGATATGAATTATGTATATGTATATATATATATATATATATATATATTTTATTTTATTATTATTATTATTATTATTATTATTATTTTAATTTGGTATACGAATTAATAAGTTTGTAATCACATTTTTACTATAAAAGCCCATTTTATGTCATCTCCTAACAATGTACATCTAATAACTGTATCCTAAAACATATTTAATAATAATTTGCAAAAATTCAAGTTGACATATCTATAAATTTTTCAAAAGTCATTCTTATCCTAAAAAATAACAGTAATTCTGAATATGGTATGTCAATTAATAAGTCCACAAACAGATTTTACTATTAAAGCTGAATGCAATTTCTTTCATAGCCACCATCAAGAAAAATATATATATTTTTACATATTATATTCCATATCAAGCAAGGTTTCTACTTATTAAATTTATATTTATAAGATTTTTTAATGTCTGATTGTATGCATGTTGGTTTTCATGAGATTATTTACTATTGTAAACTAATTATTATTTTGATTTTATTTTATGTGTAGCTAAAGTGAATACTTTCATCAATAATAACAAGTTTATCAAGAAGAAAGTGGTGTTCATAATGGGATCAACAGGAACGGGAAAATCCCATCTCTCTATTGACCTTGCCACCCAATTTCGAGGAGAAATAATCAACTCGAACAAAATGGAAGTTTATAAGGGACTGGAAATTGTTACAAACCAGATCACACACACTGAGAAACAAGGTGTACGACACTATTTTTTAGGTATATATATTTATTTTTAACATTATTTATATCAAATGACGACCTAGCTAATTTAATAGTAGTAATTGTAGATTCTAGTGGAAAACATATTACTACTAAAAGAATTATTTATTCCAATTCTGAGAAAGATAATTTGATCCCATTTTCTTAGGTGAAATTGAGCCATCTTCCGACTTCACAGCTGAAGGTTTTGTTTGCAAGCTATTGTCTACATAGAAAATTTTTTGAAGACTCAACGTGTTCCAATTATTGTTGGAGGGTCAAATTCATATATTGAAAATCTTGTGGAAGACCCTCTGTTCATGTTGAAATATAAGTATGATACTTTCTTTATTTGGATTGATGTAGAGCAATTAGTCTTGAACCGTAGAGTTGACATGAGGGTTGATGAAATGATCAATGCAGCTAATTTTTGTAATTGTTTTATGTATCAATCAAGATATAATCATGCATCTAGCTAAAAACTTTTCTTATATAATTCTCTTAATAATATTTTTGGCTATCAAATCTATGTTCCACTAAATAAAACTCTTCTTAAAATTTATGTTACATGCCGGTCTGGTGGATGAGGTGCGACAAATTTTTATTCCAGATGTAGATTACACTAAAGGAATCTGACGATCCATTTGTGTCCCCGAAAAGGACTGATATTTAAGAGAAGAAATAAATATAGACGAAGATGATCATTCCAAGAAGATGATTCTTCAATCGTCAATTGCTAATATCAAGCGTAATACTCGTTTATTAATTTGTCACCAACTTAACACGATTCAATTGTTAATAAATGAGAAAATGTGGTTGGTGCATCATATTATTGCTACTGACGTTTTCAAAGGAGATAGAAAAGATTTTGTTGACAAAGCATGGAGAAATACCATTTTGCAACCATGCCTAGATATTGTGAAAAGATTTCTCAAAAATGATGATCACGATATTATTATTGAGTGAACATAAACTATCATTATCTCTATCTTGAGTTATTTTGTCTGTTCAACACTTTAATTTTAGACCTATTTTGTACAATTTTCAACCATGCCTAGATAATGAGCCTTCTTTCTATATATATTATTCTTGTCTGTAAAACATTGTTATTTACAGAGCAAATATTTAAGCTTTATAAAAAATATTTATTTTAAGTTTCGATCCAAGCCCAAGACCCAAGTCCATGTTCAAGTCTTATATATTTAATATATATTAAGATAATTACGTACTTCCACAATTCCATGAGATCATTCATAATGTCAAGGTAATAGAGTGAGAAAATAAATGACTATAAATGTTCCGGAAGATTCTACTCTAAAAGGATTTGAAAGAATAGAATTCTTAACTCAAAAATTAAAATTGTTACATAGACAACGAAAAGAAAATAGTAAATTTGCAATCTATTAGTAATGATCATTTAAGGAAATACATTCTACCTAATTCAATCACGGTGATGGAAGCTTGATTCAATAAAATCTTTATCTATTGTTACATGTTGCACAAGTTAATATAAATATTAGTAATTGAAATAGTTATCGATAATGGTTTTCTTCCATCTAATGGAATTACACTTAACAATTATGACGTGTTGTTAAATAGTGTAAGAATTGACACATTACCACTTGAATATATTCTGTCACAAATATTATTGAGTTCTTTTTACAATCCTTTTGTAATCGATCTTTTGGTCAATTCTGTATGTGATCTCATAACAATTTACATCTAGAAACGTCATCCTAAAATTATTTAAGCTTAATCACTAGAAGTCAAGGTGACGTGTCTGTATATTTTTTCAAGAACTACTCTTATTCTAAAAGATATGAATTTATATATATATATATTAATTTGGTATACCAATTAATAAGTTTATAATCACATTTTTACTATAAATGATCAGTTGTATGTGATCTCCTATAAATGTACATCTAATAACTTTATTCTAAATTATATAAAATAATAATTACCAAAATTCAAGTTGACATATCTATAAATTTTTCAAAAGTCATTCTTCTCCTAAAAGATATCAGTAATTCTGAATATGGAATGTCAATTAGTAAGTCCACAAATTGATTTTCCTATAAAAGCTTAACGCAAATTCTTTCATAGCCACCATAAAGAAAAATATATATATTTTTTATATAGTATATAATCCATCTCAAGCAAGGTTTCTTCTTATTAAATTTATATTTACAAGATTTTTTTAATGTCTGACTGTATGCATTTATGGCTTTCATGAGATTATTTACTATTGTAAACTAATTATTATTTTGATTTTTTTTCATGTGTAGCTAAAATGAATACTTTTATCAACAATAACAAGTTCCACAAGAAGAAAGTGGTTTTGATAATGGGAGCAACAGGAACGGGAAAATCCCGTCTCTCTGTTGACCTTGCCACACATTTTTGAGGAGAAATAATCAACTCGGGCAAAGTGCAAGTATATAAGGGACTTGAAATTGTTACAAACAAGATCACACACACTGAGAAACAAGGTGTACGACACTATTTGTTAGGTATATATATATTTATTTCCAAAAATATTGATATCAAATGACTAGCTAGATAATTTAATAGTAGTAATTGTAGATTCTAGTGGAAAATATACTTTAGTATTAAAAAATTATTTATTCCAATTCTGAGAAAGTTAATTTGATCACATTTTCTTAGGTGAAATTGATCCAGATTTGACTTCACAACTGAAGATTTTTCTTTGCTAGCTATTGTCTAAAATAGAAAATTTTTTGAAGACTCAACGTGTTCCAATTATTGTTGGAGGTTCAAATTTGTAAATTGAAAAACTTGTGGAAGTCCCTACATTCATGTTCAAATAAAAGTATGTTACTTGCTTTGTTTGGATTTATGTAGAGCAATCAGTCTTGAACCGTAGAGTTGAAAATAAGGGTTGATCAAATGGTAAATGCAGGTAATTTTTGTAATTGTTTTATGTAGCAATTAAGATATAATAATGCATATAGCGAAAAACATTTCTTATATAATTTTCTTGATAATATTTTTTGTTATGAAATCTATGTTCCACTAAAAAAAAGTCTTCTTAAAATTTATGTTGCATGCAGGGCTAGTGGATGAGGTGTGACAGATTTTTATTCCAGATGCAGATTACACCAAAGGGTAGGCCAATTCTTTCGGGCTGCCATGTGATTCTCTTTCGTCTATGTCCACCATTTTCAAACTTAGAAAATTGGTTTAGTTAGTTGATTAGTTCATTAGTATGGGGTTGTATCCCTTCTTGTTTAGACTTGGTTCATTGTTAGATGTTTTGGTACATTAACTTTCAAGTTCTAGGTTATTTCTTCTGCATTTGTTTAGTTCTAGATAGACGTTTGTTGGAGCTTATAGGAACTCGCTATTTATTTCCTTAGTAATTGACTTAAATGTCTTAGTTATTGCTTTAGTTGCTTGGTTTGGGTTGTAGTAGTGGTTCTCCTATCGGAGTGTTAGTGTGGGTGCCAATCATGACGGTCTGGGTCATGACGAAGTTGGTATCAGAGCCTAGGTTCGTTGTTCTTGATGTACCGAATCGAGTCTAAAAGAGTCTTGCGGAACAGTATATGGACTCCTTTACTTTTCTTTGAGAGGCTATAGGACTTTAGGAAGTCTCTCTATTTTCTATTGTCTCCTTCGTGCTGTATCTTGATTCCAATTAGTATTTGTAGATTCAATTGGTATCTAACCTCCTTTAATCTTCTGTCCACAAATAGTTAATACTAGGTATAACGGCGTTGGGCCCGTAGCTCCCATCACTGCTCCAGCTGAGCAATCTATAGTGAGTGGTCACGGTCGAGGCTGAGGTAGAAGAAGAGCTAGGAGTAGAGGCCGTGGAAGAGTAGCACCTGCTGGAAATGGAGCTCCTGTTGAGAATGCTCTTGTGAGTGAGAACCCTCCCATGCATCATGAGGAAATGGAAGAAGAGGTTGAGGTTGAGAATGTTGAGGAAGTTGGACAAGAGGAAGAGGTGTAGGCTGAGCCTATTGTATTCCTCCAATCGATCCGGTGTTAGCTCAACAAATCATGTCCTTTTCAAAGGGATTGGCAGGTCCTGGAATGCTTCCATCTGTTCAAGCAACTCAAGCTCCTACTAATCCTCTTGTTGTTAGCACTACGCCAAAGATGGGTGGATACGTAGGTACTGATGCTTTCTTTTGTCCTTTGTTGGGTTCCGTTATGACGAGAAATGAGCATGACACGTTGACTAAGTTTTTGAATCTTAAGCCTTCGATATTTCTTGGTTCTGAGAGTGAGGATGCGTATGAGTTCATTCTGGATTGCTATGAGAGGCTTCATAAATTGGGTATTGTTCATCAACATGGGGTTGAGTTTGTGTCTGTTCAACTTCAACGTGAGGTCAAGCAGTGGTGGAGAGCTTATATGGAATGCAGATCTTCTACTTTACCTCCACTTACTTGGACCAAATTTCATGATCTGTTTCTAGAAAAGTGTATGCCTAGAACTTTGAGATATCGTAAGAAAGATGAATTTATGGCTTGGAACAAGGTGGTATGATTGTGGCTGCTTATGAGGCCAAGTTCCATGCTTTGTCTAGATATGCTACTCAATTGGTGACTACCGAGGAGGAGAGGATCAGCTTATTTATTAGTGGGCTAAATTATGAGTTGCAAGTATTATCTGTTCATATGACTTCTGTAGGGCTTTAATGAGGTGACAGATTATGTTAAGACGGTAGAGGGGGTAAGGCGAGACGAACAGGCTAAGGCTTTGGCTAAAAGGGCTAAGAACACGGGTAACTTTCAAGGTTCTTATTCTAGAAGTTTAGGGGGGCCAATGCTTGTAGCCAAGCCAATTCAGTCCCCTATGCCTACCTCTACAAGTAACTACTTGGGAACTCCATCTTATAATTTTTAGGATAGCCAGAAAGTTGCGCCTTTGAATGGCGGAAGGCCATCTTTTGATCGTACATTCTACAATTATGGAGAACCTAGGCATATGAGAAGAGATTGTCCCTACCCACACGTACTCAATGTCGTGCAGCAGCCTTCTAGAGCAGTGGTACCCACAGGAAATGGTAATAATTGTAGAGGAAATGGTAATGGTAACGGAGGTAGGGGTAACACGCAACCAAGTAGGGAAATGGCTCATCATGATGATAGGGCTCAAAGTAATGCTTTTTGGGCAAGAATGAGGTGGAGGCGTCTAACACGGTGATCACATGTACTATTTTTGTTTGTGATCAGATAGCTAATGTGTTGTTTGATCCGGGTTCTACTTATTCTTATGCATCCGTGAGATTTGACTCAGATTTTGATATGATTTGTGATATTCTGGATGCCTCTATTCATGTTTCTACCTCGGTTGGAGAGTTAATAACATATCAAATAGCATTTCATCTAATACTAAATGCCAACGATCGTTTTTTAGTAGAATAACCCAACTATGTGAGTTGGGGTCGATCCCACAGGGAGTAGTGCTTCCTTTGAATCACTTAAATGGAAGTACAATTATTGTCTCTTCAACCAAACATTTCTAGCACAATTAATATTCAAATCTCAGATTTCGGGTTTTAACTACCAATTCAAACTTATAGCTCAACTCATGTAATAAAATATTAAAGTAAAACTCGGGGAATTGATTAGCCAACTATTGAATCTCAACAAAATGGATAAACATTACTGCTCATAATAGACTAATTTGTTGTGGGTAGGTCGAACCATATATAAAGTAACTTTCTCTAGAACAATTACCTTTTCTATGTTGAATTCTTTTGAACTTCAAAACTGATTGAATGAAGCCCAGTTCTTTACCCACATCAAATACACTCTCTCTAGTTAGATACAAAGGACAAGCTCATTGTTTCACTCTCTCGAGCTGAAACTAAGAAAACCCACTACTAAGGACGCTAAGATTGCCACCTTGGACTCACACCTTAGACCCACTTTAGATTAGCACCATCCTCAACAATTAACAAACACCCATTAAGTATATTCAACAATTGGCTTTATGATCAAAATCCCAAGTAAAGGGTTTTAGCCACTCATCTAAAAAATAAAAAGAGGAGAATTAATTATCACCTCCATAGTTGGGTACAAGATGAAAATTATAGATGAAATTCAATTGATAATCTTCTCTCTTACAAAATCTCTCTCAATATCTTGCTAAAATCACTCTCCCAACCCTTTGGTAGTGTTTTCTCTCTCAATAATTCCTTTCCCCCTTTATGAATGAATTTCTCTCTCTATATAAGACTAATTTAAATAAGTCTAAAATGTCATTGCTCAGAGCTACTCGGTGAAGTATGTCGAGTATCACTGATGGATCAGCGATTCGCTAATTGCTCTACATCTCTTCTCATTTTTCGCTTTTTTTTAGTCTGGCGACTGTAACTTTAGACGATATAGGTCGATATCGCAGAATGGCTTTGCGATTCACCCATTATCCTTCCATCTCACCTATCAGCACTTGGTTGTATCTTCTTTCGTACATTTGGTGACCTAGTTGTCCTTCACCGACTAGATCCACGATTCGCCAAATATGGTTGATGCTCGCCAAATTCTCCCCCATTTTAGCTCCAGCGTTCTGTAACTTTAGGCGGTATCTTGGCGATTTGGCATTTCGCTGAATGATATTGGTGATTCGCCGAACAACATCATCAATCATCAGGCCTTCTTTGATTCATTCCTAAGGCTTTCTTTGTTCCTTTTTGCCCAATAGTGTCCATGTTTTGTTTGTAACTCCAAATACCTGAAACTCAATGGTTTACATTAGTTATTGAGACAAAATATGCATTTGAGGACACTAATTCTATTAAAATATAGCCTTAAATGAGTCCAATTTGTGGACTCATCAATTAGTCATAGTTACCCATGTCTATCGTGTTTGCCCTATGTTGTTTATGGGATTTCATACTTGGGCTGATTTGGTGATTTTGGATATGATTGATTTTGACATAATCTTAGGCATGACTTGGTTGTCCCCCTATTATGATGCACTTAATTGTAATACTAAGTCTGTAACTCTAGAAATTTCGGGAAGGGAAAAATTAGAGTGGGAAGGGGTGTACATGCCTAAGCAAGTTAAGGTTATATCCTCTATTCGGGCTTGTAAATGGGTAGAGCAGGGTTGTTTGGCTTATTTGGCTCATATTAGGGATGTTGAGTTGAGGCTCCATCCATTGAGTCTATTCCTGTGGTGTCTGAATTTAGTGAAGTATTTCCTAATGATTTGCCTAGTATGCCGCCAGATAGAGATATAAATTTTTGCATTGATTTAGAGCCTAGTACACACCCCATTTCTATCGCTCCATATCATATGGCTTCGGTTGAATTAAGAGATCTTAAGGCTCTAATCCAAGAGCTTCTTGATAAGGGATTTATTCGCCCTAGTTCTTCTCCATGGGGTGCTCCAACCTTGTTTGTTAAGAAGAAGGATTGCAGTATGAAAATGTTTATAGAGTACTAGCAATTTAATAGAGTTACTATCGAAACAAGTATCCTTTGCCTCGAATAGATGATCTATTTGACCAATTGCAAGGGGCAGCAGTTTTCTCTAAGATCAATCTAAGGTCCGGTTACCATCAATTAAAAATTAGGCTGAAAGATGTGCCTAAGACGGTGTTTAGAACTCGTTATGGGAACTATGAGTTTTTGGTTATGTCATTTGGTTTGACCAATTAGCCTGCAGCTTTCATGAGTTTAATGAATGGGGTGTTCAAGCCATTTCTTGATTCTTTCATCATAGTCTTTATTGATGATATTTTGGTTTATTCAAAAAGTGTGGAAGTGAATGCCAACCATCTTCGTATTGTTTTGGATATTCTTGGGAAACAAAGGTTGTATGCTAAATTTTTTAAGTGTGAATTTTAGTTGAAATCGGTTGCATTTTTGGGGAATGTAGTTTCAAAAGAAGGGGTAATGGTAGATCCTCAATAGATTGAGGCGGTTAAGAATTGGGTTCGGCCTAGCTCTGTGATGGAAGTTAAGAATTTTGTGGGACTCGCTTGCTATTATAGTCGATTTGTGAAGAACTTTGTTTCTATCGCCACGCACTTGACTAATTTTACCAAAAAGGAGATACCATTTGAATGGACTAAAAAATGTGAGGAGAGCTTTCAAAAGCACAAGTCTCTCTTGACCACCACGCTTATTCTAGCATTACCGGTTGAAGATAAAGATATTATTGGTTATTGTGATGCTTCACATTCTGGTTTGGGTGATGTGTTGATGAAGGATAAGAATATTATAGAATATGTCTCGCGTCAATTGAAGGTGCATGAGAGGAATTATCCAACACATGATTTAGAGTTGGCAGTTGTAGTGTTTGCTCTTAAGATATGGCGGTATTACCTCTATGGTGTTAAAGTGTGAACCAATCATCGTAGTTTGCAGCATGTGTTCACTTAGAAGGATCTGAATTTTAGACAACAAAAGTGGATGGAGCTACTCTAGGATTATGATGTGACCATTCAATATCATCTGGGCAAGGCTAATGTGGTGACTGTAATGACCCGAAAAGTCATCTTTAGATTTTTTTTTGTAAAAATATTATAGTTTTATCCCTCCCGATAGTTATCCTGAGTCATTTATGATTAGTCGGTGAAGTTGGTTTGAGAATTTTAAATTATTTGATAACTACGGTTATTTAATTGATGGGTATATATTAAATAATTTATTTATTTAGTTGGTGGTTAATGGGCAATGCCATAATTTATTTAATATCTATACTACTTAACCCATTTTTCAATAAGGGTTTGTCACTTTTAGTATATAAATAATTTAGAAAACAAAAGAAATAAAAACAAGAAATTATCTGCACAAAGCTTTGCGGCGGCCGGCGTAGGAGTTGCTCATTTTTCGTCCACGTAAATGTTAACAATGCATTAATATGTGAATGTGTGAATATGCATATAGATAATTATATAATAAGATATTATTATAGGTGGGAAAATGAAAGAAGAGGAAATTAATTTTGTCTTAGAAGTTCGTGTATACTACTGTTAGTTTAGACTTAGAGATAATGGAAAATCAGGCCCTGTCAATTATTATTTATATATTATTGGTGGAAAGGATGGAAGTGGCAATTTAATATTTGGTGCAATTTGTTTTAAAAACAAAAGAGTTAGTGGATAATATATTGTGGGGAAAGTGGATTTTCGCAGGTTAATAATTAGACTAATAATGACTAAATCATTGGATAGAAACAAGTGATAAATTGGTGGTAATTTGGAATTCAACACACCGCTGGTGTTGGGACGTTCTTGGTATTAGAGTTGTAATTCTATTCGTGGTTGAACTTCTATGGTACAATATCATATTAAGTTCAAAGTTTTGATATATTGAGGTATGTAATTAAATAGTGGGTGTATTGTGATATATAAAGATCATTAAAATTATATTATTTGGAGATATTGAGACGAAACCTTATACTTGAGATTTGGAAAATACAAGAGTTAGACATGTTAGCAAGATAAGGAAATTGATTATCAATTTGAGTGAGTTTTTGGGTCTAGACTAAACACATAGTAAAATGGGTGTTGTTAGTTTTGAAATCTTATTGTGATTATTTATTTGAATAGGTTGTAATTATTTGGAAGTCCAATGAAAGAGGCTCAAGTCCCACAGTGATTGTTCGACTATTTGAGGCAAGTGGATTTCTAAATCCTTGTTAAGTGTATGAAATTCATGTATTTCCTTGTAATATGTCTTTGGGAGTAATGGGAATTGGTGATGGATTGACTTCTCCATGTTGAATAATTCTAATGATGGAAAAAAGGTAATAAAAAGGTAACGTGATAAATTGTTGGTGTGTGATGTTTGAGAATGATTTGAAGCCTTATTGCTTATTTGTTGATGTTGTATCACGGTTGCATTGTTGTGAATTGTGCTTTGTTATGAAAATGGTCATACGATTGAACCGTAGAGTTGACATGAGGGTTGATCAAATGGTCCATTCAGGTAATTTTTGTAATTGTTTTATTTATTAATCAAGATATAATCATGCATCTAGCTAAAAACTTTTCTTATATAATTCTCTTTATAATATTTTTGGTTATCAAATCTATGTTCCACTAAATAAAACTCTTCTTTAAATTTATGTTGCATGCAGGGCTACTAGATGAGATGTGATAGATTTTCATTCTCGATGCAGATTACACCAAAGGAATCCGACAGTCCATTTGTGTCCCCGAAATGGATAGATATTTAAGAGAATAAATAAATATAGACGAAGATGATGAACCAAAGAAGACAATTCTTCAATTGTCAATTGCTATTATCAAGCGTAATACTCGTTACTTAATTTGTCACCAACATGACAAGATTCAACGGTTAATAAATGAGAAAATGTGGTTGGTGAATCATATTATTGCTACTGATGTTTTCAAAGGAGATAGAAATGAAGTTGTTGACGGAGCATTGAGGAATACCGTTTTGCTACCATGCCTGGATATTGTTAAAAGATTTCTCAAAAATGATGATCACAATATTTTGATTGAGTGAACATAAACTATCATTATCTATATCTTGAGTTATTTTGTCTCCTTGGCAATTTAATTTTGGACCTATATTGTACAGTTTGTATTGCATTACAGATATAAATATGATATGACCCTTCTTTGTATATATATTATTCTTGTCTGTAAAAACATTATTATTTATAGAGCAAATATTTAAGCTTTATAAAAAAAAATTTTATTTTAAGTTCCGATCCAAGCCTAAGCCCCAAGTCCAAGTCCAAGTCTTCTATATTTAATATATAATAATATAAATACGTACTGACACAATTACATTATATCCTTCATAATGTCAAGGTAATAGAGTGAGAAAATAAATGACCATAAATGTTCGGGAAGATTCTACCCTAAAAGAATTTGAAACAATAGAATTCTTAACTGAAAATTTAAAATTGTTACATAGAAAAAGAGGAGAAAATAGTAAATTTGCAATCTATCGGTAATGATCATTTAAGGAAATATATACTACCTAATTCAATCACGGTGATGGAAGCTTGATTCAATGAAATCGTTTTCTATTATTACATGTTGTACAAGTTAATATTAATAATTGTAATTGAAATAGTTATCGATAATTGTTCCGTTTCCTCTAATGGAATTAGACTTAACACTTATGACGTGTTGTTAAATAGTGTACAAATTGACACATTATCACTTGAATATATTCCGTCAGAAATATTATTGAGTTCTTTTTACAATCCTTTTGTAATCGATCTTTTCGTCAATTCTGTATGTGATCTCATAACAATGTACATCTAGAAATGTTATCCTTAAATTATTTAAGCTTAATCACCAAAATTCAAGGTGACGTATCTGTATATCTTTTCAAGAACTATTCTTATCCTGAAATATATATATATATATATATATATATATATAACAATGTACATTTAGAAATGTCATCCTAAAATTATTTAAGCTTAATCACCAAAATTCAAGGTGACGTATTTGTGTGTGTGTATATATATATATATATATATATATATATATTAGTATAAGAATAATTCTTGAAAATATACAGATACGTCTCAAGAAAGGTTTCTACTTATTAACTTTATATTTACAAGATTTTTTAATGTCTGACTGTATGCATGAGTGGTTTTCATGAGATTATTTACTATTGTAAACTAATTATTATTTTGATTATATTTTATGTGTAGCTAAAATGAATACTTTCATCAACAATAACAAGTTCAACAAGAAGAAAGTGGTGTTCATAATGGGAGCAACATGAACGGGAAAATCCCGTCTCTCTATTGACCTTGCCACATATAATTGAGGAGAAATAATCAACTCGAAGAAAATCCAAGTATATTAGGGACTTGAAATTGATAAAAGCAAGATCACACACACTGAGAAACAAGGTGTATGACACTATTTGTTAGGTATATATATTTATTTACAACAATATTTATATCAAATGACTAACTAGATAATTTAATAGTAGTAATTGTAGATTCTAGTGGAAAATATACTTTACTATTAAAAAAATTATTTATTCCAATTCTGAGAAAGTTAATTTGATAACATTTTCTTAGTTAAAATTAAGCTAGATTCCAACTTCACTGCTGAAGCTTTTTGTTTCCAAGTTATTGTCTACATAGAAAATTTTTTGAAGACTCAACGTGTTCCAATTATTGTTGGAGGGTCAAATTCGTATATTGAAAAACTTGTGGAAGACCCTGTGTTCATTTCTAATATAAGTATGAGACTTGTTTTATTTGGATTGATGTAGAGTAATCAGTCTTGAACCGTAGAGTTGACATGAAGGTTGATCAAATGATCAATGTAGGTAATTTTTGTAATAGTTTAATGTATCAATCAAGATATAATCATGTATCTAGCTTACAAGTTTTCTTATATAATTTTCTAAATAATGTTTTTGGTTATCAAATCTATGTTCCACTAATAAAACTCTTCTTTAAATTTATGTTGCATGCAGGGCTAGTGGATGAGGTGCAGTAGATTTTCATTGTAGATGCAGATTACACCAAAGAAAACCGACCCTCCGTTGGTGTCCCCGAAATGGACAGATATTTAAGAGAAGAAACAAATATAGACGAAGATGATGAATCAAAGAAGATGATTATTCAATCGTCAATTGCTAATATTGTCAAGCACAAAAAGATGGACGTGATGACACTCATCTTATCTCACCAAGACAAAGTCAACCTTAAACTCAATCATTACAATAAAGTGCGGAAATTTTATAATTCAACCAAAAAAACACCCCCAAAATCTGGTGTCAAGTGTACAAGCCTCTAATTAAAGTATAACAATTGACTCAAAGAAAGACACAAGTCTCAAATGACCTTGTTTCTGGAATAGAACAAGATCATATATAGGAGTAAGAAAGTCTGCTTAGATGACAAACAACTACCTCACAAATCTCCAAGAAGCCTCGAAAAATAAGAGAATAAAAAGTATCACAAAATCTAGGTTCGTAACCTACAAAAATTATAGAAGCAAGGGGTGAGTACCAAACCACACGGTAGTCAGCAAGTAAACCTTTAAACACAAGTTAAGGGAATAGAATACAAGTACGCCTACCACCCCAGCCGAACGTCCACAACTACAACCTGCATAAAAATCACCCGAACCTAACAATTCAACACAACAACAACGCTCTAACAATTACATATCCTCAATAACAAGCTCAATATTCATCAATCACAACCATCACATGCATAAAACCAACCCAACCTGTTAGTTTGCAGGTTACATAACACACGACTCAACAACAACACTTTAAAAAATTTATATCCTCAATAATAAACTCACTACTCATCAATCACAACTTCTGCAGAAAGGCACTCACAAGATCAGCAACACACAAGATCAAGTTCATCAATGATAAAAATATGTAATGCAATGCCAGGTATAGTGATGCATGTCTGACCTAATGATACACACTTGTTGCCTCTCAGTCTGAGACCCATGGGGGACATATCTGTCCATGAATTCATCGCGGTGCGCGATACAACCCTTGATAATAGTAACTATCACGGCACGCGATATGTCCCTCGAAATATAGTATCCATCGCGGCGCTCGATATGTCCCTCAAAATGGTACATCCTCTTTAATTTCTTATTCTTTCTCAATTCACACAACACTTGTCACAACCATGTCTCAGAACTGTGCAAATGGCATGTTCACACAAATAATAAGGAGATGACCATTTTCGTAACATTGCACGATTCCCAACAACAAAATCATGATACAACATCAACAATGATTCAACAAGTCTTTCAAACCATTCTCAACACATCACACACAAACAATTAATCACAGTTATAAAACTCCCAAAAATTCCATAATTTCTATATAAAACTTTTTTCCTTTAATATAGACATTGACCCGCCCGCCCCTTTGGGGGTTAACAAAAAGACACGTTAAAATCATTCCTCTTATCTCATAATACAATTTCTAAGTCTTTCCAGAAAAAACAATCAAATGCATGTGAAAATATTATAATAAACCTCAATCACTGAATCAACAACAACATATCAATCACACATTCGGGTAACACTCAACTTAACACAAATGTACTAACCTAGAATTTCAAATAGTCCAAGCTCATGACCTTATACCCAACAATAAATTAAAGGCTCCAACTCACAACATAAGCACACAAACTAAGCTGAACAAAGAAGCATGTGACAACCTAAGTTTCACACCACCTGAGAGCAATTTGTAAAGATATTAACGACTCCAAGGTCAAGAATTAACCTATACTAAGGCTTTCAAGCTGAAAACTATACTAAGCAACCCAAAGATGTCCAAAAATTGACCATCGATCATGCAAAGGTGCAACTAGTCCTAAAAATCAAACCTATAATTGGATACTACTTAATACATAATTAAAATAATGAGCCAAGTCTAAAACAAGTGAAAGTGTACCCTATCTCGGGCTAAAACCGAACTCGAACATCTACTAAGGAGCTTTTCCCTTTCAAACGGGACTCTAAAAGATGCCACGCTACCAATAACATGACAAGATCACCAAAATAAGAAAAATAATACACTAATCAATATAGGAGTTCAAAAGTGGAAAAACAACCTAAAAATACAATAATTGGACCTGCATGCTGAGTCATAAAATTGACTCTATTATGAGGTCCCAAATAGCTCAAGGAACTTGTGCCCCCAAAACGTGCAAAATCATAGAAATAATCAAGCAAAAACAATCCCACCATTGTTCAAGCACAAAAATAACAAAATGGAGAATCAAGAGAGAAAATAGATGGTAATTACCTAGATAAATGCAAAAATTAGCAAGCCCATCGAGTGCCCACACAATCCAACCTTCGCCACTAAAAAACTCCAAGAGAAGCTCAAAAAATTAGCCAAGGACTCAAATCTTTTATGAAAATGCATGCTGCAAGAAGGGCTGATCTTTTAAATAACTGCGAGGATATTATCACTCCAGGATCGCAGAGCCTTGTCTGTGAACAAGGATATTAGGGACTGGCCTATTGCGAACGCGACAGGAGGCCCACAAACATGGAGGCCAATGCTCACACAACATGTGAACGAGGAGCTCCTTAAACGAATGTAGAGGCCACAACAGTTACACTCCATAACCACGAAGGGCAGGTTGTCAACCACTCTATGAGTGCGGGAAAGGGCTTGTGATCATAGAGAAGGGAATAGTGCTACACCAGCAACACTGTATCAACAATATACCAAGTTCAAGAATTTCGGGCTCGTGATTCTTACAGAACCAGTGAATGCAACGAACTATGGTACCCAATCAAAATAAACATTTTAGACTCAACACAATTGATGAAAACACTAATGGAGATCGTCTCATCAGATTGTTTACTCAAGCCGACACTTGCATGGTAAACACAAAAAAATGACAAATGCCACAAAATCATCCCAAACACGTCAAGATCCGAAAAAAAAGTTTGTTTCTCTCTAAACTTGACATTCGAAAGCAAACCATACTATTTTCGAGTATGTTCATCAAGAATGTTGATTGAATTCAAACTTTGGCCAAAACTTCAAAGTGAAAACACTTAACGAAACAAACTCAAAATGAATGCCTCAAAATCAAAATTGACCGTCCCACTAGGAAAAAAAAAAACCTTATGAGCTAATAGAACTGTTAGAAATCTCATATGACATTAGATTCTCTAGATGTTGACTAAAGTCAATTCTTTCACTACAAAGGACTATTAAAAGGCAAAAATTACTTAAAACTCTTTTGACCACCTCGGGAAGAATGTCACACAATCCAACAACACATAAAATCTATAAGAAAGCTAGGAGAAATATTGTCAAGTGTTTACTAGATCCTTTAAAAGTAATTTGTTTTAGGAGGATCTGACACGGATGTGCCAACGGTTGTTGAAGGTTTGAGTAACATAGGTCGCAAAAAATATTTAGTGATTTTCTTGATACCCAAATAAAATTTGTTGTCTTTTTGTTGCAAACAAATTATTATGATTTTGAACACCTCACAACTTTACGTTTAGAATCTGAATCTTTCGTTTTAATTATATACGATTGAACCAGGTAATATCCTACTTGTGCTCATATGTTAAGGTTCATTCCTATGTGTGGGAAGTTCATTTTATGTTTTTTAGGATCATAAGAGACCTCTTGTACTAAGTTGAGTTCAAAACCTTCTTACCCACTAAGTTTTCATACTAGTTCATGCAAGAGTCAACTTCAAATGAACATATATCTTAGCTTATTATTAATTAGGTGGACCATGACCTATCAAATTAAAGTTCTATGAGTCTTGTTTCAAAAGTTACAAGTTTATATCATTTAGAGTTTGGACTATATTATTATGACCGTTTTAGCAGAGACTACGCCAATAAAATTTTTGGAATATGCAACTACTAAATCTATTTATGGGTCATAAATGGAAGTACGACCCGTAGTTTTAAGTCATACAATCAACTTCTAAAATGCATTTTTGAAGGTTTGATTATTACCGTCCCAATTACGGATGGTAAAGACATCTATTGGTTTAACTTTGGGTTCGTGAACTTGTTTTTAGGCCTTATGTCCAATTATATGAATACAAGGTTTAAACCCAATTATGAGCTGTAATTTAAGCCCGTAGAATGAACTTCAGAAAGTCGATTTGAAGCTTCATTTTTCACGATTCCACTTATGAGTTGTAAACAAATCTATGGTTCATCCTTTCAAATCATAGATTAAACTTTAGAAACTCTAAATTATGGTCCGTAAATCAAAGTATAGAATATTAACCATAAGGAAATATGAAAAAATGATCATGATACCTCCATCCTTAATTAAATTACTGATTTAGGTGCTACAAAAGAAGAACTTCCATATAGAGAGTGCACAAATTGACTAATAGGTATCCAAAACTCATTGGTGAGATTATCAGAATTTGCTTCAAGTAGGATATCAAGGGAAATAACACACGCCATACGAAGAAGTTTTTTATTTCCAATATCAAACAAGTAAGCTTGTATATTCGAGCCTTATTAATGTATAAGATCTTAAAAGAGAGTGTCATTTATTTTAATGGGTTTTAAAACAAATCTGATAACTCTGACCATCAAAACAATAGCAGCACCAAGTGGAGACAAATAAAATAAGTGACCATTGCACAAACATACAAATAACTTCAAACATAGTAAACACAAAAAATTGAAAACAAGAAAATCAATTCATGTCTTTTGAACTCTTTGTGATTAAATTAAAGAAGATGCCAATTTTTGCAATATGTTGTAGTCAAACATTTGACATTATTAAAACATAACTTCATCCAAGCTAATAAGTAAAGATTATGTCATGTAATAATTAAAGAGAGTCTTTATTACAAGTTTTAAAAGAGTAACACATTCTATGAGCATAAAATTTCCAGCATCATTTCCAGTTTAATGGGTTCACAGGTTCATAGTAGTATCAAGAAGCACCATGTAGTACATAAAAGAAAATATATTTAAAATTTATCCACTAAATCAGTCTTTTCTATACATAAAATAATAATTGTGCTTCAATTTTAAGTAAATCAAGTCAACTTTATAAAATTATTGCAAATCATATCGGTCATATCATAAAAGAATTAAGAAGCACTAAAATATCAGTGATACTAATAAATGCAAGATCCGAATCCCTAATAGGTTGAGTCGGCATTATAAAATTATTACTGATCATATCGCTTTATTTAAACACATATGAAATAAATATTAACAATAATATTTATAATTTGCTTTATAGATGTTGAGGTGAGTAAGGATGGGTGTAGCTTGAATCTTCTCACCCTTACCCTTTAGAGATTGAGGCATAACAAAACAATTCAAAAGATTGTTAGAGGCTTCAAATTCATCTGAAGATGGAGAGATGAAAGAAACAAATTTAAGAGAAATGCATCTACAATATTGTCCTTCCATATCAAATCACAAATAAGTTGAGTTGATTATATGAAATCATCACTCATCATATCATTTTTTATAAACTAAAAAGTTAAAACATTATGCATGTGTTTATCAATATTTCCAAATTTATTCTTCATATAATAGAGCCATCTAGTTAATTTTTTTCCCTAAGAGGCAAAAACACTTCATAGGAATTTAGAAGAACAAAATAGTAAATAAAAATTTATAGTAATTACCCTAAACTCAAAGAAGTGTCAGCTTCACCAACAAAATTATGCTCCATAGCTAATTCACGTTGGAGTTCTCCAACCTGAATTTGAAAAAATATTTCTAAATATTTTATTAAATAAAATGTAATTATAATAATAAATTAAGAAAAACTAATAATTATGCATCACCCTTATAATAGTTAGAATCAAATAATTATAAATTTTAGTTAGATTTAATGCAACTTACTTGTTCAATCTCTTACCATAAAAGTAAAAGAAAAGACATTCTTATCTATAAAGGGTGATAAATTAAATATTCTTCAAAAAATATCGTTTAAAATACTTTTTCTAAAATCATGACTTCGAATTAGCAGATGTATGTGAATAATTCATCACATTTATCGTAGTATAAACATGCATGTCTTTCAAGTGTCCTAACTTACTTTATCGTACATGTCAATAAGTCATTTATGTGTAAATATTTCATTCCATCAAATGATTCTTGTGATTTCAGATGAGTTTAACTATATGAGAATTAGGAAAAATTCAAAAGACTTGATGTTGTAATATAATAAATACTTAATTAATAAAATTAATATATATACCATGTGATCCTTGACGTTCAAAAGTCCTTCATTAGACATATTCTCCATGTTTAAAGTCACAGAATCCCACTTCACATTATATTACATGAAAAAAATATATAGAATATTATTAATTAATATCATCAAAAAAATAAAGACATGATATAGATATTAAATATATAAAAATTGCAATATAAATTCATTATATATATTATTTGTTTTAGCTTAATAGACTTCACATATTTGTCCCTCGAGCTATCCTAATCAAGTGTAAAAGTTACACTATATGCCCATGGACACACTCCATTATACCTCCTCAGGATTCATGAGCGCCCTTGTTGAGACTTGATCCACCACCACACTGAGGGAATGTCAAAATTTGCTACTATGTTTGTCATACCATAAGTTCTTGAGAGATATATGTGTTGCCTTCTTCTATCCACAAGATCTGATCGATTTATCAATCGGGTTACACCATCATATAACAAAATCTTGCAAGCATAAATAGTATGTGGAACTTGTGTCATGCCTTTTAAATCCCTGTACTTTAATTTTCTCTATCATTATAAAAGGTGACAAAACTCTTTGAAATCGAAAGATTATCAACCTAGAAACTTGACAGTCCTTCTCCATGATCCACCCTCTTTTTTTCCGCGTTTTGTTGTAAGTGTAACATATGGAACCAAATCTCAAAGCGGGAAATACTAAATTCATATTAGTCTAGGCCTAAAAAAACAATATTACTAGTTGACTATATCATTACACCTTGGTATATGCTCAAAAAGTATGTACATTTTCGTCATTTAAAGTCTATATTTCTTAAGAAAAGCAAAAAAAAAATACATTTTAATCCGTTGAATGTTATATGTGCTTAATCATATATTATAAGAATAAAATCATAAATCCTATTTTTTAAAAAAATTAAATTATCGAAGAACACACCTTTGCATTTTTTGCAGCATTTCTACCTCAACTTTTAGCGCTTCCAACTCGGTCCTAAAAATAATTTTATATAAGAAAATATTTAATTTAATCAATTAATTTATTTTAGAAAAAAATTGTTTAATTTACTACCTGGAGTGCAACGGTTTTAACTATTGCTTGCTTGAAAGATTTTGACACCTCATTGTATATGTTCAATATACTTTCCATCCTTAAAAAAAACATGTTACAAATAATAATATTAATAATAATATTAATAAACACTAAATATTTTACTTCAATAATAATTTATCACTTAATTATAACAATAATTAAGAATTTCTCACTTAATCATTAGAGGATAACCATTGGCAAAACTAGAAACAAAATATCAATCGATTCGTTAATCTAGCATCCATTATAGACTAACAAATGACAACTTTAGAAATAACATTATATTCATTCTTACTACTACGGAATAGTGCACTTACATGTCTTCTTAGATGTGTTATATATATATATACATATTCACATTATTAGGAGTCCTAGACCGAGTTGGAAGCGCTAAAAGCTGAGGTAGAAATGCTGCATAAAATGAAAAGGTGTGTCCTTCTGTAATATTTTTTTAAAAAAATAAAGGATTTATGCTTTTATTCTTATTATATGTGACTAAGCATGGTAATTAGGATTTATGCTTTAGATTCATGGGTAATTATCGTCGGGAAGGGTTTTGGCCTGAAGTTAATGGTGGGAAAAAGACTTATCTACATAATAGGATCATGGGTTTGGCCTAGGGTTGATGATTTTGATAAAATACGGGTAATTAGGCCTCATTTACTGAGCCTTGCATTAATTTGTTGGTTTTAGACCACGAACAAGCGGAAAGAATCCGGAAAGGGAAGATTCAAGGGTAATTTGGGGGATTCAAGATTGGTTTCGAGGTAGGTGATGGTTTGATTTCATGTTTATGTGATGTATGTTGGTAATTTCTTCATTGTAATGCATGTATGTATGCGAATATAGCATTGTTGATCAAACCTAATGAAATAAGTATGAATGACCAATTGTACGCCATGAATCAACACTTGATTGTATGACTATGAGTATGTACATTATGGGTGTGAATGTGGTTATGGTTGTTTTGATTGGATTGAGTGTCACGTTCTGATACATACATTGGATCGGGTGTCACGTTCCAACACGTATATTGGATCAGGTATCACATTCTAGCACACTAATTTGGATCAGGTGCCACGTTTCAGTACACTAAATGTTTGGGTATGGGTTCCATGAGAGGATAATTTAATTGTCATATTTACATGTTATTAAGAATGTGGATTTTTACATTGCTCTTGAAATGATAATTGTGTATATATTATGTACATGTCATGTTTACTATGTTGTGACTTCCTATATATATTTGACTTACTGGAATAGCCGCATGGTCCTACCAATTTACTATGGTTGTGTATTGATACTGCACTTGATCATTCTTTGTTGAGTACATGTTTTCTTCAGGCGGCTATTGATAGACCTCAACTAGGAGATCAGTGATAGAGATCAAATTTCAAGGGTGAGCCAGTTCTTTCGGGCTGCCATGGAGTTCTTCCTATTGTTTAGTCCATTTCCTTTGGACTTAGACTCTTTAGTTAGTTCTTATGCTAGTTAGGGTTGAACCCACCTTTCTTAGATTTGTTGAATTTAGATGTTTTGGTACAATGACTTTCAGTTCTAGGGGTTAACTTCCGCAATAGTTGATTACTTGTTCTGTTTAATTTCCGAAGTTTATGGGAACTCCTTATTTCTTTTGTCATTTAAACCTACTTCTGTATCTTTAAATGCCTAGCTTTTTCATTAAGTTGTTTAGTTGGGTCGTAGTAGTGGTTCTCCCACTGGAGGGTTAGTGTGGGTACCAATCACAATGGTCTAGGTCATGAAAGGTGTAGCTTGAGACTTCTTGGCCGCCTTCCTTGCTCACCCTTACGGCCTTACCCTTTAGATATTGGGGCATATCTAAAAAAGTTCAAAAAGAGTGTTAGAGGCATCAAATTCCTCTTAAGTTGGAGAATTGAAGAAAAAATCTTAAAAAGTCTAAGAGAAATACATCTACAATATTGGCCTTCCATATCGGAATCACAAATAAGTTGAATTGATTAAATGAAATCATTAATCATCATATCATTTTATATAAACTAAAACCTAAAACATTATGCATGTGTTTATCAATATTTCCAAATTTATTCTTCATATAATAGAGCAATCAAAGTAATTTTTTTTCCTAAGAGGGAAAAATTATAAATAGGAAATTAGAAGAAGAAAAAAAGTAAATCAAAAATTGCAATAATTACCCTAAACTCAAGGAAGTGTCAGCTTCACCAACATAATTCTTCTCTATAGACAATTCACGTTGGAGTTCTTCAACCTGAATTTGAAAAAAATATTATTGAATATTTTTTGTAAATAAGAATTAAGTATAATAATAAAATTAAGAAAAATAATAATTATGTATCGCAGTTATAAGATTTAGAATAAAATAATTGAAAATTTTAATTAGATTCAAGGCTACTTGTTCAATCTTAGCCTTTTTCTCCTGCAAAAAAAGAGACATTCATAGACATAAAGGGTTTTCAACTAAATATTCTTCAAAAAATAATATCGTATAAAATACTCTTATTGAAATTCATTACTTTGAATTAGCAGATGTATTGATTAATTCATCACATTTACCGCAGTATAAACATGCGCTTCTTTCAAATGTCCTAACCGACTTTATCGTACATATCAATAAGTCATTTGTAAGTAAATATTTCATTCCATCAAATGATTCTTGTGATTTCATAGGATTCTAAATATATATTAGAATCACGAATGGTTCAAAAGACTTGATACTGTAATATTAAAAATACTTAATAGAGGAATCCGTAGCAAGAGGTTGCAGTCGAGGCAGGGGTAGAGAAAGACGAAGAGGAAGAGGAAGAGGAAGAGGAAGGGGTAGAGATCAAGGAAGGGTAGCACTCTCTATGAATGGACCCCACATTAAAAATGCTCCTAGGGAAGAGGACCCTCTTGCGCCCCAAGAAGGGGTACAACAGAACGTAGAAATAGAAAGTGGAGGCTGTTGGACTAGATGAGGAGGTACAGGCTAAGACTACATGTATACCTCTCTTATACCCAAGTTTTAGCTCAATAAATCATTGATGTGTCCAAGATTTGGACTCATTTAGGACTTTGTTTTGATAGTTTTATTGTCCTCAAATGCCTAATTTGTGCTAGAAACTAATGTTAAAGCCTTGATTTTTAGGCATGTGGACTAAGGATCAAAGAAAGGACACTAACATGCAAAAAGGAACAAAACAAGCTTAAGAAGTGGAGAAAAGCAATCCTGGTCATCACCAAGACCAATTGGCGAACCGCCTAGTGGCTCTTCAGATAGCCCAAAGTTCTAGTGTGCCAACCTTGAAGGAAGAAACCAAATCGGCAACGGTGAATCACCGATCAGTTCCGTGACAACAAATTAGATCGCTCAAAGGTACAAGACCTGAGATGCTTAAGGCTAATGCAAAATGGCTATCGAATAGGACACTTGGTGAATCGTCGATCGGTTTGGCGAGGCGCAGCTTAATTTGCTGGGTGAAATTTCAGGCTTAATTTTGGGAAACTATAAATTGGATTTTAAAAGTAATTTTAAGGACTTCTCGGCCAGATATTAGAGTTCTCTCCTAGATATTACAGTTCCCATTCTATACTAAGAGTTTTCTTTGAATTATACAGTTTTGGAGGACTTGGAAGGTGGGTCCTTGAATTTCATTCTCAAAAATCATTGTAAAGGCTTGGAGACTCTTACCCATACCTTGGCTAATGCATTTGGTAACCGTTTCTTTGTTTTTATGATGTGTGGCTAAAACCCCAATTCTTGGGGTGCGAATATGTGATTATGGGTTGAATTAGCTTATGGGTATTTATTATTAATAATTTAAATGCTATACTAAAGTGGGTTTAATAATTTCATGTGTTTTAATCTATGAATTGTAATTGCTAATGCAATTCTAACTCTGAGTTCTTAGCTTTCTTCAGAAAGAGATTTTTGCAAAGCTTTTAATTAATGGTTTGTAGGTATTGGGTTGATGTGGGTTCAACTCGAAAGAGTGAATCCTAAATTGAATCCTACCTATTCTATCGATGTGCGTGCTTCCCGGGTAGAAACTGAGGTTCCCTGGATGATCAAGAGAGCTATTACTTTTGTACTGACATCTCTTAGGGATTCTATTGATACCCTCACAGTGAGAGTAGAAATTTGTGAGAGAGGGTAGGGTGTTACATATGTAATGACGGCTAAAGCCGATGTTTCTGAGCTAAGGAAGGATGTGGACCATCTGCAGTCCACAAATTTTACTCCACTATTTGGGACGGTGGAGATCCTAGATGATCCAAGTGTTGATATTCCAGCTTGTGTTGAGGTGCCTCTGGCTACCACCAGAGATGATTCTAGGGCTGATGTTGTTGCTGCTGAGTCTGAGGCCGAGAAAGATGAGGAGTAGCTTGAGGTGTAAGATGAGGCTGTTTATGAGGACCTCGCCGATCTAGAGGGTGCCCTGTTTGAGACATCTAAACAGGCCTCCTTGAGAGATACATCTATGGATGGCTCTAGTGGAGCCAAGGCTGATGAGACACTGGGCACTGATACCCACCCTAAGAGTGTAGCCCTGTGCATTGATTCCCAAACAGATGGAGTGACTGAGATATAGACTTTACCCCAGGCTTAGCCTGGCAGGATAACTTTTTACTTCCTTCTATGTTGTTTTATTAACTATTCTGTTTGTAGTTGCATTTGAGGACAACTTCTTATTTATGTTGGGTGAGGTGAGGTATTTCCATACCTACCTTTTGTGATTTTTTTGTGAATATTGGGCTTATTTGTCTTATTGATATATATCTTGGTTGTTGAATTGTGTTTTGGATGTTTTAGCTTTTGGCCCATTATTTTGAATGAAAATGGTTTTTGAACCTAATTTTAAATTTTGCCACCTTTTTTATGTGTGATTGTGGTTGTTCTTGATCAAATTTGAGTGTCAGTTGTGGTCAATACCAATGATTTGAATAGTGATGAATGTACGATTACGCTGAGGTAAATGAAGTTACATAGGCAATATGTAAACTTTTAGCATCTCGCTGTGACTAGCTGGTTGTCGAATGAGTCTCTTTTGTGGTGAACATTGCATGCTAGCTAGAAAGTGTGGAGAATTGTTTGATATTGGTACAAATGACTTTTGTGATGAGATTACTTTGAACATTGTGTGTGATGACACCTAGAATTTTCCCCATTGGTCCGGTTGGTTGAGTGATGCAAACATTTTAAATGATCTTAGGCAAGAATATTGAAGAGTGAACCAACTTGACAATATACCTCTTTTGTATCCAACCTTGTCAGATGTGTGAACCTTGCTTGGCACCTTTTGAGCCTTACACTTTTTCTTAGAAGAAACTTGAGCAATTGTGACCTCTTTTTGTCCATTCACCCATAAGTTTCTTATAGTATGGTTTGTTTGAATAGCCAACTTAGGCCAAAAGCCTAAGTTGGGGGTGTGGTGAAAAGAGAAGGAAAGTTAAGAAGTGTGAGAAATCCCCCTTTGTGTAATTGATTTGAAAAATATGGAGCCCCTCCATGTAAAAAAAAGAGAGAAAAGAGAAAAGGAAGAAAGAAAAGAAAAAGACCAAAAAAGTTGTGAAATAAAGTACTGAATATTGCAAAAGAAATGGGGTATTCGGTGGTTCATATGATGTTAAATAATGGGGTGGACTATGAGCATGTTTGAAATGATTAAGAAAAGAAGGAAAGTGATATTTAGACCATACTTCATGAAGGTAGAAACCACTAAGCCTAAATGACCATACATTTACACTCAGCCTCGTTACAAGCCTTGGAAAGACCTTTGTGATCTAGAGTGAGCTGAAACGAATATTGATTGAAATATAAAGGCAAACCTATGGGTGAAGTCATGCATGTGTTTATCTTTGTGAGTGTGAGAGTTGTATATGATTTCGGGACTTTAAATTTTTGAGAAATTTTGTGTGAATATGGAATCATCTTTTTTTTTTTTTTTTTGTGAGGGCATTTGAGTACCTTTCTTGAGCTTGAACTTGCATTTGAAGAAAGTATTGTAACATGAGCATCTTTAATAATGGTGAGTCATAATTTGAATCTTTGAGTGCACAATTGATCATTGTATGAGTAATTTGAACCTTGTTGTGTTCATTTTTGTTGAGTCTTATGTAGCACTATTTGTAGACATCCTTATTGAATTGTTGATCTTGAGTTTTACTTGTGGACAAGCAAAATTTTAAGTTGGGGGTGTTGATGAGTCCAAGATTTAGACTCATTTAGGGCTTTGGTTTGATAATTTAGTGTCCTCAAATGTATAATTTGTGTTAGAAACTGATGTTAAAGCCTTGATTTTCAGGAATGTGGACTAAGGAGCAAAGCAAGGGCACTAACAGGCAAAAAGGAACAAAACAAACTGAAGAAGTGGAGAAAAGCAATCCTGGTGATCGCTAAGACCACTCGGCGAACCACCAAGTGGCTCTTCAGACCTCCCATAGTTCTAGTGTGCCAGCCCTAAGGGAAGAAACTAAATTGGCGACAGATATGGGCAGTTGGCGAATCACCGATTGATTACGTGACAACAAATTGGATAGCACAAGGTTACATAACTAGAGATGCTAAAGGCCAATGCAAAATAGCGATGGAATAGGATACTCGACGAATTGCCGATCGGTTCAGCGAGGCGCGACTTACTCTGCAGAGTGGACTTTCAGGCTTTTTTTTTGGGAAACTATAAATTGGATTTTAAACGTAATTTTAAGGAATTCTCGACTAGATATTAGAGTTCTCTCCCTGATATTACAGTTTCCATTCTAGACTTAGAGTTTTCTGTGAATTTTTAAGTTCGAATTGTACAAAATTGGAGTATTTGGAAAGTGGGTCTTTGAATTTCATTCTAGGAAATCATTTTAAAGGCTTGGAGACGCTTACCCATACAATGGCTAATACATTTGGTAACCGTTTCTTTGTTTTTATGATATGTGGCTAAAACACCTATTTTTTGGGTGTGATTATGTGATTATGGGTTGAATTAGCTTATGGGTATTGATTATTACTAATTTAAATGCTAAATTGAAGTGGATTTAATCATTAGATGTGCTTTAATCTATGAATTGTAGTTGTAAATGCAGTTCTAACTTTAAGTTCTTAGCTTGCTTGAGAAAGAGGTTTTTGAACCAATGGTTTTGATTAATGATTTGTAGGTGTTGGGTGGATGTGGGTTCAGCTCAAAAGAGTGAATCCTAAACCAACTCTAACCCATCTTGCTCGTGAGAGAGGATGTATTAAGGTTGTGGGATGTTCTTATTTGTTAAGCTTGTTGATGTTCAAGAGAAATAACTTTAATCAAAGTAGTTGTTCGAGAGAATGCTATTTCAATCATAGCCCAACTTACACACTGATCTTTAGCTATTTATTAGTAGTTTAAAGTACCCATATAGCGAAATTTGCCTATAATCAATCACATTGCGAGAATTCCTCTCTATATTATTATTTCCTTGTTGTTTCATTGCGTCGTAGATGATAATTGCAAACCAAAAAAACCTCATGTGACATTTGTGTCACCCCTTTTAGACTTGCTTAGAGGTCTTTTTCAATAATTTCTATTCCTATAGTTGATTAGACCATCTTCGTACTTCCTAATTGAATTTGAACACATACTGCTCCCTGTGGGTTCGACCCTAACTCTTCGTTGGATTTTATACTACTTAACGATCGTTTTCACCTAGAATTGAATGAGGTGTGCTTGAAGGGTTTGTCAGTGCTGGAACCCTTCCAGCAGTGCAAGTTACTCAACCTCCGATCAACCGCGTTGTTACTACTACTACTACTCCTAGGATAAATAGAAAATTAGGCACTGATGCCTTTTTCCATACTTTATTGGGTTTGGTGATGACTGGCAATAAGCATGAGATGTTGACTATGTTTCTGAAGTTGAAGGCACTTGTGTTCATGGTTACGAGAGTGAGGACGCATATGTGTTTATTTTGGATTGCTATGAGAGGCTTTATAAGTTGGGTATTGTACATCAGCATAGGGTAGAGTTTGTGACCTTCCAGCTTCAAGGTGAGGCTAAATAGTGGTGGAGGGCCTATGTGGAATGCAGATAGTTAGTTTTTCCCCCACTCGCTTGAACAAAATTTTATGCTTTGTTTCTGGAAATACATGTGCCCCGAACTTTAAGAGATCATAAGAAGGACAAGTTCATGGCTTTGGAAAAGAGTCGTATGACTGTAGATGCTTAAGAGGCTAAGTTCTATGCCTTGTCTAGGTATGCTACACAATTGGTAACTACATATAAAGAGAGGATTCATCTATTTGTAAAAGGATTAAACCCCGAACATTAGGTATTGTCTATTCATATGACTTCTATAGGAAAAAGCTTTAATGAGGTGACTGACTTTGTGAAGAAAGTTGAGGGAGTTAGACGTGATGGGCAGGCTAAGGCTTTGGCTAAGAAGGCTAAGAACACATGTAACTTTTAGGGTTCTTAGTCCAGAGGTTCAGGTAGGCCGATGCTTGTAGCCCAGCCGATTTAGTCTGCCATGCCCACTGCTATAGGTAGTTACTCGGGCACTCCACAATAGAATTTTATTCAGGATAGCCAAGGAGTCGCGTCTTCGGCTTGTGGCAGATCATCATTTGATCATACTTTCTACAATTGTGGGGAACCTAGGAACAGGAGGACAGATTATCCCCAATCACACATGATCTATTCTATGCAGCAGCAAACTAGAGTAGCGGTACCCGCAGGAAATAATAATAATGGTAGAGGGCATATACAAGGTGGGTGAGGAGGAAATAAGAGAGGACGTGGAGGCCGGGGAAATAGTAATGCAAGTAGAGGAGCAGAGTAGCCAGGCAAGGAAGTTGTCCGCGAGGATGACAGGGTTCAGTGTTATGCCTTTTCGGGAAAAACCAAGGCTGAGGCGTCTGATGTAGTGATCACAGGTATTATTCGTGTCTGTGATCGGATGGCTACTATTTAGTTTGATCTGGGTTCTACTTATTCATAGTATCAATTTAGTTTGCCTTGTTTTTTGATACGATTTGTGATATACTTGATGTCCCTATCCATATTTCTACCCCGGTTGGAGAGGCACTCATAGTCAGTCATGTGTATCGTGCTTGCCCTATCTTGTTTGTGGGTTTTCAGACATGGGCTGATTTTGTTATTTTGGATATTACTGATTTTTACTGATTTTCCTGGTATGCCTCCGGATAGAGATAAAGATTTTTGCATTGACTTGGAACCCAATACTCACCCCATTTCCATCCATCCTCATCGCGTTGCTCCGGTAGAATTGAGAGAGCTTAAGGATCAAATCTAGGAGCTTCTTGATAAAGGTTTCATCCGCCCTAGTGCTTTCCCATGGTTTGCTTCTGTCTTGTTTGTTAAGAAAATATATGGTAGTATGAGGATGTGCATAGACTACCGACAGTTGAATAGGGTCACCATTCGAAACAAGTATCCGTTTCGAAGGATAGATGATCATTTTTACCCGTTGTAAGGTGCATCATTTTTCTCTAAGATTGATCTAAGGTCTGGTTACCATCAATTAATGTTTATGGCTGAGGATGTACCCAAAATAGCATTCAGAACTTGGTATGGGCATTTTGAGTTTTTAGTGATGTCGTTTGGATTGACCAATGCTCCTGTAAATTTCATGAGTTTGATGAATGGTATGTTCAAACCATTTCTTGATTTGTTTGTTATTGTTTTCATTGATGACATTTTGGTCTATTCAAAGAGTAAGGAAGAGCATGCCGACTATCTTCGTATTGTTCTGGGTGTTCTTTGGAGACAAAAGTTATATGCCAAATTTTCCAAGTGTGAGTTCTGATATACTTTAGCTACCTTTTTGGGGCATGTAGTTTCAAGGGAAGGAGCAATGGTATATCCTCAAAAGATTGTAGCGGTTAAGAATTGGGTATGTCCTAGCTCTATGACTGAAGTTAGGAGTTTTGTAGGGCTCACTAGCTACGATTGTTAGTTTGTGAAAAACTTTGCTTTTATTGCCACACATCTAACAAGGTTGACCAAAAAGAAGGTATATTTCAAATGGACCAAAAAGTGTGATGATACCTTTAAAAAGCTCAAGACTCTTTTGACCACTGCACCTATTCTGGCACTATCGGTGGAAGGTAAATATTTTATTATTTATTGTGTGCTTCATCTTCGAGTATTGGTGTTGTGTTAATCCAGACTAAGAATGTTATAGCTTATGTATCACGGTAGTTGAAGGTGCATGAGATGAATTACCAATACATGACTTGAAGTTGACAACAATAGTGTTTGCTCCTAAGATTTGGCGGCATTACCTTTATGGTGTCAAGTGTATGGTGTTTACTGATCATCGTAATCTACAACTCGTATTCACTCAAAGGATTTGAATTTGAGACAATGAAGGTGAATTAAATTACCTAAGGATTATGATGTGACCATTAAGTATCATTCGGGCAAGGCTAACATAGTGGCAGACGCACTAAGCCAGAAAGAGGTGAGTATGGGTAGTCTAGTTTACTTGAGTGTATCTAAGTGACCTTTGGCTAAGGAAATTATAACTTTGGAAACTAAATTCATGCAGTTGGGCATCTCAGAAAAAGGTGGGGTGTTAGCTAGTATTCAGGTGAGGGCCACGTTAATTGAGGAGATGAAGGCCAAATAGTTTAATCATGAGAATTTATATGAACTTATAAAGAAGGCAGTGTCCGATAAAGCCCAAGACATGGCTCTTGATAAGGGCGGTGTGCTCAGCTTAAAAGGAAGCATTCCTGTTCGTCTAGTAGATGACTTGATTCAGAAATGATAAGAAAAGCTCATGGTTCACAATATTCCTTTCATCCATATAAGATCAAGATGTACCGAGATTGGAAGCAACTTTGTTGGTGGTCTGGCATGAAAAATGACATAGTTGAGTTTGTGGCTAAGTGACAAAACTGACAACAAGTAAAGTATGAACATCAAAGGCCTGCAGGTTTGCTTCAGAGAATGCTGATTCCGAAAGGGAAGTGGGAAATGATAGCTATGGATTTTGTGGTTGGTCTCCCCAAAACTTTCGAAAATTTTGATTCTATTTGGGTAGTGGTTAACGGATTGACTAAGTCAGCTCATTTTATTCCAGTCAGGATAGACTATAATGCTCAGCAGTTGGCTAAGGTTTATGTGAAAGAGATAGTGAGGTTGCATGGGTGCCCCTTTCTATATTCTTAGACCGTGGTACGCAGTTCACATTCAATTTCTGGAGGAAATTGCATGATGAGTTGGGAATTTAGCTCACTTTTAGTACAACTTTTTCATCCACAGAAGGATGGGCAGTCAGAAACTACTATTAAAGTGTTAGAGGACACGTTGAGGGCATGTGTGATGAATTTTGGAGGACATTGGGATAAGTTCCTACCATTGTGCTAGTTCTCCTATAATAATAGTTATCACTCCAGCATTGACATGGCATAGTTCAAGGCACTTAATGGGAGAGGATGTAGATCATCCATTGGATGGTTTGAGGCTAGAGATGTGAAACCTTTGGGGGTTGATTTGGTGAAAGAGGCTCAAGATAAGGTGAGGAGTATCCAAGCTAAGCTTCTAGCACCAAAAGTCGATAGAAAAAATGCAAACCATAAGTTAAGGGACATGGCCTTTCAAGCCGGTGAGCAAGTTCTTCTAAAGGTGTCGCCCATAAAGGAGGTAATGATATTTGGTAAGAAGAGCAAGCTTAGTCCTAGATACATTGGTCCATTTGAGATTCTTGACTGTGTAGGGATAGTGGCTTATAGATTGGCCTTATCCCCTAGATTATTTGGAGTTCATCCAATGTTTCATGTGTCCATGTTGATGAAGTATCATGGGGACAGAGATTACATCATTAAATTGGACTCAATTTTGTTAGAGAAGGACCTTCAATATGAGGAGGAGCCCATTTCAATTCTTGATCGTGATGTTCAAAAGTGGAGGACCAATGAGATTAAGTCTGTGGAACTTGAATGGAAGCACCGTCCGGTTGAGAAAGCTACTTTGGAAACCTAGAAGGACATACGAGACGAGTTCCCTAGTTGTTCGATGAATCATGTACTACCCTAACCTTACTTAAGCCCCTTTTTCCTAGTTGTCACTCAGGGACGAGTGATGGGTAAATTGGTATTTCACTCATTCTCTCCAAACGTACCGAAAAAGAAGAACTCGCAAATATTTCTCTCTCTAGAACTTGAAGAAGAAGATGGATTCACCTAGGGTTTCAAGCTAAAGTCTCCATTCCTCCATTGAAGATTAACATTTGGCTTCAAGGGATGATAGTTTTCATCCATGGGTTCCTTCCATTCACGGAGTTCCAAAATACTTTTATTTCAAAAGTTAGAATTCCCCAATTGAGTTAGGGTTTTCTTCAATTGTCATGGATTCTTTTCATTATTGATTTAAATGATTGAATTATGATCTCTTATGCATGAATTGATGAAATACTGTGGTTTTATGATCATATTTTATGGGATTTTGATTATGAAGGATGAGTTTTATGAAATTAAGCATGTAATGATAGATTGGCATGATTTTATGATGAAATCCATTGCTAACCCATGTTTTCTCAATGTTGATGATTGAAAAGGGTTTGAAGCCTTGAAAGGTAAATTATGGAATTATGCATATTCTTATGAAAGTTATGAAAATAATTTAAGGATGCTTTGAGAGTAAAGTATTCATAATGATGTTAATGTTGCGTTATTGAAAGGATTTTCTCATAAACAGATGAAAGTATGACTGTGAAACATTTTCTTACATAATAAGGATTTTAAGGTTAAATGGTTTTCTCACCTAAATGAATCAATGATAAGGAGCTATCCGAATGAAACTTAGCTTGGATTGGCTAGATGAAAATAAGAACGAGTAAGAAATAACTATTTCGTGGGATTTATGCTTAACACTGAGAGGATATTGAGTGGAAGCTCTCTCGTTAGTAGAGGCCGGTTTCTACTAGAATCTCTTTATCCCTTACCTATGTGCCCCATAGGATGATCGTCTAGATGGACATCAGCTAGTGAATCCACCGAAGCTAGAAGTTCATAGGTTTACCTTGGCAAGTAGGACAACCTTTTTCGGTGTGGGACACACTGGGGGATCATGTGAGCTCACATGGTCTCTATGTCGGTTAAGACTAATTCCCCACATTAATAATGAACTAAGGTTACTTCAAGAAGTATCTCATATGTGTTCAAAGGCTTTAAAGAATGTTAGCTTTCATTGACTATGTCTTTTGAATTATATTTTCTAACCCTTTTATATCATGTTTTAGCTTTGTCAATTGCATGTCATGAATTGTCCTCTTTAAGCTTGATTTAAATGTCTTATGCATAACTATCATACTTGGTACATTGTTTTGTACTAATGCATACTCTTGCCTATATTTTCCCAAATGTAGGGTTCAACAGTCAGGGTCCTCAGTTTCGTGGCTAGTGGTTGATTTCGAGATTCTCGACCTTAGTGAGTCCTCATGGTTCGAGGACTGATTTCCATTGTTTAGTTTCTATCTTGTGTTTCACTTTTGAACATGTTGTATAGGCAAAGCCCAATTTCATTCTATAGTATTAGATGATCATTGCGACAAGTGTTTCAGACTTCCGCTTTTCTTTATAAAACTATTGGACTTGAAATGTATTTTAATCTCTTATCTTGTATTTCTTATGTCATGAATGCTAAGTGGCTTGTATGGGGTTCTTCAAGGTCTTATACGGCATGGTACATCTAGGGTGTACCCCTAGGTTGTGACAAACATTGTAATAAGACCACAAGGTTTAGAATAGTCCTAAAATATCTCATAAGCCACGTCAAGTAGAGTCTTGTTCATGAGTGTGAAGCGCACCACATTTATGAATGAAATGCTACAAGATGTTTAGAAAAGTCCACTTGTTTCACTACTCTTATGTCATGCGATAGAGTTTACTTTATAAGGTCTCTCTCCTAATCATTATTTGATGCTCTACAAGATATGGCTACTCGAAGAGCTTATACTAGAAGGAATATGAGGAAGAATGTGGAACAAAAAGCTCTTCCCTAAGCTCCTCAAGTTCTGGTCGATCTTTTGGCCAAACAAGTTACTAATGTGGAGTTTATGGCTGCTTTTCAAGTATTGCCCCAAGGCATGACATCCCAAGCCGATAGGGAGGCTGCAGTTCTTGTAAGTCCAAATGTGAGTACGACGACATCTAGAGTGAGGGACTTCACCAGGATGAATCCTCTGGAGTCTCATGGTTCTAAAGTTAAGGAAAATCCTCACGAGTTCATTGATGAGGTTTATAATGCCTTGATGATCATTGGAGTGATGCTGGTGGAAAAGACTAAGTTGGCCGCTTATCAACTAAAAGGTATTGCTCAAACTTGGTTCAACCAATGGAAAAAATGGAGCCCCTTGAGATGATGGAAGCTAAGGTGCTTGAATTCATCAACCTTCGTCAAAGAAGTATGAGTGTGAGGGAATACACTGTAAAGTTCACACAACTATCTAGATATGCTTCAATAATTGTTGCCAATTTTAGGGAAAGGATGAGAAAGTTCATTTCAGGTTTGTCCAAAATGGTGGCTAAAGAGTGTCGAATCGCCATGCTATTTAATGACATGGATATCTCTCATCTCATGGTTCTGTACAACACATTGAAGAGGAGAAACTTAAGGAAAAGTCTATGGAGACAAAGAGGTCTACAACTGGTGATAGAAATTTCTCATATACAAGGTCTGATAGACATGGTCATCTTAGCTTTTGACAAAGGTTTTTCGGTCAAGGTTCTTCCAATGCTCTTCCTAAGTTAAAAAAAGATAGGGTTTCTAACCCTAAACCTCAAGGAGGAAATGGTAGTAGATCTTCATTGCCTATATCTATGTGTGGGAAGAAGCATGGGGATAAGTGCCTCGACGACATGGATAGTTGCTTTTGTTGTGGTAAGAGTGGTCATAAGATGAGGGATTGCCTATTGCTTGCGGCAAGAGGAAGAAATGTCAAGCAAGCTCGTCCTAGTTGTTTGGGTTCCAATGCTCCTAAGCAAAACTAATTTTATGCACTTCAGACTCAGGTGAGTGAGAAGGTTCTTCCGATGTGGTTAGTGTTATATTAAAAGTTTTCCAACTTGATGTTTATGCTTTACTTGATCCAGAGGCTACATTGTCTTTTGTGATGACATATGTGTCTGTGAGGTTTAATGTTCTTCTGGATATGTTGTTAGACCCTTTTTATGTCTCTACTCTTGTTGGTGATTCTATTGTGGCTAAGAGGGTCTATAGAAAGTATCTCATTTCCTTGTCCCATAGAGTGCCTGTTGTTAACTTGGTAGAGCTTGATATGTTAGACTTTGATGTTATTCTTGGTATGGATTAGTTGCATTCATGTTATGCTTCTATTGATTGTAGAATTCATGTAGTCAAGTTTAAGTTTACGAATGAGCCTATCTTAGAGTGGAAGGGGGGGGGGGGATTTTATGCCTAAGGGTCAGTTTGTCTCTTATCTTGAAGCTAGAAAGATTATTTCTAGGGGTTGCATTTTTCATTTAGTTAGGGTAAGGGAAGTGGATTCTGAAACCCCTACTCTTGAGTCGGTCCCCGTTATGAATAAGTTTTCGAAAGTGTTCCTAGATGATTTATCCAGTATTCCTCCCGAAAGGGATATAGAATTTGGTATTGACCTTCTCCCAGATCCGTAACCTATTCTTATTCCTGTTTATAGAATGGCTCTGGCAGAACTTAAGGAGTTGAAAAACTAATTGAAAGATTTGTTGTATAAGGGTTTCATCCGACCGAGTATCTCTCCATAAGGTGCTCCAGTTTTGTTTGTTAGGAAGAAATATGGTTTTCTTTGTATGTGTATCGACTATCATCGGTTGAGCAAGGTGACCATTAAGAATAAGTATACTCTTTAGAGGATATATGATTTTTTTGAAAAACCTCAAGGAGCAAGTTACTTCTCCAAGATTGATCTTCGATCGGGTAATCACCAATTGAGAGTGAAAGAAAATGATATTCCGAAGATGACTTTTAGATACAGGTATGGTCATTATGAATTTTTAGTAATGTCCTTTGGGTTGACGAATGCTCTGATGACAGTTGTGGATTTTATGAATAGGGTGTTTAAAAAATACCTTTATATGTTTGTGATTGTGTTTATTGATGATATATTGATCTATTTGAGAAGAGAGAATGAGCATATTGATCATTTGAGGATTGTGTTGCAAATTCTAAAGGACCAACAACTCTGTGCAAAGTTAAGTAAATTTGAGTTTTGCCTAAGGTCCATAGCTTTTGTTAGTCATATTGTTTCAAGTAAGCGTATTGAGATAGATTCTAAGACGATGAATGTGGTTAAGAGTTGGACTAGACCTCTAACTCCTTCGGATATTAGAAGTTTCTTGGGTTTGGCCAGTTACTATAGATGGTTTGTTGAGGGATATTCTTCAATTGCCTCTCCTTTGATGCTTTTGACTCAAAAGAAGACTATGTTCATATGGTTCAAATATTGTGAGAAGAGTTTTCAACAATTGAAAGATAGACTTACCTCTGCTCTGGTGTTGAGTTTACCAGAAGGGACAGATGGTTTTGTGGTATATTGTGATGTCTCGAGAATCAAGTTAGGATGTGTGCTTATGCAAAATAGAAAAGTTATTGCTCACACCTCCATGGAACTTAAGATGTATGAGAAGAATTATCCTACCCATGACCTTGAATTAGCAGCAGTTATTTTTGCCTTAAAGATTTGGAGGTAGTATTTGTATGGTGTTCATGCGGATGTTTTTACAGACCACAAGAGTTTGCAACATATGTTTAACCAAAAGTATCTGAATCTGCACTAAAGAAGGTGGGTTGAGTTATTGAAAGATTGTGACATGAGTGTTCTCTATCACCTCGGTAAAGCAAATATGGTGGCAGATGCTCTTAATAGGTTATCTATGGGTAGTGTTGTCCACATTGAGGAAGTTAAGAAAGAGTTGGTTTGAGATGTTAATAGATTGACCCGATTGGGTGTTCAGTTAGTGGACTCTACCACGAGTGGTGTTATGGTTCACAATGGTTCAGAATCGCTTTTGTAGAGAATGTGAAAGTCAAGCAAATTTTTGATCCAATTTTGGCTGAATTGAAATAAGCAGAGATTAAAAATCCTTTGAGGGTTTCTCCCAAGGGGGAGATGGTGTGCTTAGATATCAAGGTCATTTATGTGTTCCAAATGTTGATGACTTGAGGGAACAAATCTTTTCAGAAGCTTATAGTTCTCGATATTCCAATCACCGAGAGCCACAAAGATGTACCTTGATCTACGGGAGGTCTATTGGTGGAATGGAATGAAGAAGGATATTGCGGGATTTGTGTCTAAGTTCCCTAAATGTCAACAAGTAAAAGTTGAGCATTAGAAACCGGGCGATCTATACCAAGACATTAGTATTCCTACTTGGAAGTGGGAGGATGTAAATATAGACTTTATCATTGGTTTGCCTCAAACCCGGCGGCACCATGACTCAATTTGGGTTATAGTAGATTGGATGACAAAATCAGCTCATTTTATTCCTGTCAAGGTTTCCTATTCGGTGGAGGATTATGCTAAGTTGTACATAAGAGAAATGGTAAAGTTGCATGGAGTTCCTTTCTCCATTATTTCCAATCATGGTACCCAATTCACTTCTCACTTTTGGAGGTCTTTCCAAAAGGGTCTTGGTACTCTTGTTAAGTTTAGTATGACATTTCACCCCAAAACCAATTAGAAAGCAAAGAATACTATCAAAACATTAGAGGATATGTTGAGAGCTTGTGTGATTTATTTTAACGATAATTGGGATGACCATTTTCCATTCATTGAGTTTGCCTAGAACAATAGGTATCACTAAAGTATTGATATGGCTACATTAGAAGTATTATATAGTAGGAGATGCAGATCTCCTATAGGATGGTTTGAGGTCGGTAAAGTTGCCCTAATAGGTCCCGAGTTTGTACATGAAGCCATAGAGAAAGTTCGACTTATAAGAGAAAGATTGAAAATGGATCAAAGTCGACAGAAGTCCTACGTCGATTTGAGAATAAGGGATCTTGAGTTTGATGTTCATGATTAGGTTTACTTGAAAATATCACCCATGAAAGGTGTAATGAGAATTTGTAAGAAAGGGAAGTTTAGTCCCTATTATGTAGGCCCATATTAGATTTTAAGATGTGTTGGTAAAGTTTCTTATGAACCAGATTTGCCTAATGAATTGGCATCGAGTCATTCGGTTTTCCATGTCTTTATGTTGAAGAAATGTTTGGGTGTACTGATATCTATAGTTCCCTTAGAAGGTTTGGGAGTTGAGGAGAATCTTTCTTATGTGGAAGTTCCGATTGACATTTTAGACCGACAAGTTAAGATGTTGAGTAATAAATAGGTAGCTTCTGTGATAGTGTTGTTGAAAAATCAATTAGTTGAGGGTGCTATTTGGGAGGCCGAGGCTGATATGATGTCCTGATATCCTGACCTTTTTCGTTCTACTCATACTCTAACTTGATGGAATGAGTTATTCATGGTTTGTTCTTTGTTTTGGTGTCATGTGTGCTTTAGATCCCATGATTCCCTTATTTTATGCATGTTTATGGAAAACTAGTATTTTGAAAAGAAAATGAGTTTATGTGATTGATTACTCTCATGTTGTTGTGCATTGAGTATAAGTTGCCTATAGACTTGATGAGATGATATGTTTATCTTGGAGTGATGTTTCCTCTTTGTATATATGCATTTAGTGTAAATTTCATGAAGGTTCCATGAGAGAATGTTGAGCATGCTTTTAGCTTGGAAAAGGTAGTTTCTCCTTTGACATGAGAAATGTTAAAATTTCATGCATATTGGGATGCTAGATCTAGTTCCTATTCCCTTGTAATGCATTGAATATGTTAGCTTGGAGTTGATATTTTTCCTCCTCGGATGTGTGCACTTAGAGATATTGCATTTATATTGGGCTGCTAGTTTCTATCTTCTTTATGATGTTGAGTATGTCTTAGCTTGTAGTCAATATTCCTCCTTGGTTGTGTGCATTTAAATGAAGTTGCATATATGATGGGTTGCTAGTTTAGAGTCATTTCCTTCTAAGTGATGCCAAAAATCTCATTCGAGGATGAATGATCCAAAGGGGGAAATATTGTAACAACCTGTATTCGAAAGAAGGTATTATGGCTGACTTTAGAAAACTACAGGTGCCAACAACGAGGACCAACCACGGCTCATGGATTGGACCACAGACCGTAGGTGTGGTCTGTGGATGGCCCTCCCAGTAAGGTCCTGAAGATAAAAATCCACGGTCTGACCAACAGACCCTTGGGAAGACCACGGTCCTTGGTTAGGGGCCATGGTTCAAGACCCCAAAAATGGGTTTCTGACCACGAACAACATATGTGCAGGACGACCCGTCGGCCTAACCACGACCTGTCGTGAGTGGTCTATCTGTGGTGGATGGCAGTTAAGTTCAGGGGTAGTTAGGTCTTTTCCTAATTAATTAATTGCTATACTATGTCGTTTTACCCTTCATTAAGATCCCTATATAAGTGATTTCAACCCCCAAATCAGACCATTCACTCATTCTCTCCAAACTCACCAAAAAAGAAGAACTCTCTAATATTTCTCTCTCTAGAACTTGAAGAAGAAGAAGAAGGATTCACCTAGTGTTTCAAGATAAATTCTCCATTTCTCCATTGAAGATTAGCATTTGTCTTCAAGGTATGATAGTTTTCATCCATGGATTCATTCCATTCATGGAGTTCCCAAATCCATCTATTTTAAAAGTCCAATTGAGTTAGGATTTTCTTCAATTGTCATGTGTTCTTTTCATTATTGATTTAAATGATTGAATTGTAATCTCTTATGCATGAATTGATGAGATACTATGGTTTTATGATGTTTTCCCCTATGAACTTATGTAATCCCCATGTTTTCAAGTTATGATCCTATGTTATGTTATTTTAATTACGAAGGATGAGTTTTATGAAATTAAGCATGTATTGATAGATTGACAGGATATTACGATTAAATCCATAGCTAACTCTTGTTTTCTAAATATTGACGATTGAAAGAGGGTTTTGAGCCTTGAAAGGCAAATTATGAAATTATGCATATTCTTATGAAAGTTATGAAAATACTTTAAGGATGATTTGGGAATAAAGTCTCAATGATGAATTTAATTTAGTGTCTTTGAAAGAATTTTTTCATGAACACATGAAAGCATGATTGTGAATGGCTTTCGGACATAATAAGGATTCTAAGGTTGAAAAGTTTTCTCACCTAAATGAATCAATGATAAGGAGCTATCCAAATGAAACTTAGCTTGGATTGGCAAGATGACATGTCATTCCATGGATAATAAGAACAAGTAAGAAATGACTATTCCGTGAGATTTATGCTTAGGACGTAGAGGATATTGAGATGGATGCTCTCCCATAAGTAGAGGCCGGGTTTCTAGTAGCATTCTCTTTATCCCTTACATATGTTACCCCATAGGATGATTGTCTAGCTAGACATTAGCTAGTGGATCCACCTAAGATAGAAGTTCATGGTTCTACCTTGGCAAGTAGGACAACCCTTTTAGGTGTGGGAGATACCAGGGGATTATATTATAACGTACATTGTCTCTGTGTCGGTTATGGCTGATTTCCCACATTAATAATGAACTAAGCTTACTTCAGAAGTATCTCATATATATTCAAAGCCTTTAAAGAACGTCAGCTTGCATTGACCGTGTCTTATGGATTATGTTTTCTAACCCTTTTCTATCAGGTTTTAGCATGGTCAATTGCATGTCATGAAATGTCCTCTTTTATCCTGATTTAAATGTCTTATGCATGGATATCATACTTGGTACATTTTTTTGTACTAACATATACTCTTGCCTACATTTCTCCAAATGTAAGGTCCGACAGTCAGGGTCCTTAGTTTTGTGGCTAGTGGTTAAATTTGAGATTCCTGAGCATGGTGAGTCCTCACGGTTCGAGGATGGATTTCCATTGTTTAATTTATATCTTGTGTTTCACTTTTGAACATGATGTATGGGCTAGTGTCAATTTCTTTCTATTATATTGGATGACTATTAAGACAAGTGTTTTAGACTTCCACTTTTCTTTATAAAAACTATTGGACTTAAATTGTTTTTACATATCTTATATTCTATTTCTTATGTTATGACTACTAAGTGCCTTGTGTGGGGTCCTTCGTGGTCTTATACATCATATTACATCTAAGGTGTACCCCTGGGTCGTGACATCAAGCTCCAGTCAACCCTCTGGCCTAGCAAGTGACTAATGTGAAGTTTAGGGATACTTTCCAAGTGTTGGCCTATGCCACGAATGCCCAAGCCAATAGGGAGGTTGTGGTTCCGGTAAACCCAAATGTGGGTACAATGACATCTGGAGTGCAGGACATCACTAGAATGAATCCTCCGAAGTTTCATGGTTCTAGGGTTGAGGAAGATCCTCAAGAGTTCATTGATGAGTTTTACAAGGTTTTGATAATCATAAGAGTGATGTCGGTGGAAAAGGAGGAGTTGGCTGCTTATCAACTTAAGGGTGTTGAAAAAATTTGGTTCAACCAATTAAAAGAGGGGAGGCCAGAAAATGCGGGTCTTCTCTATTAGGAAAAGTTTAAAGTTGCTTTCCTTGATAGGTTATTTCCCATTGAAATGAGGGAGGCAAAGGTTCTTGAATTCATCAAACTTTGTCAAGGAACTATGAGTGTGAAGGAATATGCTTTGAAGTTGACATAAATATCTCGATATGCTCCCACCATTATTGTCGATCCTAGGGCAAGGATGAGTTAGTTCGTTTCGAGTGTGTCTTAAATGGATGTTAAAGAGTGTTGTACTGCCATGCTTAATAATGACATGGACATTTCTCGTCTCATGGTCCATGCTCAACAGATCATAAAGGAGAAACTTAAGGAAAGGTCTAGGGAGATAAAGAGGGCTAAAACCAGTAATGGTAATTTCTCTCATGAAATGTCTGATGACATGGTCATTCCAGATTTTGACAAAAGGTATTTTGATCAAGGTTTCTTCAATGCTCCTCCTAAGTTCAACAAAGATAGGGTGTTTAATCCTAAGTCTCAAAAAGGGAATAGTAGCAGATCTCCATTGCCTTTGTATAATTGTGCTAGGTGTCAATAGAAACACGAGGGGTAATTGCTTAGGTGGGAAGGATGCTTTCTACGATTGTGGAAAAAGTGGTCATAAGATGAGGGATTTCCAAATGCTTACGGATAAAGGAAGAGAGGGTAAGCAAGCTCCTCCTAGTGGTTCAGGTTTCAATGCTTCCAAGAAAAATTTGATTCTATGCACTTCAGACTCGTGATAAACAAGAGGGTTCTCCCGATGTGGTTACCGGTATGTTGAAAGTTTTTCAACTTGATGTCTTATGCTTTACTTGATCCCGATGATACCTTGTGTTTTGAGTTGCCATATGTGTCTATGAGGTTTGATGTTCTTCCAAATGTGTTGTTAGATCCAATTTATGCCTCTACTTTTGTCAGTGATTCGGTTGTGGCTAAGAGGGTCTATAGAAAGTATCCCATCTCCTTGTCCTATAGAGTTACTTTTGTTGACTTGGTTGAGCTTGATATGGTAGATTTCGATGTTATCCATGGTATGGATTGGTTGCATTCTTGTTATGCTTCTATTGATTGTAGAACTCGTGTAGTCAAGTTTCATTTCCCGAATAAGCCTCTCTTAGAGTGGAAAAGGGGGAAATTCTATGCCTAAGGGTCAATTTTTCTCTTGTCTTAAAGCTAGAAGGATGATTTCTAAGGGTTGCATTTTCCATCTAATTAGGGTGAGAGATGTGGATTACGAAACCCCCATTCTTAAGTCGGTCCCTATTGTTAATGAGTTTCCAAAAGTTTTCCTAGATGATTTACCCAATATTCCTCCCGAAAGGGAAATAGACTTCGGTACTGACTTTCTTCCATATACGAAACCTATTTCTATCCCTCTTTACTGAATGGCTTCCACAAAATTCAAAGAATTGAAGGAAAAATTGAAAGATTGGTTGGATAAGGGTTTTATCTGACTGAGTATCTCTCCATGGGGTGCTCTAGTTTTTTTTGTTTAAAAGAAATATGGTTCCCTTGGTATGTGTATTGACTATCACCAGTTGAACAAGGTGACCATTAACAATAAGTAGCCTCTTCCAAGGATCGATGATTTGTTTGAACAACTTTAAGGAGCAAAAGTTACTTCTCCAAGATTGACCTTCAGTCGATTTATCACCAATTGAGGGTGAAAAATGATGACATTCTGAAAACGTCTTTTCAAACTTAGTATGGTCATTATGAGTTTTTGGTAATGTCGTTTTGTTTGACTAATGCTCCAACCACTTTTATGGACTAGATGAAATACCTTGACATGTTTGTGATAGTGTTCAATAATAATATATTGATCTATTTGAGAAGTGAGGATGAGCACATTAATCATTTGAGGGTTGTATTACTAATTCTCAAGGACCAACAACTCTTTGCAAAGTTTAGCAAATATGAATTTTGGTTAAGGTTAGTGAATTATCTTGATCACACTATTTCAATTAAGGGTATTGAGGTAGATCCTAAGAAGACAAATACGGTCAAAAGTTGTCCTAAACCTCTATCCCCTTCGAATAACAAAAGTTTCTTGGGTCTAGCCAGTTATTATAGAAGGTTTGTTGAAGGGTTCTCTTCGACTTTCTCTCCATTGAAAGCATTGACTCAAAAGAAGGCTAAGTTCATATGGTCTGAAGCATTTGAGAAGAGTTTTCAGGAATTGAAGGATAGTTTGACATCCGCTCCAGTGTTGACCTTACCAAAAGGGACTGATGGGTTTATTGTTTATTGTGATGCCTCGAGAATTGGGCTAGGATATGTGCTTATGCAAAATGGAAAAGTCATTGCCTATGATTCCAGGAAACTTAAGATCCATGAGAAGAATTATCCTACCCATGATCTTGAATTAGCGGTGGTTGTTTTTGCCTTAAAGATTTGGAGGCACTATTTGTATGGTGTTCATGTTGATGTTTTCACCGACCATAATAGTTTACAATATGTGTTTAATCAGAAGGATCTAACTATTCACCAAATGAAGTGGCTTGATTTATTGAAAGGTTATGATATGAGTGTTTTTTATCACCATGATAAGGTGAATGTGATGGAAGATGCTCTTAGCCAGTTATCTGTGGGATGTGTTGCTCACATTGAGGAAGATACAAAGGAGTTGGTTCGAGATGTTCATAGATCGGCCCGGTTGGGTGTTCAATTAGTGGAGTCCACCAAGGATGATGTTATGGTCCATAATGGTTCAGAATCATCTTTAGTGGCGGATGTGAAAGCCAAGCAAGGTCTTGATCCAACTTTGATTGAATTACAGCAAGCGGTGCTTAAAAAGTTTGTAGAGTCTTTTTATCAAGGGAAAGATAGTGTACTTATATATCAAGGTCATTTACGTGTTCCCAATGTAGATGACTTGAGGTAACATATCACATTGCTCTCAGTATTCCATTCACTCAGAAGCCACCAAGATTTATCGTGACTTGAAGGAAATCTATTAGTGGTATGGGATGAAGAAGGATATTGCAAAATTTGTCTGTAAGTGTCCTAATTGTCAACAAATGAAAGTTGAGCATCAGAAACTGGGAGCTTTGTCCTAAGACATTCCCATTCATTCTTGTCAACATTTCGTATACGACGAAGGACTATGCTAGACTATAATTGATAGAAATGGTAAACTTGCACGGAGTGCCGTTATTCATTTTTTTGATCTTTGTACACAATTCACTTCTCAGTTTTGAAAATCTTTCCAAAAGGGTCTTGGTACTCTTGTTAAGCTTTGCACAATCTTTCATCCACAAACCGATGGGCAAGCGGAGCATACTATACAAACCTAAGAAGATATGATGAGAGATCGTGTGATTGATTCAAGGGTACTTGGAATGATCACTTGCCTTTGATTGAGTTGGCATACAACAATAGTTATCACTCAAGTATTGGTATGGCTTTATTTGAGGCATTGTATGGTAGAAGGTGTAGATCTCCTATAGGTTGGTATGAGGGTGGTGAAGTTTCCCTAATAGGTCCCAAGTTGGTACATGAGGCTATGGAGAAAGTTAGACTTATTAGAGAAATCTTGAAATCGACACAAAGTCAACAAAAGTCATATGCCGATGTAAGAAGAAGAGATCTTGAGTTTGATGTTCATTATTGAGTTTACTTGAAAATCACACCCATGAAGGGTGTGATGAGGTTTTGTAAGAAATGGAAGTTTAGTCCTCGATATGTAGGCCCTTATCAGATTTTGAGATGTATTGGTAAGGTTGCTTATGAACTTGAATATCCTAATGAATTGGCATTGGTGCATACAATTTTCCATGTCTCTATGTTGTAGAAATGTGTTGGTGATCCGACATCTATTGGTCCTTTAGAATGTTTGGGAGTTAAGGAGAATCTTTCTTATGAAGAAGTTCTGGTTGAGATTCTAGACCGGCAAGTCAAGAAGTTGAGAAATAAAGAAGTTGCTTCCGTGAAAGTGTGGTGGAGGAATCAGTCAGTTGAGGAAGCCATTTAGGAGACTGAGGTAGATATGATGTACCGATATCCTTATGTTTATGTGCATTTGAGTATGATTTGCATATAGACTTTATGAGATGCTGTTTTGAACATGCTTTATCTTGGAGTTGATATTTCCTCCCCGGATATGTGCATTTATGTGATTGCATGCATATTTAGTTGCCAGTTTAAAGTCCTTTTCTTCTTGGTATATCTACCATCCCATTCGAGGACGAATGTTCCGAGGGAGAGATAATGTAACACCCAACAAATAAGAAGTCTAGCAAAGGAGCCAAGTGGAAGGTCATAAGTCCATGACTAAGCCATGGCACTCTTCATGGAGCCCCATACAGGCTGTGAAAGGCACCAGGACTCGTGGTGGTGCTCGCTGTTGCCTTCTAGTGTTTGGCCAAGAGGGGGCCCCTCCGACGAGCCCTTAGACAGGTCGTGGTAAGCCACTTGGCTCGTGGTGGTGGCCGTGAAAGGGAGGCAGAACCACCTCTAGGCTAGCCTCCTCCCATGAGCCACTAGACGGCTCGTGAAGGGCTAGGCGGCCCATGAAAGTGGCGTGTGGAGGGGCTGGACTTGCCAAGCCACTGGTCTATGGACTATGACTGCCTAGATGGATCATGGACCCCTAGACGGCCCTTCTGGGCCTCCATTTGGAGGTTCGCATCAGTCAAAAGTTCAGGGCCGCTGGTATTTTTCTAATTAGTTTATCTTGATACCATGTCGTTTTTACCTTAACCTAGAACCCCTATATAAGTGATTTTAACCCTAAAACTTACCCATTCAAGTCATTCTCTTAAATTTACCAAAGAAGATCAATTTTTCTTCTCCAAAATATTTCTCTGTCTAGAAAACTTAAGTAAGAAGGGTTCAACCTAGAGTTGCAAGGCAAGTATCAAATTCCACCATTGAAGGAAAGCTTTTGACATTGAGGTATGATAGTTTTAATCCACAGAATCCTTCCATTCATGAAGTTTCCAAATTCTCCTTTTTCCAAAGTTAGAAATCCTAGTTGAGTTAGGGTTTTGTTCAATTGTCATGGGTTCTCTTTATTATTGATTTACATGACTGAATTATGATCTCTTATGCATGAATTGATGAAATACAATGATCTCTTATGATGTTTTCCAATTTTGATGATGATGTGGATTTTGAATTATGAAAGAAGAGATTATGAATTGAGCATGTTCTTATGAGATTTATGTAAATGTTTTAAGAATGCTTTGAGTGTGAAGTATTAATGATGATCACTTTTTTTGGTGTTGTTGAAAGGATTTCTTATAAGCAAATTAAAGCATGATTTTGTGAAAGGACATTCTCACATAAAGGATTCTTAGGGTTGAAAGGTTTTCTCAACTAAGATATGATTCAAAGATCTTAAGAGCTATTCTAATCAAACCTAGCTAGGATCGGTTACTTTATTGGACCTTTCCATGGATGATGCATTACCTAGCTTTGATCGATTATTGAATGATACCTTTCCATGGATAATAAGAATAAGTTAAGAAAATGACTACTCCATGTAAATTATGCTTTGCACCAAGAGGATATTGAGATGGAGATTCTCCCGTTAGCAGAGGTTGGGTTTCTAGTAGCAATCTCCTTATCCCTTACCTATGTGCCCCCATAATATGATTGTTTCGATATACATTAGCTTGTGGATCCAGAATAACTAGAAGTTCATGGTCTTTCCTTGGCAAGTAGGGCACCCCTTTTTGGTGCGGGGTAGACACACAATTCCATGTTGATAGTTCACATGGTTTTACATGTCAGTTAAGGCTATTTCCCAAAAAATAAGCAAACTTATGATGAACCAAGGTTACTTTGAGGAAGTATCATAAATATGTTTTAAGATGAGGTTCACTTGCATTGATCATGGTTTTATGACTTAGGGTTTCTAACTCTCAAGATACATGTTTTAGCTTGATCATTGCATACATTTTAAAATGTCCTTTTTAGCATGATTTAAATGTTTTTGTATGACTATTATACTTGGTACATTATTCTGTACTAACTCTTACTCTCGCGTATATTTTCCCAAATGTATGGTCTGACTAATAGGGTTCTCTGTTTCGTGGCTAGAGGTTGATTTACATAATTCCCAAGCTTTGGTGAGTCCTTATGCTTTGACGAAATATTCTCATTGTTTTCAATTTTTGTCTTACTTTTAGTTTTGTACATGATGTACTGGCTAGGCCTGATTTCATTCTATTGTATTAGGTGGCTATTGAGACAAGTGTTTTAGACTTCCACTTTACTTTTATAAAACCTTTGGACTTGAAATATTCTCCTTTATCTCTTTTGTTCTATTTCTTATGTAATGAATAATAAGTGGCTTGTATGAGGCATCTCAGGGTCATATATCCTATGTTATATCTAGGGTGTACCCCTGGGTTGTGATAGGAAGGCCCTCAGAGTTTTAGCCTATTGGGCAGTTGGATTAGGGCTTTTAGAAGGGATTTATAAATCCCCGAGCGGCACTCAACTGGTTGGGTAATGCACCAGAGTTGCATGCAGGTTGGGTGGCCTGATGTGGAAATCAGACTTGTTGATTGGGTTGGGGTTTTGGTTGTGTCGGTTCAGAGTTTGGTTTCCTTTGGGTTCAATAGTTGTGGCTTATCTCTGTACTTGTCGGGCTTGTGGGAGTTTGTTCGGGTTCTTCTTTGTTTGTGGTTAAGTGTACCTAGCAGGTCTTATGGTAGGCCTAACTAGGTTTAGGTTAAATATCCTTACATTATCTCTCTGATTGGTTTGCTCTTATTTAAGATGACCTCTATTCGTGTTTGATTCTATCTTTCTCGTTTGATTTTACCTTTCTTGCTCAGTTAGCCTATGGTGCCTACTAGGTACCTATTACTTTGGTATGCATGATGCACTCTACATCTTTTTTCTTGATGCTGGTTCGAGCACCAACTACCACCGTTGAGGTTGAGCTTGCAGCAGTATGTTTTGGATATGACGGTTAGCACATGGCGTTCTGGGATTTCCTATCTCAATTATGTATTTACATTTTGACTTGCCATTTGCTTTTTTAGACAGTCTTGTTTCTGTGGTCCACTTTTGGAACTTCTACTCTTTTAGTAGTTCTGTACATGTGACTTCAAGGTTCTGGGAGGTATCTTTCGTTTATATAGCTTTGGGTTTGCTTCCACCTTCCTCTTATGTGTTCTATTTATTTATGCTTCACTTAGTTAAGGATAGTTTCACCTCAGACCCATTACTTTGAAGTTCTGAGATAGAGTTTGGATTGCCTATTAGAAGGTTTCTAGGCTCCATCATGGCTTGAGAAATCTGGTTGTGACATAATCATTTGAAAATAATTTTATCTTAATAAATAATTAATCCAAGCGATTAATTTATGTTAGAAAAATGTTTAATTTACCACATCGGGTGAAACTGTTTTAACTATTGCTAGCTCAGTACATTCCGACACCTCATTGTATCTGTCCAATATACTGTCCATCCTAAAAAGTATATATTTTACAAAAAATAATGTTAATAAACACTAAAATATTTTAATTCGATTATAATTTATCACTTAATAAAAACAATACTAAAGAATTTCTCACTTAATCATTAGAGGAGAATCATTGGAAAAAGTAGAAACAAAATATCAATTGATTCGTCGATCTAGAATCCATTGTAGATTGAAAAAGCATCCATTGTAGAGTGATAAATGAACACCTTACATATAACATTATATTAATCCTTACTACTACGTTATAGTGCACTTACTCGTCTTCAAAAGTGTTATCTTTCAATTGGAAGGTTGAGAACTAATTATAAAACATTGGATTATCGGTACACATGCTCCGTAAAGCAGTCACACACATGTGTCACTAAGAGCAAAGAGATCAAATTTGGGTAAGGATTAGTGCTTACGTAAATTCTATTGAAACTTTTATACAAATAGCCGACATTTATTCACTATTAACATTTTCTAATTGATATACATCGTTTATGCTATGATAGAACATGATTTTACATAAATGATATATATATATATATATATATATATATGGAAAGTGTTGCTACATTGGGAAGGGAACTTGGAAAGGAAGTAATGTTCTTTCAGTTTTGTTACAAGATAGTACAAGTATGGAGCTTCTTATAGAAAGGCAAGTTTGAATTTAGCATTTATGTGAGCTAATTAAATCTTGCTTATATGTGGTGTTTATGCCAAATTGGATTATCATACGATGATTAAGTTAATAAGTCAAGGTTAGTACATGTAGATTAACTATGGTTTAGAAAAAGTACAAATTTATCCAGGTTTGACATATGTTTTCCAATTTTCTATATTTTATTCTTGTTTCTAAATTGGTTTAGACTATGTTTGACACGATGAATTTTTTTTCTAAAAAGTAAGTTATATTCAAGAATTGGATTGTCTAAAAGATCATTTAGTGTCTTTTGAGATACTTTAGATCTAGTTAACTCATTTTTTGATTGTGATAAATAGTTATGATAAGTTATATTCAATAATTGGATTGTCTAAAAGATCATTTAGTGTCTTTTGAGATACTTTAGATCTAGTTAACTCATTTTCTGATTGTGATAAATAGTTATGATATTATGGGTCAATATAGTGAAACCCTAGTTTCTGTTTAATATTGTAGTGTTAAGTCCTAAAAGACTACTTTGTGAGAGTTATGGGTTTTTCCTTAGAGAAATGGATCTATAACCTCGACACGTGTCAATGATCGTCGAAAATCCTCATGGTAGATGAATTCCTTTTGTCCACAAACTAGATATTTTTCGAATGATGCAAAACATATTTTGTGTATGCTTGAGATATTATATTACTGATGACGGAACATTTTTCTCAACACTCATAGTAATGTATTTATATTGTATAGATAGATATTAAGAGGAGGTTGAAGTTATGGACAAACAAACTAGATAACGTCACTAATGATAAACTCTACCCAATAATTATTCCCAATGGACCTCAATTTTATCTCTCCCCATTTCTTCTCTCACCTCTTAGGTTCTTTTATCCTTAGGAGGATGATTGGTAAGAGACAAAGATGTTATTTCTTATGTTGATTCTTATTGGGGATATTTTGGAAATTGCTACCGCATTCTAAAAAGGAAATATTGGGGAAAATGTTTTTTTCCATGTTTGGCATTGTATATATAATATTAATATGAGAATGTTGTTGTACAAACGCATGTTGGATTAACATTAAGGTTGGTCATATATTATTCAACTTTCTAGTTTTCATATTTGGTGTGTTTTTAACTATTTCTGTCCAAGTCTACCCCTTAAATGTGACATGATACCAAGAATCCTAAGAGACTTTAAGTTAACCACATGACATAGCATAATACTACGAAAACATATATAACCAAAAAAGATGAAAAACGGAATAAGTCTCAAAATTTTATCATAGAGAAATAGAGAAAACTAAGTATGAATATACATTAGCGGAAGTAAAAATATATGACATAACCTGTAATCATACCGAGTTGCTAGGACAAGCCCTAGCTCACTCGAACATCTAAACTGAAAAGTAAATTCTAAAATGAACATCTCGAACTCATAAGGACAAGCCCTAGCTCATTATGTATTCTAGGCTTATTTTTAAGAGTATAACTAATTCCAAAAACACCTAACCTCTTTATTCACTCTCATTCTCTTCAAATTAAATCCTCTCTCTCACCTGTTCTTCCCGAAGCAATCTACGGTTCGAAGGATCTCAAGTTTCAATTAAAGATTTCATCTTGGTTTTCATCAAGGTATGTGGTAACTTCATCAATGGGTTCTTCTTCATCCATTGAGTACTAAAGAAACCATAATTTCTCAATTATGTTTCTTGCCCAACTCTAGGAATTCATGATTTTCTTATGAGTTCTATTGAATTTAATTTTATGCTTCATGATTTATCTTATTGTGCATGATTTGATCATAATTCATTGTTTTGAATGATATTTTCATGAACCTATGCTGTGCAAGTATTTATTATCATGATTTACGCTATGTTAATAAGTATGCATTAGGTTATGGAGGATTCAATGAATGAATGATGCTTTTAGATAAAGTATACATCGGCTTATATGAAATCATGATTTAGATACTTGATATAAGTGTCTCAAAGATTATGTTATGAAATCATGATTTTTAAGGAGCCATTCTTTTGATGATTATCAGATTTAGGAATTAGTTACACTCTTAAAAATAAGCCTAAAATACATAGTTAATGAATAAAGAGTTTAGGAAACTCCCAACTACATCTAACTTAAAACTATCAAAAAACTTCCACGCATATCTCTACGGTCAATACATTCTTCTATAGATCGTACTGTCCACTCGAGGATCCCAATTACTCAAGACATTGATGAAAAACAATAGGAAGCCATCCTTTATTTGTAGATAATCATACAATACATACAATCCTTCTGGATAACCCAGGGAACTAAAATCACATGTTTCTGAAGGTTATGTCCATGAGACAAACTATAACCCGTATACCCAACTATGTGTCATACCATTGACACGTAAAATGAGGCATGAGGCTTGACATTTTGGAAGTTTCTAAACATCAACTCCACAAAACTATCCAATACACATACATTGATCAACGAACCATAAAGTCAATGCATAAACACTGAACCAACATTTTTAAATTCTAACTTCGAAACTAGATTTTCTGAAACTTTTAACTTTCAATTAATTTAAGCGCTTCTGAGGTTTTACAGGTATGACATAAAGTATTTTTAAAATAATAAATCATTGGATGAGGTGTAGTTACTAGCTAGTTTGTTAGTGTAGTATTAACATAATGAGATCATGATCAAATATGATATTAGGACTTTAGCAAACAAAAATATATTTAGATTACCAAGGATAGTTGTGTATAATTTAAGCCATGTCATGGATTGACGAAGAGTTGAGTTTTCTTCTTTGTTACAATTTCATAAGATGGTGACATTAATGAGATAGCTATCACATACAACATATGATGTGAAATAACCCAAATGATATGTTTATAGAAATACTTACAAATATAAATTAAATGGTTCAAATAACTAATTTGCAATGTATGTATAAAGATGATCAAAGTATACACAACATATACACTAGTTAAGTATAGGCGTGTATATTGTATGTACAGCAGGTATTTGTTTATTTAGTTTAAATATACACAACATACACATTATATACATATTTTAAAAACTAGATCACTCATATATACTTTTTTCATCTTTATACATGACATGACCAATAATCAGACTATGATGGCTTCTACCACAACCACGAGTAGGTAAGAAAAACACACAAACTAGCTTGCGAAAGATAACATGTTAATTATAATAACTACGACCAAGTGGAAACATGAATAAAAAATAATGAATTGGGCCATAGTATAGAATTGTAAATACAATGCACAATATAAAAAAGCACCCCGAAAGTGACAAAGTACAACAAACAAACAAAAGACCTAGGATCACCTGTACATGAGCTACTAAGTATAGAAAGTCTACATATGAAAGAGAACTGACTAATCAAAATAAAAAACATAACTTAGTGCAAAAGAGGTAAAACAAAAAGTCTCGGGACACCATGAGCTCACAACAATCCAATTAAGTTATAGTCACATGAATCCAATGCTTAGTGAGGGTGGATCAAACAAGGAGATGCATGAGAAAAAGATGGAGAAGTGTAGTATGAGTACTAAAACATGGGGTAATCATGAAGCATTATAGGCTAACCGAGCTCAAAAAGCTTAATATATATATAAATAGAAGCACAATGATATTAAGATTACCAAAGATATGTTCTAAGATACAAAAGATAATAATCGAGGAAGAATAATAACCATAAGTCAGTGGATAAGAAACACTTGAAACAAGGTAGTCACTAACACACTCAACAAGCCAAACAAAAGATGATGCGATGCAAGTAATGAATGGGCAGCTCAGTGTGCATATTATAATTTTAAGAAATGTGGAGTATAACCCTGAGTTGAGTCAATGGGCAACTCCTTAATAATATCTCAGACTTATCAACAATGTTCTAAATAGAAGAATGTAGCCTGGATCTGTGTGAACGGACCGCCCAAAAATATACCTCAGACTTATCAGTACAAAAGTATTCCAATATTAATAAAGATTTATACAATGAAGTATTATTGTAATCTTAAGTCATAAAAGCCACAAAAATGGCATAATTTTCATATCAAACTTCTTTATGTTTAAAAATAGACAGTTGCCCACCGTTTTGGTGGTTAAGAAGAAGCCACTAAATAAAAATCATTCCTATTATCTAAATATATTGTTTATAAGGCTTTCCAGAAGTAACAATCAAATGCAAGTTCAAATATTACAACAAAAGTCAATCACTCCATCAGAAACAACATATCAATCACACATTCGGCTAACACTAAACATACCACAAATGTACTAGCGTGGAATTTCAACTAGCCCAAGCTCATAACCTTGGTCCTAATAATCAATAACAGTTAGAATTTAAAGGATCAAACTCACAACATAAGCACACAAACAAAGCACAACCAAGAAGTTTTCACCATCCAAAGCATACCCTAGGCGTAAGATAGCATATAGGACCCTGAGAGGCCCTACAAAAGCCACTTAGCATACATCATACATGATAATAGAAACTCTACAGATTAAAAAAGATAGTTTCAAAAACATAAGAGTTTATAAAAATGTAGCGGAAGTCTAACATAGTCTCAAAGTAATCTAGTACATTAAGAGCAATCCAGACGTAACCGTAGTTCACATACAATACAGAAATTAAAGACAATATGAAATAAAGGTTCAATCCTCGAAACATGAAAACTCACAAATATTCAATATACTAAGATGATCCCTATACTTGAAGATGCGAATCAGAAGAACCCTACATTGATGAAAGAATGTAGGCAAGAGTATGTGTTAGTACATGCAATATACCAAGTGTGATCGCATTACATAGAATATATGAAATCATGCTAAAAGTACTTTTCATGACATGCAATGACAAGTTAAATCATGAGGAAAAAGGAGTTAGAAAACATAAATCGTAAAATATGGTCAATGCAAGCTAACATCTTTAAAACATTTATGCGATAGTTTTAGAAGAAACTTTAATTCATTATTGTGCAAGATTTACCTTTAAGAGACATAAAGAGCATGTCAGCTATAACATGGAATCCGGTATCTACCCCACACCGAATAGGGGTTTCCTGCTTAACAAAGTAAGACCATGGACTTCTAGCTTTTGTAGATCCATTAGGTAATGTATAATAAGAAAATCATTCTATTGGGGCACATTGGTATGGGATAAGGTGATTGCAACTAGAAAAACGACCTCAATCTACATGAGAGATTCTATTTCAATATCCTCTCGATTCTAAGCGTAAATCCCATAGAATAGTCATTACCTTAACTTGTCTTTTCATTAAGAGGCATGAGTAATCTCCACCTGCCTTATCATCCATGGAAGGCACATCATGTAGTCAATCCAAGCTAGGTTTCATTAGAATAGCTCCTAAATCTTGATTTAAAGTTTAGTTGAGAAAACCTTTCAACCTTAATAATCCTTTATGTGAGAAAACCTTTCACAATAACAACAAAATAATTGATGCTATACTCTCAAGCAACTTAATTCATCAATTTCATAAAGAACATGCATATCTTCATAAAACCATCTTTCATAATTAAACACCCACATCATATCATCAAAGTCTATAATCATGGGTTATGCATGTGTTCATGTGGGATTCAACTTAAAACATGCAATTTCTTCAATTCATGCATTATTACACATAAATCAATCAATAACACCAAAATTAAAAAGGAACCAATGAAACTGAGTAAAACCCATAACTCCCATTGGAGATTCTATCTTGTAAAAAAAAGGAGAATTTAGGAACTTAATGAATGAGTCCATAGGTAAATACTATCATACCTTGACGCCAAGTGCTTCCAATCAATTGTGAAATTGGAGACTTTACTTGAAACCTTAGTCTTCTTCTTCAAGCTTTAGAGAGAGAAATATTTTGGAGGATGAACTTATTCTTCATTTAGGAATTTTAGAGAATAAATTAAAATAGGAGATTTTGGGGGTAAAAACATTTAAATGGGTCTCTAATAGAAGGTAAAACAATATAGTATTGGGTTAGAATAATCAGGAAAATACATAAAATCCATTTTTAAAAATAACTGCTGACCTCACCAACGCCCAAACCTACGGTCCATTGGTCACACCATGGATCTTCCTAGTAAGTCGTTGGTGAGATTAGTGACCACTAAATCTTAGACCCGCATCGACGGGGCCCATGCATGGTCCGTGGGTCCATCTGCAGAACATGCACCTCCACGGTGGGTCCCAACTTTTAATCCTCAAATTTCTCTAAGTCTAAACTCACCTATGAGACCTACCTACGAATCGTGTATTGGGTAAAGAGCCGTCCTGGTGAAGCGTATGAAATTACTGAAACTTTGACACTTTTGGAAAAATTTGGACTGGCCAACTACTAGCCTACCTACGGATCATGTGTATGACTAAGAAACAGTTGTGACTTTGTTGGTTCTTGCACCAGATCGTGGAAATCAACACTTTTCCCTTCTTTTAAAAATCTGAGGTGTTACATAAGCACGTGACAACCTAAGTTTCACAAACCTAAGAGCAATTTCTAAGGAAACTAATGCCACCAGATCAAGGAACAACCTAAACTATAGGTTTCAAGCTAAAAAAATACACTAAGGAACCCAAAGATGGGCATAAATTGACCAAGTTCATGTAAGGGTGCAACTAGTCCTAAAAAACCAACCTAACAATCGATACTATGCAATACATAATTAAAATAACGAAGCCAAGACTAAAAGAAGTGAAACTTTAACCTATCCCGATATTAAAACTGAACCCAAACTTCTACTTTTTAGAGATTTTCTCTTACAAAGGACCTCTAAAAAACACCACACTATCAACAACATGACAAGATAACTAGAACAAGAAAAATTATAAACATATCAATAGAGGAATTAAGAAAAATATAAAAACAACCTAAAAATTTAATTATGGGACTCGCATACCTACTCATAAAATTGACTCTTGCATGAGGGCCCAAACATCTCAACGAACTTGTCCCCTTAAATCTTGCCCAATCTGAGAAATAATCAAGTCAAAACAATCCCATTATCATTAAACATCTAAAGAACAAAATGGACAATTGAGAGAGAAAATAGATGGGAATTACAAAGATAAACGGAAACATTATAATCTCCACAACGTTCCCACACAATTCTCCAACAAAATCCAATAATATCAATGAAAAACACCTAGCGAAGATCTCAATATCGGCCAAAGACTTAGGTCTTTTAAAAAATGCATGCTGAAAAACTGGATGATCTTTTAAATAACTGCGAGGATATTATCTCTCCATGATCGGGGAGCTTTGTCTTCGAGCAAGGAGGTAAGAGATTTGATCCTTCAGAAATGCGGTAGGAGGCCCAAAAATGTGAAGGTCAATGCTTACACACCTCAAAAATGAGGAGCTCCATACACGAATACAGAGGGCACCGCAGTAACACTCCACAAACACAGAGTCCAAGTTATCCATCGATCCTTTAATGCAGGTAAGGGCCCGCGATCATGGAAAGATGAATGGTGATACACCAGTAACACTGCATCAGCAATATACCAAATTCATTTATTCCCCCAATGGGCGATCACTATTTGTTGGAAACTCGTGAATTCAAACAAACTATGCTACCCAATCAAAATTCACATTTGAGACTCAAAGGAATTGACGAAGCAACCAATGGAGATCGTCTCATCAGAATGTTTACCCAAGTCAACACTTGCAAGGTAAACACAAAACAAAATGAAAATGCCACAAAATCATCGTGAACATGACCTTGCGATCCAACCAAAGGCTGTTTCACTCTAAACTCAGCATTCTGGGGCTAACCACACAAATGTAATTCTCATTTGAGTATGTTTACAAAGAATATTGACCAAAGTCAAACTTTCACAAAAACATCAAAGTCAAAACTCTGAACAAAACAAAATCAAAATGAATACCGTAAAATCGAAATTGACAATCCCACTAAACAAAAATGGACCGTACGAGCTGATGGAACTTTCAGAAATCTCATATGACATTAGATGTTTTAGATGTTGACTCAAATCAACTCTTTTATTTCAAAGGTCTCAGAAAAGAAAAAACTCAATCAAAACTCTTCTGATCACCTCAAGAAGTATGTCTCACAATCCAACAACACATAAAAGCTACAAGAAAGCTATGAGAAATATTGTCAAAAATTTACTGGTTGTTTAACGTAATTTATTTTAGGAGTATCTAACATGGACGACTGAACTATTTTAGAAAGTTTGAATAACATAGCCCGCAACCAAATATTTAGTGACATTCTTGATACTTGGATAAAATTGGCTGAATTTCTGGTGCAAAAAATATTTAATTAATTCGAACAACTCGCAACCTTACTCTTAGATATACGCTTGAAATAGGCAATAATCTACTTATACTTTTGTGTTGAGGTTCATTCCTATGAGTAGGAAGTGCATTGGAAGTGTTTTAGGATCATAAGAGACCTCTAGTACCAAGTTGAGTTTAATACCTTCCGACCATTTAAGTTTTTCATATTAGTTCATGCAAGGGTCAACTCCAAATGAGCATATATCTCAGACTATAATGAATTAGGTGGACCATGATGTACCAAATTAAAGGTATATGAGTCTTCTTTCCAACACTAAAAAGTTTGCATCATTTAGAGTTTGGGGTAAATTGTTATCTGTTTTACCAGAGACTACCCCAAATAGAGTTTCAAGAATATGTAACTATGAGCACTATTTACAGGTTGTAAATGAAAGTATGACTCGTAGTTTTCAGTAGTAAAATAAATTCTAAAATTAATTACTTTAAGGTTTGATTCTTACAGACCCAATTAGGGATTGTAAAAACATCTATTGGTCGTACTTTGAGTCCGTAATATGAAGTTCTCGAACTTTTTTTAGGCCGCCAGATTTCCAATGATATGAATAGAAGTTATAAACCAAATTATGAGACGTAATTTGGGTCCATAGAAAAACTTCAGACATTTAATTTGAAGCCCATTTTTTTTTTGTAAATCCGCTTATGAGTCGTAAACAAATCCACAGTTCATCCTTTCAATCCGTATTTTAACTTTAGAAACTCTATATTGTGGCCCGTAATCCAAGTACGGACCGTAAATATCTCTCATGGAAGTTGTCGATTAGTTTAAAGTAGGTAATTTTTTTTCTTTTTACACTATTCCTAAGTCTAAGTCACGAGATTACACATATTCTGAAAGGGGTTTTCACGCTCAACACTTAGTTCCTACACACTTAACTACCTCCAACTTAGAAACTATCATACACAAAAGCTAGGGTGTCAAGGCACCAAAGCAATCTCTTCCTCCTAACTCTCATCCTCTTAGGTATGTAAGGCTTCAATGGGAGTATTCCTTCACTCTCATGCCTAAGGTATTTTGATTCTTAAGAATTTTACAAGATTGCAAGAAACAAAGCTATAGTTCTAATGAAATTTAATCTTTCTTCATCAGTTTAAGATTTCATTATTTCACTTTGGGTTTATGACCTTAATACACTAATTTTGCATGATTTTTCTAATCATCCAAACCTTTATGAATTTTAATCATGAAAAACAAGAATGATATGAATTTCAACCTAAATTTAGGTTAGTTTAGATATAACTTTCGAGCATAGTGTTACATATGATTCAAATAGTATGAACATTATATATTGGGAGGACTATTTAGCACTGAGAGGACACAGATTTAGAAAACCCATGTTCCATAACTACGTGCTACTGTTGTCACGACCTAGGGTTACCCCCTAGATGTAAAATGGCGTAAAAGATGCGAAGAGGCCTTATACAAGCCACTTAGCTTTCATAGTCAAGATAATAGAAAATCAAAAAGATTTAAAACATTTTCAACAAAATAATAGTTTTTCAAGCAAAGCAGAAGTCTAATACACTTGTCACAAAAACCATCTAATACAATAGAATCTCAGGACACTGCCCATACATCAATGCGCAAAACTCAAATAAAAAGAACAATAAGGAAAGTAGTGGACATATCCTCTAATGAATGAGGACTCACCAATCTTCAATTCCTCTTCTTATATGGATCCTAGCCACGGGGATGAGAATTGGGAATACCAAACCCTACATGTGGATAAGAAATGTAGGCAAGAGTATACGTTAGTACAACAATGTACTAAATATGATAGCTTGCATAAACATAACATAAGATTTTGAACAACAAATGTCATAAAGCATAATCAATGAACATAATAGATCATTTCAACATGTAAGGAGTACTTCTTGAAGTATCCTCAAATCATACTTAGTCAAGATATGGGTAACCACCTCTAGTCTTACTCATCATGGAAGGCTAATTCAAGCAACCATCCAAGCTTATATTTCGTCCTAATATATCATAGCTTATCTTTTAAAGACATGGGGATTCACCTCTTGCCTTCTTAATAAGGGTCATGCGTAGTCATCTCTTGTCCAACTTACTATGGGATCATGGGTAGTCGCCTCTAATCCCATTGCTTAGGATCATGGGTATTCACCTCTAATCCCATTGCTTAGGATCATGGGTATTCACCTCTAGTCCAACATCATGTGACAATGGTACTCACCTATTGTCTTTCACATTAAGGAATATGGGTTATTGCCCCTTATCCTATTTTAAGGATTATAGGTTATCGCCCCTTATCCTTCTCATTTAGAGGTCAAAGGTAATAGCCTCTTGTCTCATTAATTTCATATTTCTTTACTTAGAATTTATTTTAGGTGAGCAATAGTTTCAACTTAGAATCACTCAATTAGAGAAAGCCATTCACATTCATACATAGGAAAATCCTGTGGGAAAATCCCTTCCATAACAATCATATCAATAATCAACAATCAATTACATATGCTTCACTGTCAAAGCAGTTCTTATCATATATCATGACATATGCTTCAATCTCAAAGCAACTACTATTGTATCTTATTTATACTATAAGAATACACATAAATCCTTAAATTCTCCTTTCATAGAGTAAAACCCATTTTTATTCAATTTCATCTTAGAAACATGGGTCAAGCATGGGTACATGGAATTTCACCATAAAAAGCATTGAATACTATCAATTCATTCATAATCATTCATAATTAAATTAATTGAATCAACATTCATAAAAAACCAATTACTTAGAAGAAAACCTTAACTCAAATTGGGGAATTTCTACCTTTCTATTGGAGAACTTAAGTGCTCCATGCGTGCAAGGATTCAATGGATGAATAAAGCTATCATACCTTGCTATCAAAGCCCACAAGTAATTGTAGAAGGGAGACTTGACCTTGAACCCTCGCTTGAATCTTCTTCTTCAAACTTTTAGATAGAGAAATATCTTGGAGAGAAAGAACTTTGGTCTTCTTCTAGATTTTTAGGAGAATGAATTGAATGAGCTAATTTGGGGGTTAAAATCACTTATCTAGGGTTCTTAGGTATAGGAAAAATGATGTCGTATAGAGATAAAAAAATTAGGAAAAGACCCAACTGCCCCTAAAATAACTACCGACCCTACGACCCACGGACCTTGACTGACGGACTATGGTCTGACTGACGGTTCATCCAGCACTTCCGTCGACCATGGTCAGAAACTATGATTTGGGGGTCTTAGACCATGTACCCTCAACCACAAACTGTGGACCTACCAACGGTCTGTTGGTCAAGGTCATGGTTTTAAATTTTCTTAGCCATCTTTCGGTGCCCATCCATGGACTAGACTAGGGTCCATGGTCAACCTCACGGGTCGTGGTTGGCCTATGATGATGGCATCTGGAATTTATGAAAAATTACTATATTTCCCTTTCTCAAATTCAGGGTGTTACATTATCCCCCCCTTGAGGACATTCATTTTTTATTGGGATTATAATCATCTTATGAAAGAAAGGACTCAAAACTAGCAACCCATCATGCATTCTACTTAATCAAAATACACATAACGAAGAAGGAGTACTGACTCCAAGCTAAGACATTTTTAAAACATCATAAGGGAGTTAGAAACTAGACCTAGCAGCCCAATATACATATGCTTACAAGATTACTCATGTCTGAGCAGGAAATGCCATCTTCAAGCTAAAACATACTCATGTCATCATATCATGAAATCCATATTCGACTCATACTCATATGCATATATTCGAGAAGGAAACATCAAGTCCAAGCTAAAGCATGTTCCAAAACATTATGTCATGTAGTCTATATGCAATTCCTACTCAAAAACACATAAACATGTACAAATCTGTAAAGCTGACTCATTTTCTCAAAACATAAGCTTTTCATGAACATACATAAATAAGGAAATAATTAGAATATCTAAAACACATAGCATCGAAATAAAGAGTAAACCATGAGGAATTCATTACCTCAAGCTAGAGTAGGGGTAGAAGGAAGAAGATGAGTATAGCGGCACATCATATTGGCCTCGGGCTCCCAAGTAGCACCTTCAAATAAATGATTACTCCACAACACTTTCTTGGAAGCAACTTTTTTGTTTCTCAACTCCATGAATTTTCGGTCTAAAATCTCAACCAAAACATCCTCATTGGAAAGACTTTCCTTAACTCCCAAACCTTCTAAGGGAACTATAGATGTTGTATCTTCAATACATTTCTTTAACATAGAGACATGGAAAACCGGATGCACCCTTGCTAAATCATTAGGAAAGTCAAGCTCATAAGAAACCTTACCAACACGTCTCTAAAACTGATAAGGGTTAACATAACGGGGACTAAGCTTCCCTTTCTTCCCAAATATCGTTATACCCTTCATGTGTGAAAATTTCAAGTAAACACAATCATGAACATCAAACTCAAGATATCTTCTTCTAACATCGGCATATGACTTTTCTCGACTTTGGGCTTTTCTCAACCTTACTCTAATAAGTCGGACTTCCTCCATAGCCTTATGAACTAACTCGGGACCTATCAAGGCAACTTCATCAACCTCAAACCAGCCTATATGAAATCTACACCTCCTACCATATAAGGCTTTAAATGGAGCCATACCAATACTTGAGTGATAACTATTGCTATATGCAAACTTAATCAAAGGCAAATGCTCATCCGAATTACCCTTATAGTCAATCATATATCTTCCAAATTTTGGATAGTACGCTCCTCTTACTCATTAGTTTGGGGATGAAAAGTCGTGCTAAGCTTAAAGCGAGTACCAAGACCCTTTTGGAAAGATTTCCAATAATGAGAAGTGAATTAAGTACCATGATCAGAAATGATGGATAAAGCACTCCATGCAACCTTACCATTTCCCTCAAATACAACTTAGCATAATCCTCCGCCGAATAAGAAACTTTGATGAGAATGAAATGGGCCAATTTCATTATTCGGTCTACTATAACCCAAATTGAATCATATTTTCTCCGCATATCAGGCAACCCTAGTATGAAGTCCATATTAAGATCTTCCTACTTCCATCTAGGAATTCCAATATCTTGGAACAAACTTCCCTATTTTTGATGCTCAACTTTCTATTGTTGGCTATTAAGATATTTAGCCACAAACTCCGCAATATCCTTCTTCATCCCATTCAAACAATAGATCTCCCACAAATCACGATACATCTTGGTGGTTCCTGGGTAAATAGAAATTCGAGAACTACGGGCTTCTGCTAAGATTTGTTCCCTCAATTCATCAATATTAGAAACACACAAACAACCTTAATATCTAAGTACACCATCTCCTCTTGGGAGAAATCCTCAACGGACTTTTTGAGCATCGCTTCGTCTAATTCTACTAAGGTCAGATCAACTACTTTCACATCCACCACAAAAGATGATTTTGACCCATTATGAATCATAACACCACCCTTGGTGGAGTCCACTAATTGAACACCTAGTTAGGCCAATCTATGTACGTCTCGTACCAATTCTCTTTTACTTTCCTTAATATTGACCACACAACCCATTGATAATTGGCTAAGAGCATTCGCTACTACATTTGCCTTATCGGGGTGATAGAGAACACTCATATCATTATCCTTCAATAACTTAAGCCACCGTATTTGATGAAGATTATGATACTTCTGATTAACACATATTGCAAACTCTTGTGGTCTGTAAATACATCTACATGCACACCATATAAATAATGCCTCCAAATCTTGAAGGCAAAAAAAATCACCACTAGATCAAGGCCATGGGTAGGATAACTCTTCTCATGATCTTATATTGCCTTGAAGTATAGACAATGACTTTCCTATTTTGCATAACTACACATCCTAAACCAATTCTTGAGGCATCACAATATACCACAAAACCATTAGTACCTTTCAGTAAAGTCAACAGTGGGGCGAAAGTAAATCTATCTTTCAATTCATGAAAAATCTTCTCATATGCTTTGGACCATATGAACATGGCCTTTTCTTTGAGTCAAAGCTGTCAAAGGAGAGGCAATCAAAGAGAACCCCACAACAAACCTTCTGTAGTAACCGGCTAAGCCCAAGAAACATCTAATATTTGAAGGGGATAGAGTTCTTGCCTAACTTTTGATGGCATTCATCTTCTTAAGATCTACTTCAATACCCTTAGTTGGAACAATATGACCATAAAAATGCTACGGACCTTAGCCGAAGCTCACATTTGCTAAATGTTGCAAAAAGTTGTTGGTCAGTTATAATATGCAATAGAATCCTCAAATGATTAATGTGATAATCCTTACAAACATGTCAAGGTGTTGTCTAAACACCCTATTCATCAAATCGATAAATGCCGTAGGAGCATTAGTCAAACAAAACAACATCACCAATTAATGCAACTACTATTATATCTTGTTTATCCTTTAAGAATGCACATAAATCCATAAATTCTCCTTTTATAGAGTAAAACCCATTTTTAAGCAATTTCATCTTAGAAACATGGGTCAAGCATGGAAACATGGAATTTCACCATAAAATCATGGAAGCCTCTCAATTCATGCATAATCATTCAAAATTCAATCAATTGAATCAACATTCATAATGACCAATTACTTAGAAGATAACCCTAACTCAACTTGGGGGATTTCTACCTATATATTGGAGAACTTAAGGGCTCCATGGGTGCAAGGATTCCATAGATAAATAAAGCTATTATTCCGTGCTATCAAAGCCTACAAACAATTGGAGAATTGAGAATTGACCTTGAACCCTAGCTTGAATCTTCTTCTTCAAACTTCTAGAGAGAGAAATATCTTGGAGAGGAAGAACTTTGGTCTTCTTTTAGATTTGTAGGAGAATGAATTTAATGCACTAATTTGGGGGTTCAAATAAATTATATAGTGATAAAATAAATAGGAAAAGACCTAACTGCAACTAAAATAACTGCCAACCCTACGACCCACATACCCTGACCGACGGACCATGGTCTAACCGACGGACCGTGGTCTGACTGACGGTCTGTCCTGCACGTCTATTGACCATGGTTAGAAACTACGATTTGGCAGATTGGACCAGGGACCCTCAACCATGGACCATGGACCCACCTATGGTCTATTGGTCTAGGTCGTGGTTCCAAACATTCTGAGCCATTTTTGGGTGCCCATCCATGGACCAGACTACGATCCGTGGTCCACCTCACGGACTGTGGTTTGCCTCTATCAATGGCACCTGAAATTTCTAAAAAACTATTATATTGATCTTTCTTCAATATGGGGTGTTACAACTGTAGGATTATGTTTCACCACATCAGGAGGACTATTTATGATGTAGCTTCTAGCACCCATACTCAGACTCGTGTCTAGTAAAGTTGCAGTAGTTATAACCAGCATTTGGTGAGTCCTCTTCATTCGGGGACATCCTAGATTAGTTGTTAATTTCTTTACTTATTTGGTCTGAGGTAACAAGGTCAATGTCCTGGTATGTTTATTTCCTTTTGTCTAACAAGTAGAGACTTATTTTAGATATTAGTTGGTTAGTCATCATGAATTTATTTATTTTCTTTTTCAGACTTATTAAGCATATTTTTCCAACTTCCGCAATAATATTATAGGTTATGTTTAGATGTGTTATGCCAAGGATTAACTTGAGGCCACTCATGATTCTGATTTCTGAATATCGTGTAACGGATGGGGTATAGACTCAAATTATGATATCATTATGGTTCAATAAAGTAAAATCTTAAAGATATTCATTACGTCCCAAATTTTTTCCTTTCTAGTTTTCCTTTCTTTTTTTCTCTTTCACTTTCTTTATATAATTTCTACATTTTAACTTTATATTTCTTGAAGTTTATTACCCCTAATCTTTTCTAAAAATAAAATATTTGTATTTGCTTTCACCATTATCAAATCAACACGAGATCCTAAATGTTATGCAAAATACAAATACAAAATATATGTGTAAATGAAAATTATGTTTCTATTTATATAATGAGTATGCGTGCAGAAATAACATAATATTTATCATAATGGAGTATAAAAAATGATCATAATCCCTACATCATTATATAAAATTACATTATCAAGCGCTAGAAATGAAGAACTTTTTTGTTAGGAGCTCACAAATTTTCTCCCTTTGCATGTCTTTATCCCAATTGATCAAACTAGTGGATTTTAGAAAATGTAACAATAAAATAATGAAAAAACATTTTAAAGTAATTAATATATTGTAGGACATCATATTTTGGAAATGGAAAGAAGGAATTCTAAGATAGAGGTTGTGTTTACGTGTCCCATCTACGAGCCATAGATGGCAAGCATAGTAAGGGGAAAATAATTTTCTCAAAATCAATTCTCAATATCAATTTTTATGGTTCTCTAGGATGACCCATCTACTAGTGTACAAGTCATACATAGGTCTCATAGGTGAGTCCCAGACTTAGTGATAGTTAGCTAAGAGCATCCGCCCCTATATTTGCCTTACTAGGGTGATAGAGAACACTCATATCATAATCCTTTAGTAACTCAAGCAACCTTCCTTGTAAAAGATTAAGATCCTTTTTTTTAAACATATATTGTAAACTCTTATGGTCAGTGAAAACATCTACATGAACACCATACAAGTAGTGCCTCAAAACCATTAAGGCAAAACCAACCGCTGCTAACTCAAATAATGGGTAGGATAATTCTTATCATGGATCTTAAGTTTCCTTAAAGAATAGGCAATAACTTTCCCAATTTTCATCAGCAAACATCCTAGCCCAATTCTCGAGGCATCACAATAAAAAATAAAACCATCAGTCCCTTACGGTAAAGTGAACACCAGAACGGAAGTAAGTCTATCATTCAATTCCTGAAAACTCTTCTCACATGCTTCAGACCATATGAAGTTAGCTCTATTTTGAGTTAATGTTGTCAATGGAGAGGCCATCGATGAAAACCCCTCAACAAACCTTCTGTAGTAATCAGACAAACCCAAGAAACTTCTAATATCCAAAGGGGAAAAAGGTCTAGGCTAAATTTTGACCGCATCAGTCTTCGAAGGATCTACCTCAATACCCTTACTTGAAACAAAGTGACCAATAAAATCTATAGATCTTAGCCAAAACTCACACTTGCTAAATTTCGTAAAAAGTTGTTAGTCCTTCAGAACTTGCAACCCCATCCTCAAATGATCGGTATGCTCGTTCTGGCGGACTCAAACTCATATTATTTTTCTATTAATTCTCGAAACCACTCCCTGTGGGACTAATTCCAACCCTTGGTTGGGTTATATCGCTACACGAGATCGTAGGCACTTGAACTGAAGTAGTGTCCTGATACGTGAAGTCAAAATGGCGTCATTTCCAAGGAGTGGTGTTATTTGAGAATTTGTAGTAAGTAGGATTTTCATTCTTGTAAGTCGTAGTTTACTACTTAATATTTAGTTTAGTTTTGTTTGTTTGTGGGAATATTTCAAGGAAAATGAGTGAGAATGAAAGCTATCAGTATCAAACGAATCACCCTCTTTTGAAATTATTGAACCTTAGGGACAATCTCCTGACATTCAAGCAAGTAGGGGTGAAACCATCAAAGAGATGTGGCTAAAGTTCCAGGCAGTATTACACCCACGCCCAAATCATGGGACGTCTGATAGAGTGCTACTGGATTGCTTCTATAAGGTCTTGGACCCAAAAAATAGAAGTACCAGTGACCAATTTTTCGAGGGTTGCTTCCTACAACAACCCTATGAAACATTAGCAAAACTCCTTGACGGAATGGTTAAGACCAACGAGGACATTAAGACAAAACAAGAGTGGGCTACAATGTTAACTCAACTTAATTTCTTAACCAAGAAAGTCACAGAATTGGAAGAGCAGTCTATGGAAAAGGACAAACACTTTCCCTTTCAAAAGTGCGAAAAGGGAAAGAAGCAGGAACATGGGCAAAAAGAAAAAGCCCTCTCAGTCATTCAACACAAGAACGAAGAACTAGATAAGGTGTTGAAAGAGATAAAAGAGAACATCAAAATGTTGATTTAGACGACAACTTCCAATTCCATGATTAATCAGCAACAAGATACCAAGATAAACCAATTGATATGAAGTCTCATTTTACAGAGCAATGAGGAGTCTGCTAATATCACCATGGTCGACTTCGAAGAAGAGGATTTGGTGTTAACTTGCGTTGTGCCATGACGTTAACTAAGGCGCTGTTTAGTAGGCAACCCAAAACCCTTTTTATTGCTTTTTGTTTGTTTGTAAAATAATGGTGTGTTGTCTGTATAGGTTGAAGTGTGGAATGTGATAAAAAAAGTGTAGGGTGGTGAGAAATAGGTCCAGTCAGCGAGTCACCGAAGAGGTCGGTGAACCCGACCTAATCTGCCGTTTGACTTAAGACATCTTCAAATTGGATTCTGTAAAATAGGTGAGTCTAGGAAATTATTGGCGAATCTCTGACATCAACCATATCAAAGAATCTCAAAATAGACCGCTAAGAGGTTCTGTAGAATTCAGCAAGGTAAATGAACACTTGGTGAATCCCTAAGAGGATAGGAAAGCTTGACTAATGACACCGAATGGGCGAAAACTTGACTATTTTACAGGCCAAAGGTTTAAAAGTTTCAACCTCATTCACTTTCCCTCACTTTTTATCTTCCCAAACTCACATCCGCATGCTAGTTCCTATAGTTTTGCATTTTTAAAGTATTTCAAAATTGGATTACAATGTTGCCTAGCATTTCAATCTTCTCTTTATCGACACCAAATGTTAGTTTTCATGCCCCGAGTTTATTATATCAAAAATTATACTCATTTGCAATAGCCTGATCTTGTTGAAGTGTTCTGATCCTTCCTAATTGGATTAGATTATTTACTTGCATGATTTAATTTGATAATCTTGCTCGAGTAGTTGTAACTATTGAATTCTCGTAATTGTATGACTTAAATTGTATTAAAATTTGAAGGGTTGTGTTTAGGTGCTATGGGTCCCACCTTAATTGTACTTGGGCATGCTTTGATTTTGTTTTTATGGGTTGCGGGGTAGAATTCAAGAAGTTGGGTTTATAATAGGCACTTTGAGCTATTTGGTGAGCTGGGTGGAGCTTACAAAACCACTCAGTGGTTCACCTAATGTCCCCATCTTGCACTTGATTTCGTGTCTTATTTGATAATTGCTTCTGTAACCTTTGGTGAGAAGCTTGACATCGCCAAAATAACTCGGAGACTCACCAATAGGCTTTTCTTTTGACCTTTGTTTGTACCTCTAAACCTTTATGTTTTGGAACTTTCGCCAGGCCTATCCTCGTTCATCGAAAGTTGTCTGTGATACACTGAGTAGTTTCCCATCATCTTCTTGCTGAAGTTTATGAGTCAATTCCTTTGAAAAGCTCAATATAGCTCGCCAAAGAAATTTGGCGACTGGCAAATTAGTTTGGCGAGTCTGTCTACAAATGTTCTGTTGTGCTTTTATTTAAGATTTTCTAACTTCTCTTCGAGATTTTGCAGACATGACTAAATAAAAAGTTGCTGAAAGAATAATACCAGCCCAAGAGAAGTCCAAAGAAGCAACAATAAATAAGGATGCAATTATGCCTAAAGGCAAAGCTATGAAACTTCCCACAACTAGTGAAAAAGGGAAAGGTAGGAGGCCCACTTCTGCAAAGAAGACCGTTACCCTAGACCCTAATATTCCTTCATGGACCCTAGGATTCTGCAAATATATGCATGTCTTTCTGGCAGAGTCAAACTCAACAGATAGTGCTGAATTCGGCATTGTTGTTCCACTGAGGTGACCCCAAAAACTGATGCCCATGATCAGGATGAGGCATCGGGAAATAATGCCCAGATAGATGGAGCGGCTGTGTAGATATGATCCTTTCTTTACCTCCCTCTCTGTCTTACTTTCTTTCACTTTTGGATACTTTACTTCATTTGCATTTGAGGACAAATGTTTATAATTGTGGTGGGGTGTGGCCCACCTTTGTGTGCTTTTATGACGGATGTGTTGATTGTGTGTTTTGGTTGTGAGCCATAATATTGTGTTTTGTGCTGATTTTAGCAGATGTTTGAGCTTATGGATTCTTCTTTTATTTTAAATTGTAAATGATTTTGACCCCTCCAAATTTTTTTCCCACTCTTGTATATATTTGAATGTGGCTGCTCTTCAATAAATTTAAGTCTCGGCTCTGATCAATATTGATGACTCAAATAGTGCTTATAATTGAACGAATATGAATTTGTGGCTAAAATAAGACCAAATGAAGTTTCATAGACAATATGTGAACTCTTTGCATCTTGTGGTGACTAGCCAAGTATCAAATTGATTCTCTTGTGATGAATGTTGCACACTAGCAAAAGTGTGAAGTCTTGTTTAACTTTGGTGTCGATGCCTTATGGGATGAGCTTACTATGAACCATGAATGATATCACCTAGAATTTTCCCCGTTGCTCCGATCGACTAAGTAAGACTATCTCTTGATATGATCTTAGATAACTTCAAAGAGTGTGAGAAAATTTGACATATACCTCTTTTGTGGCCTACCTTGTGAGTGTGTGAACCTCTTTTGAACACCCCTTGAGCCTTAACCTTCTTTGGAAGAAACTTGATGAGAACATGACCTCTCTTAATCCACTACCTATAATCCTCTTAATTTGTAGTTGATTGAATAATCAACTTAGACCAAATGCCTAAGTTAGGGGTGTGGTGAAAAGAGAAGACAAGTCAAGAAGTGCAAGAAAAGTCCCCTTTAACCCATGGTTTTGAGAAAAATGGAACCTCTCCATACAAAAACAAAGTTGTGAAATAAAGTTATGAGAAATGTAAAAAGAAATGGGGTTCCAAACAATCCATGGAAAGTGAATAATGGGATGACTTATGAGCACTAAAGAAATTGATGAAAGAAGAGGAAAGGGAGTGTTGTGAGCACCACATTTCATGAGGATGAAAGTCACTAAGCCTAAATGACCATACCATTGCACTCAGCTCCATTACAAGTCTCAAAAAGACCTTTTTGATCTTGAGTGAGTTGAAACAATTGTTGATTGGAAAATAATAGCAAACCTATGGGTGAAAGCATGCACTGTGTATTCTTTGCGAGAGTGAGTGTGGCATTTGATTCTGGAACTCTAAGTGATTAAACCATTGTGTGTTCATTTCAATACCTTTGTTGAGCTCAAACTTGCATTTGAAGCAAGTATAGTGAGCTTGATAATCTTTGATAATTGTGTGTCACAACTTGAGTCTTTGAGTATACAATTGATCCTTGCATGAATAATTTGATCCTTGTTGCGTACATTCATGCTTGAGTCTTGTGTAGCACTGTTTAAGACATCCTTTTTGAACTACTGAACTTGAGTTTTACTTGAGGACAAGCAAAAGTTTAAGTTGGGATGTTTATGAGTCCACAATTTGGACTCAATTAGGGCTATATTTTAATAGAACTAGTGTTCTCGAATGTATATTTTGTCTCAATAACTAATGTAAAACCTTAAGTTTCAGGTATTTGGATTGAGAGACAAAGCATGGACGCTATCAAGCAAACAGGAATAAAGCGGCTGAAAGAACGGAGAAAGGACGCCCTGAGGATCGCCTAATCCATTAGGCATGTCATCGAAAGGCCTTAAATCCCGCCGAATGTTCCAGTGTGCTGAGCACTAATGGAGAAGGTCAAGTACGTGATGAAAAAGAGTAGTTGGCACGTTGCCGAGCAGTTCTGCGAAGCAACATTAGAGTAGTTGGCACGTCGCCTAGCAGCTCTGCGAAGCAACATTCTATCACCCAATGCCTCAAAATGCCAGAATGTTGAACGATAAAGCAGAAAGGCAATGAACCATACCAAAAGGCGGATCGCCGAGTGTGTCCGCGATCCTGACTAACTGCGTAGAGTGATCCTCCACAGCCCAAATTGTCAATCACTATAAATACTTGTTTAAATTGTTAACTTAGTATCATACTTTAGAGAGATTTATTTTGGAGACTTAGAATATTTTAGTTTTAGTTCTTAGAGTTCATGGAGACATCGAACTTGAAGACTTCCAATTCTAAGAAATTAGACGTAGGTGTTGGAAGTTCTTCATGCCAGACTCGTTTAAAGTGAATATAAATCATACCCAGTTGATGTCATCTCGATTTGGTATCATTTTCATCCCCCTTTTCTATGTCTAACTAAAACCCCAATTCTTGGGGTGTGATTTTGTGAATATGGGTTAAATTTTTCTTATTGTTGGTATATTCGCTCTTTAAATGTTATTTCATTTAGTAGCTATGTTTGAACTTAATGAGTTTGTAGTTGCAAATATGATTTCATCTTAGTGTTTTTGGCTTGCTCGAGAGAGTGGTTTCAAAATTAAGACTACTAAATCGATAATCGATGGTTATTGGGTCGTCATGGGTTCAGCTTGAGAGAGTGAATCCTAGGCCCTTTCCAATGCTTTCAGCTCAAGAGAGTGAATGGGATAAGGCGAAGGTTGTGCATAAATGTAGCAACTCGATGTTTGAGAGAAACTGAGTTGATTCGTGTTAAGTTGCTTAAGAGAGAATTTACCACCACTAAAATCTAGCCTAGTTACAAATATTTAGCGATGTACTATCAATAGCATCTACCGGATAGTGTCTTTTATCCCATATTGCTTTCGCATCACAAGAATCCCGTCTCCCTATTTCGTTTCCTTATATTTATGATGTTTTTGTTGATTAGCTAAGACAAACCCCCATTGATAATTAACGCTTAAGTCACTCCTTAGAAATAGTATGTTTGTATTCGGTAAAGTTTATAGCTATGACTGATTAAAACTTAATTATATTTTTCTATTAATTCTCGAAACCACTTCCTATGGGAACAATCCCAACCCTTGGTTAAGTTATATCACTACACGCTATCATTGGCACTAGAACTGAAGTAGTGTCCTGATACGTGTAGTAAAAATTGCCCGCTGCTGGGGAGTGGTGTTATTTGAGAATTTGTAGTAAGTAGGATTTTCGTTTTTATTAATCATAGTTTACTTACTTAATATTTTGTTTTGTTTTGTTTATTTGTGTGACTATTACAGGAAAAATGAGTGAGAATGAAAGCTATGGGTATCAAACGGATCACCCTCTTCTGAAATTGTTGAACCTTAGGGACAATCTCCTGACATTCAAGCAATTAGGGGGTGAAACCATCCAAGAGATGTGGTTGAAATTCCAGGCAGTAGTACACCCATGCCCAAATCATGGGATGTCTAATAAAGTGCCACTTGAGTGCTTATATAGGGGTCTTGGACCCAAAAATAGAAGTACCACTAACCAACTTTATGAGGATTGCTTGCTACAACAACTCTATGAAATAGTAGCAAAAATCCTCGATGGAATGGTTAAGACCAACGAGGAAACAAAGAGAAAACAAGAGTGGGCTACAATGTTAACTCAACTGAATTTCTTATCCAAGAAAGTCACGGAATTGGAAGAGCAATCTACAAAAAAGGACAAGCACATTCCGCTTCACAAGTGCAAAAGGGAAAGAAGCAGGAACGTGGGCAAAATGAAGAAGCCCTCTCACTCATTTAACATAAGATCAAGGAACTAGATAAAGTGTGGAAAGAAATAAAAGAGAACATTGAAATGCTAAATCAAAGGGGAACTTCCAATTCCATGATTAATCAGCTACAGGATGCTCAGATGAACCAACTGATAAGAAGTCTCTTTTTACAGAGCAATGAGAAGTCGCCTATTGACACCATGGCCAACTCCAAAGAAGAGGATTTGGTGTTAACTTGCATCGTGCCACGACATTAACTAAGGCACTGTTTGGGAGGCAACCCAAAATCCTTTTTATAGCTTTTTGTTTGTTTGTAAAATATTGGTGTGTTTTTTGTACAGGTTGAAGTGTGGAAAGTTTTCAAAAAAGTGCAAGGTGGCGAGCAATAGGTCCAATCGGCGAGTCACCAAAAAGGTCAGCGAACCCGACCTAATCCACCGTTTGATTCATGACATCTTCAAATTGGAGTCTGTAAAACTCGGTGAGCCTAGGAAATTATTGGTGAATCGCCAACCATGTTGGTAATATCGACGGAGACCACCGTTGGGATCCCCACACTCACTAGAGGTTCTGTAAAATTCAGTGAGGTAAATGAACACTCAACAAATCACTAAGAGGATAAGTGAGCTCGACTAATATCACCAAATATGAGAAAACTGGATGGTTTTATAGGCCAAAGGTTTAAAAGTTTCAACTTCATTCACTTTTCCTCACTTTTTATCTTCCCAAACTCACAATCCGCATGCTAGTTCCTATAGTTTTGCATTTTTAGAGTATTTTTAGTGCTTTTTTGCGCTCGAAATTAGAATACATAGCCGCCTAGCATTTCAATCTTCTCTTTATCGATACCAAAGGTTGGTTTTCTATGCCCCGAGTTTATTTTATCCAAAATTATACTTATTCGCAATAGCTTGATCTTGTCGAAGTGTTCTGATCCTGCCTGATAAAATTAGATTGTTTACATGCATGATTTGATTTGTTAATTTTGCTCGAGTAGTTGTAACTATTGAATTCTCGTAAGTGTATACCTTAAACTGGATAGAAATTGGAAGGGTTATGTTTGGGTGTATTGGTCCTACCTTAATTGTACTAGTGCATGCTTTGATTTTATTTTTGGGGGTTGCGGGGTTTAATTTGAGAATTTGGGTTGAAAATAGGCACGTTGAGTCGTTCGGCGAGCTGGGATGAGCTTGCCGAATCACTTGGCAGTTCTCCTAATGTCCCTATCTCACCCTTGATTTCATGCTTTATTTGATGATTGATTATGTAACCTTCGGTGAGAAACTTGATGTCGCCAAAAGCACTTGGCGACTTGCCGAAAGGCTTTTCTTTCACCCTTTGTCTGCACCCCTGAACCTTTATGCTCTGGAACTTTCGGCGGTCCTGTCCTTGTTCATTGCAAGGTGTTGGTGATACACCGAATGGTTTCCCCATCACCTTCTTTCTGTAGTTTTTGAGCCGATTCCTTCGACAAGCTCGATCTAGCTCGCCCAAGAAATTTGGCAACTCGCCAACTGGTTTGGCAAATCTGTCTGCAAATGTTCTGTTGTGCTTTTATTTAAGATTTTCCAACTTCTCTTTGAGATTTTGCAAATATAACTAAATCAAAAGCTGCTTAAAAAATAATACTAGCCCAAGAGATGTCCAAAGAGACTGCAATAAATGAGGATAAAGCTATGTCTAAAGGCAAAGCTACGAAACTTCCCACAACTAGTGAAAAAGGGAAAGGTAGGAGGCTCACTTCTGCCAGGAAGACCGTTACCCTAGACCCTAATATACCTTCATTGGCCTGGGGATTCTGTAGAGCTATGCACGTCTTTCTGGCAGACTCAAACTCAACAGACCGTGGTGAATCCGGCACTGATGTTCCCCCTGAGTTGACCCCCTAAACTGATGCCTAGGATTAGGATGAGGCATTAGGAACTAATGCCCAGACAGATGGAGCGACTGTGTAGATATGATCCATTCTTTACCTCCCTCTCTGTCTTACTTTCTTTCACTTTTGGATACTTTAGTTCATTTGCATTTGAGGACAAATGTTTTTAATTGTGATGGGGTGAAGCCCACCTTTGTGTACTTTTATGACTAATGTTTTGATTGTGTATTTGGGTTGTGAGCCATAGTATTGTGTTTTGCGCTGCTTTTAGCGGATGTTTGAGCTTGTGGCTCCTTCTTTTATTTTAAATTGAAAATGATTTTGACCCCTCCAAATTTTTTGCCCACTCTTGTATGTACTTGAATGTGGTCGTTCTTCAACAAATTTGAGTCTCGGTTCTAATCAATATTGATGACTCAAATAGTTCTCATAATCGAACGGACATGACTGTGTGGCTAAAATGAGACAAAATGAAATTGAATAGACACTATCTAAACTCTTTGCGTCTCGTTGTGACTAGCCAAATATCAAACTGATTCTCTTGTGACGAACGTTGCACACTAGCAAAATGTGGAGTCTTGTTTGACATTGGTGTCGTTGCCTTGTGTGATGTGATTGCTATGATCCATGCATGATAACACCTAGAATTTACCCCGTTGGTCCGGTCGACTAAGTAAGACTATATCTTGATATGATCTTAGTCAACTTTGAAGAGTGTGAGCCAATTTGACATATACCTCTTTTGTGGCCTACCTTGTGACTGTGTGAACCCCTTTTGAACACCCCTTGAGCCTTAACCTTCTTTGGAAGAAACTTGATGAGAATATGACCTCTCTTAATCCACTACCTATAATCCTCTTGATTTGTAGTTGATTGAATAGCCAACTTAGACCAAAATCCTAAGTTAGGGGTGTGGTAAAAAGAGAAAGCAAGTCAAGAAGTGTATGAAAAGTCCCCTTTACCCATGGTGCTGAGAAAAATAAAACCCCTCCATACCAAAAAAAAAAAAAAAAGATTGTGAAATTAAGGTATGAGAAATGTAAAAAGAAATGGGTTTCCAAACAATCCATGGAAAGTGAATAATGGGATGACTTATGAGCACTAAAGAAATTGATGAAAGAAGAGGAAAGGGAGTGTTATGAGAACCACAATTCATGAAGGTGAAAGTCACTGAGCCTAAATGACCATACCATCGCACTCAGCCCCATTACAAGCCTCCAAAAGACCTTTTTGATCATGAGTGAGCTGAAACAATTATTGATTGGAAAATATGTACAAATCTATGGGTGAAAGCATGCATTGTGTTCTTCTTTGCGAGAGTGAGTGTTGAATTTGATTCTGGAACTTTAAATATTAAACCATTGTCTATGAATATGGAATCATTCTTTGTGTAAGGACATTTGAATACATTTGTTGAGCTCGAGCTTTCATTTGAAGCAAGTATAGTGAGCTTTAGAATCTTTGATAATGGTGTGTCACAACTTGAGTCTTGGAGTATACAATTGATCCTTGCATGAGTAATTTGATCCTTGTTGTGTACATTCATGATTGAGTCTTCTATAGCACTGTTTGAGATATCCTTTTTGAACTACTGAACTTGGGTTTTACTTGAGGACAAACAAGAGTTTAAGTTGGGAGAGTTGATGAGTCTACAATTAGGATTCATTTAGGACTATATTTTAATAGAATTAGTGTCCTCGAATGCATATTTTGTCTCAATAACTGATGTAAACCCTTAGGGATCATTTGGTTTGAATACAAGTTATGATGGGATTAGTTATGTTGGGATTAGTTATGATGGGATTAGTTATGTTGGGATTAGTTATGTTGGGATAAGTTATGTTGGGATTAGTTATGCTGAGATTGTTTTTTATTGACTGTTTGGTTTGTTGTATTAAAACTAATATGCATGACATACTTTTTAAGAATAAGTTGTTTGTTTACAAAAATACCCTTCATCTTATTTAGGATTTTTATATGTATTTTTTATGGAGCTTTATATTTATTCACTTTTAAAATAAATTATGTGAATATGTTTAAATTTGAATTTCATATGAATTGAAATAGGCCCGTAGGAAGCCTCTCCACTTCACTATCATAAGTAAAATATTAATTAAAAATAAATCAATCATAATTTGAAGTAAAAACTGTATCAAAATAACCAAAAATATTGGATCAAAACTCCAAAAATGCTTCAAGAAAACAACAATAAAGTGGCCAAAATTACCCTTCGTTTTATTTAGTTAATATTTTCTTTGCAAACTTTAATTATTTATTTTTTAAAAATAAAACATTTATTTTATTTAGCTTAAATATTTTTGTTTATGCATTCTCATGGTAAGTACCATACGTATTTAAAAATATAACTTTTTTCTTATATAGCTTAAAAATAGAATTTCCCTCTTTAAGTTTTATTAAAGTGAAAGAAGATTTATGGGAAATCAAAATATAAATAAACATAAGAATTAGTCAAATAAATTCATAAATAAAAATTATATTTATATAGTGTAATTTTTTAATAGAAAAATATATATAATTATCCTAAAAATAAGAAGTAATGAATATTAGCATACATGATATTAAAAATAATCTAAATATACATAAATGTGAAAAATGATATATATAAAGGGTTTAAAGGGATATAGTTGTCATTTTCCTATTCTATCCCGAGATAAATTATCCCGGAATTACTATACCACCAAATGGGAGGGATAACTTATCCCGGTACTAATTCCTAATCTCGAGATAAGTTATCCCAAGCTTTCCAACCAAACAAGAAAATAAAGGATACTTAAAACTTATCCCGAGATTAACTATCCCTATCCATCACACCAAACGACCCCTTAACTTTCAAGTGTTTGGATTGAGAGACAAAGCATGGACACTATCAAGCAAATAGGAACAAAGCGGCTAAAATAATGGAGAAAGGACACCCTGAGGATCACCTAATCCATTAGGCATGTCGCCGAAAGGCCTTAAATCCCGCCAAATGTTCCAATGTGCTAAGCCCTGAAGGAAAAGATCAAGTCTGTGATGAAAAGGCATAGCTGGCGCATCGCTGAGTAGTTTCATGAAGCAGCACTCCATCTCCCAATGCCTGAAAACACGAGAATGCTTAAGGAAAAAACAAAAAGGCGATGAACCAGACCAAAGGGCGGATAGCCGAGTGTGTCCGTGATCCTGACTAACTGCGCCGAGTTATCCTCTGCAGCCCAAATTTTCAATCACTATAAATACTTGTTTAAATTGTTAGATTAGTATCAGACTTTAGAGAGATATTTTTTTGGAGACTTAAAATATTTTCAGTGTTAGTTCTTATACTATTTGGAGACATTGAACTTGATGGCTTAAGGACTTCCGATTCCAAGAAATTAGAAGTGGGTGTTGGAAATTCTTCACCCTAGACTCGTTTAAAGTGAATATAAATCATACCTAGTTGATGTCATCTCGATTTGGTATCATTTTCTTCCCTTTTTCTATGTCTAGCTAAAATCCCAATTCTTGGGTTGTGATTTTGTGCATATAGGTTAAATTTACTATTGGGTGTTGCTTAATGTTGGCATATTCACTTTTTAAATGTGATTTCGTTTAGTAGTTGTGTTTGAACTTAATGAGATTGTAGTTGCAAATATGATTTAATCTTAGTGTTTTTGACTTGCTCGAGAGAGAGGTTTTAAAACTAAGACTTCTAAATTGATAGGCGGTGGTTATTGGGTCGTCGTAGGTTCAGCTCAAGAGAGTGAATCCTAGGCCCTCTCCCACACTTTCAGCTCAAGAGAGTGAATGGGCTTAAGGCAGAGGCTGTGCTTAAATACGACAACTCAGCTTTAGAGAGAAACCAAGTTTATTCAGGGTACGCTGCTCGAGAGAGGATTTACCCCAGTAAACACTAGCCTAGTAACAAATATTCAGCGATGTACTATCAACAACATCTACCTGATAGCGTCTTTTATCCCATATTCTTATCACATCCCAAGAATCTCGTCTTCATATCTCATTTCCTTATATTTTTGTCATTTTTGTTGATTAGCTAATACAAACGCCCATTGATAATTGACGCTTCCGTCACCCCTTAGATTTAGTATGTTTGTATTCGATAATATTTATAGCTATGACTGATTAGAACTTAATTATATTTTTCTATTAATTCTCAAACCACTCCCTGTGGGAACGATCCCAACCCTTGGTTGGGTTATATCACTACACGCAATCGTTGGCACTTGAACCGAAGTAGTATCCTGATACGTGAAATCAAGTACCACTTCTTACAATTATACCAATGTCGGATCAAGACATTGCTTTGCTTTAACATCTGCCACAAAGATGATTATGACTCTTTATGAACCATAACACCACCCTTGGAGGAGTCTACTAATCGAAGACACAACTTGGCCAACCTATGGACATCTCAAGCTAACTGTTTTCAATCATCATCAACATGTGCAACACTACCAATCAATAGTCGACTAATAGCATTCGCTACAATGTTCGCCTTAGTTGGCTGTTAAAGAACACCCATATCATAGTCTTTGAATCATTCTAGCCACCTCCTTTGGCAAAGATTTAGATCCTTTTGAGAAAACACATCTATTGTAAACTTTTATGGTCGGTGAAAACATCAACGTGAATACCATACAAACAATGCCTCCAAATCTTTAAGGAAAATACTACCGCGCTAATTCAAGGTCATGGGTAGGATAGTTATTCTTGTGAACCTTGAGTTGCCTTGAGTCATAGACAATCACCTTACCGTTTTGCATAAGCACAATCCCAATCCAACTCCAAAGCCGTCACAATATACCACAAAGCTAGTCGTACCTTCTGGTAAAGTCAAAACCGAAGTGGAAGTAAGTCTATCTTTCAAGTCTTGGAAACTTTTATCACAAGAATCTGACCATATAAACTTGTCCTTCTTTTTAGTCAAAGCCATCAATGGAGAGGCAATCATAGAAAACCCCTGAAAAAATCTTCTATAATAACCGGGCAAACCCAAGAAGCTCCTAATATATGCCAGAGATAGAGGTCTACACCAACTCTTGACCGGATCTGTCTTACTTGGATCCACCTCAATACCCTTGCTTGAAACTTTATGGCCAAAACAAGCTTCGAACCTTAACCAATATTCACATTTTCTAAACTTTGCATAAAGTTGTTAGTCCTTAAGGATTTGCAATACGATCCTTAACTGATCAATATGGTCATTCTCGCTCCTTGTATAAATCAAAATATCATCTATGAACACAATTAAAAACATATCAATGTATTTTGTAAACACCCTATTCATCAAATCCATAAATGTCATCAGGGGATTAGTCAACCTAAAGGACATCACCAAAAACTCATAATGACAATATCGGGTTCTAAAAGCTATTTTCGAAATACCTTCTTCTTTCACCCTCAATTGGTGATAACCTGAACGGAGATCAATCTTGCAGAAGTAACTTGCCCTTTGAAGTTGGTCAAACAAATAATCTATTCTTAGAAGAGGATACTTATTCTTAATGGTCACCATGTTCAATTGTCTATAATTATTACACATAAGAAGAGAACCATCTTTCTTCCTAACAAACAAAACTAGAGCATCCCATGGAGAGATACTTGGTCGGATGAAACCCTTATCCAACAAATCTCTCAACTATTCTTTCAACTCCTTAAGTTATGTCGAAGTCGTTTTATAAGGAGAAATAGAAATAGGTTACGTATCTGGGAGAAGGTCAATACCAAAGTCTATTTCCCTTTCAGGAGGAACATCGGGTCGATTATCTAGGAAAGCGTTGAGAAACTCATTGACAATGGGGACAGACTGAAGAATATGGGTTTCAGAATCCACATCTGTCACCCTAACTATATGGTAAATGCAATCATTAGAAATAATCTTCCTAGCTTTAAGATAGGAAACAAACTGACCCTTAGGTATAGAATTTCCCCCCTTCCACTCTAGGAAAGGCTCCTTCGAGAATTGAAACTTGACCACACAGGTCCCATAATCAATAGAAGCCTAACAAGAGTGCAACCAATCCATACCAAGGATAACATTGAAATCTACCATATCAAGCTCTACCAAATTAACAAGAGTAACTCTATGGGATAAGGAAACGGGACACCTTCTATAGACCTTCTTAGCCACCACAGAGTAACCAACAGGGGTAGAGACTGAAAAAGGTTCTAACAACACATCAGGGAGCACATCAAACCTTATAGCCACATATGACGTCACAAAGGACAAAGTAACATCGGGATCAAGTAAAGCATACACATCTATTTGGAAAACTTTCAACATGCCAGTAATCACATCAGGTGAATTCTCTTGATCCCCTATAGTCTAGAGTGCATAGAATCGGTTCTGTTTAGGAGCATGTGCACCCGAACCACTTTGACTAAATAAAGGATAGGGTTGAGCCCTATAATGAGTATCCCATATTTCTAGTAACCGAAGGACAATTCCTTGTCTTATGATCCGTACTTCCATACCCATAGCAAGCATTGGAGCACATTTGAAACTTCTTCTCAGGATTTCTCCCATATTTAGCAGAAGTATGCATCAAGGACCCACTACCATCTGCTTGAGGTTTAGGGTTAGACACCCTTTCATTGTTCGACCTTGGAGGAGCATTAGAAGAACCTTGGCTGGAGAACTTTTGCCAGAACATTGAATGATCCATCGGACCTTGAATATGAAAAGTTACCATCATCCATTCTTGCCCTCTTTGCTTCCCTTGTTCTTTCCTTGAGCTTTTCCTCTTCAATTTGTTCGGCATGTACCATAAGATGAGAAATAATTATGTCATAGATATGCATAACGGTGCGCCACTCTTTGACTACTATGTCGAACACATTCGATAAAAACTTACTCATCTTAGCGCTACGATCCGCCGCAACAGAAGGAGCATATTTGGACAATTTATTGAACCTCAAAGCATATTACCTCACACTGATATTTCCTTGCCGAACGTTAATGAACTACAACACCTTGTCCTCTCTCATTTCTAGAGGGAAGAATCTATCAAGAAAAGCACTTCTGAACCTTTCCTATTTTATGGGACCCTTTCTATTATTTGAACCAAATATGAGAAACCCCTTTGAGTTGATAAGCCGCCAATTCTACCTTCTCTACCAGAGTAACTCAGATAATAGCAAGTATCTTATAGACCTCGTCAATAAACTCTTAAGGATCTTCCTCAACTTTGGAGCTATAAAACTTTGGAGGATCTATCCTTATGAAGTCCCTCACTCTTGTCACCGCCGTACACACATATGGGTTCACTAGGACTACCACCTCTATATTTTCTTGGGCCGTAATGGCTTGAGCCAACATTTGGAAAGCCAACCTAAACTCCGCATTTGTTACATTATCAGCCTATGAATCAACCGGAGCTTGAGGAGGAGCTTGGGGAGGAACTTATTGACCTACATTGTCTCCCTCATTCCTTCTAGTAACCCTTCTAGAAGTAATATCCTAAAAACCATCGGGCAAGGATTAGGAGAAAGAATATATAAGGTTAAACTCTATGGCATGACTTAGAGAAATGAAGAAGTGAAGTTTCCTAAGCATCTAGTAGCCTCTCATACATAAATGTGGTGCGCTTCACACTCATGAACAAGACTCTACTTGACGTGGTTTGAGACATCCTACATTCATTCTAAACCTTGCTCTGATTACCATTTTTGTCACGACCCAGGGGTACTCCCTAGATGTAACAAGGTACAAGACCCCGAGAGGCCTCATACAAGCCACTATACATATCATAACATAAATTAATAGAAATGATGTGAAAATTTAATCATTTCAAAACAATCAAAGTCTTTTATAAAATGAAGCGGAAATCTATTACACATCTCTCAAAACATCTAAACACTAGAACATCTTTGGGACAAAACCCATACAATATTCTAAAACATGAAATAAAAGAACATATGGAACGGTGATCACATCCTTGAATGGTATGAGGACTCACAAAACTTTAAATCTCTATCTACTAAGATCCTAGCCACGGGAATGAGTGTTGATGCCATCGGACCCTATATTTTTATAAGAAATGTAGGCTAGAGTATGCGTTAGTACAAGAATGTACTAAATATGATAGCTAGCATAAACAACATGAACATAAGGGTTAGTCAATATAAACCATAAGCACAATCAATGCACATAAATCATCATCATAATAAAGGAGGAATACTTCTCAAGCAACCTCTACTTATTCTTAGTCAAGTCTTAGGTCATCCACCTCTAGTCAAGATTACATTATGGAAGGCATCTCAAGCAAAAATTCAAGCTATTCATTTTTCATAACATAGTGCACATTTTTCATACTTACTTTTAAAGAAATGGGGATTCGCCTCTTTGCCTGGCTTACAAAGGCAAATGGGTATTCGCCTCTTGCCTTGCTTTAAGATCATGGGTACTCGCCTCTACGACCAACATCATATTACACGGGTACTCGCATCCACATCATTTCATAAGGATCATGGGTACTCACCTACGTGTCTATTCATCATAATTGGAACACAGGGAATCACCTCTTGTTCAAATGTAAAGAGTATGGGAGATCACCTCATATCCTTCGCATATGGAGGTCAAGGGTAGTCACCTTTAGCCTAATCAATTACATAGTATTTTATTCTACATTAATTTTAGGTGAGCAATACTTTCAAGGTAGAATCATTCATGTGAGAAAGCCTTTCACATTCATACATTCATAATTATGCAATTCATGTGGGAAGAATCCTTGCCACCATCACAACAACAGTAATAAACAATTCATAGTATAAGATTTACTCTCAAATCCCTACATCTCATGATCATCATCTATGCTTCAATATCAAACAATTCTACTCACAATTCATCAATACTATGAGGATATATCTAACCCCATAAAGTTTCCCTTCACAACATCAACCCAATTATATCAATTCTAACATAGAAACATAAGATAGGCATGTGTACCTGTAATTTCATCCTAAAAACATGTAATTCTATCGATTCAATCATAAACAATCACAATCCACTCAATTGGATCAACATTCATCATAACCCAAAACTTTTGAAGAAACCCTAACTAAAATTGGGTAAATTCTTCTTCATATAGGGGAATTCTAGGGGACTCCATGGGAGGAAGGATTCTATGGATGAAAGCCATCATACCTTAACCAAAAATCCCACAAAATCTTGAAGATTGGAGACTTGACTTTTCCCTAGCTTAAATTCTTCCTTCTTCCTCAACCTTCTAGATAGAGAATATTTGAGGGAGGAGTTTTGGGATTTCTTTTGGGATTTGAGAGAATAATTGAATAGGGGATTTTGGGGGTTAAAAATAATTATATAGGTGTCCTAGACTTGGTTAAAATGACACCATTTCAATTTAATTAAAACCAAAAAAGACCCATGTTGTCCTAAAATTAACTGCGAGTGATGACCTACAAACCCCTGACCGGCAGACCGTGGTTAGATTGACGGGACATCCTTCACAGCCATCATTCAGTTGTCAGAGAGTGGTTTCTGAGGCTTGGACTTATGGACCTTAGACCACTGATAAGTCCACAATTTGGACTCATTTAGGACTTTATTCTAATAGATTTAGTGTTCTTAAATGCATGTTTTGTGCCAATAATTTGTGTAAAATCCCTGATTTTTAGATATTTCGATTTATAAACGAAGCATGGACATAAATGTGCAAAAAGGAACAAAGCAAGCTAAAGGAATGAAGAAATAAAGGCTTGGTGATCACCAATGTCACTCGGCGAATCACCAAATTGCCACGATACTACCTAAAGTTAAAGAATGCTGGAGCTAAACTGGAGGTCATTTCGATAAGCAATAGTTCCATTCGACGTGTTGCCGATCCATTCAGCGAGGGACAACTAAGTCACCAAAAGTGCTGAAGAAGATTTAAACAAGTTCTGATGGGCTAGATAAAAGGAAAAAGGGTGACTCACGGAATCATTTCCTGATCTAGATCGCCTAAAGCTATAGTAGCTGGACTAAGAAGAAGTGAAAAATAGAGATGATATGAGGAACAATCGATGAGTCGCCCAACTATCGGCGAAGCCTGACTTACCTCACCGAGTGGTCTTAAATAGTTACACATCAAACTTGTTTAAATAAATTTTTGATGGAGAAAGAAAGCATTTAGAAAGAGGAGAACTAGAAAATTGAGATAAAAAACATTACCATAGTAGTTTCCAAGGAATTTTAGCAAGATTCTTGATTGAGATTTTGTAATAGAGAAGATTTTAGTAATTTCTAACTTTTGAATTTCAATTACCTAGCTGTGGAAAACATGGCAGATTTATATTTTCTTATTTTCTCTATAATTGGCTAAAACCCTTCTCTTGGGGTTTTGACTATGAAGTCAATTGTTGAGTTTTACTAAGTGGGTGTCGTTGAATTACGAATAATGGGCTTAATTTGAAGTGGGTCTAAGTTGCTGCTCTATTTTAAGGTCGTTAGTTTGACAAGTTCAGTGTTGTGTGGTTGCTTGACAGAGAGGTCCAGAGCCAAAGTATCAAAATTAGCATCCTTAGTAGTGGGTTACGATGATTTCAGCTTGAAAGAGTGAAAAATGGGATCTATCCTTTGTATCCAACTTGAGAGAGTTTATTTGATAAGGACAAAGGACTTGGCATCTTCCAATTAGTGTTGAAGTTCAAGAGAATTTGACATAGAAAAGGTAATTGTTTGAGACAAAGTTACTTTACATATGGTCCGATCTACCCACAACAAATTATCCTATTGTGAGCATCAAAATTTACCTACTAAAGTAAAATTCGACAATTTGTTGGTGAATTCCCCAAGTTCTACTTTACTATTTGATCGTTTCGTGTTGAAGTGTGAAATTGGAGTAATAATCAAAATTTGGTATTTGAAACTAAAACAAACAAGGTGTAACGCATACTCAATTGAAGAGATTGTTGTCATACTTTCATCATTGAATTTGAAAGAAAAACTACTCCCTGTGGGATTCGATCCCAACTAACTTAGTTGGGTTATATTACTAACTAACGATCGTTGACACTTAGTATTGGATAAAGTGTCCTGATACGTGAAATCAAAATGTCGCCGCTGCCTGGGAATAGCAATACGTAGAGTTCTTTGATACAAAATTTGGCACTTTTGAATTGGTTGGCTGTAGTTGAATTGGATTAGGCTGCTTTGTGTAAGTATGTTTGGACTACATAAAAGTAAAAATGAGTGAGGAGGAAATGATTGATAGTTGAGCAGGTCATCAGGACAACATCGATGATATCAATAGTGTTTACAACCCATCTCAATTAGGTGAAATGGGTGCAATTTGCATACTACAAGCTTATGGGAATGCAACATTTGAAGTCACTAGCACAACCCTTCACTTTCTCCAAATGAAGGGACTATATGGAGGGCTAGAGCACAAAGATTCGCATGAGCATGCAAGGAATTTCATAGAGGTGTGCGGCCCATATTTGTTCAAGAATATGTCACAAGAGTCAATTCATCTTCGGTTATTCCAACTCTCCTTAACGGGGGAACCTAGTGGTTAACCGAACTACCAACCAATTCCATCACATCATGGGAGGAACTGATTATAGCATTCAATAGAAGGTTCTTTCCTCCACCAAGGATTATGAAACTTAGAGATGATATTCAAGGTGTCAAGCAATGGGATAAGGAACCCATCCATGAAATGTGGGTAAGGCTTAAGAAACTCTTACTTAAATGCCCAACTCATGGGCTACCAAATGATTTGCTACTCCAATATATTTACCTAAGAATTGATTCTGTTAATAAAGGAGTGGCTGATCAATTGGTACGAGGGGGAATAACGTTACAATCCTTTGAGGTAGCTTCATTTCTTCTTGACGACATGGAGAAAATAAACCAAGCTTGGTACACTCATGAGTGTCAAGTCTCTCCTTTTGGCTTTAGAATGACGCAAGAACAACTTGATAAGGAAAGAGAAAGGGATGAAAACATCAAGAAAATATTACCCTAAAATGGAGCTTTTTCAAGAGCACATGATGAAGAATTCACACAAATCGAGGGGGATAAGTAGAGTGTTTAGAGTTGAGAGGGTTCTTCCTCTAGTTATTCAAAGCCAGGGGAGAATTAAAGTTAGAACTCCAAGATATGCGAGGTTAGCAGTAGGGGGAATCAAGGTTGGATCTATCATAAGGGAGAAGAGAAAATTAGGTACTATCAAGACCGATTGAGCAAAGTTATAATTGGAGAAGGAAAGATGACCATGATGTCCGACGATGTTCTGAGTCCATTATACGATTGACCAATATGTTCGGGGATCTCCTACATCTTCACTGATCTACCCTTCTCTGAGAGTGCAGCCCACTAGAAATAAGGGTGATTTGAAGATCGTTGGGTGCATCGCCAAAGCATTCGGTGACTGGTTCACTCTCTCGCCAACTGGGCGCTTAGTAAAGATTGCTTGTTACCTTGTTCTACTTGTTTACACACTAGAATGTTATCATTTCCTATTACTTTTTTTTGTCTTATATGCGGCAAACCCGTTCTCTAACCACATTGAGGACAATGTTGCATGCTTTTAGTGGGGGGGGGGGGGGATGGCAATTTGTCAGTGAATCCCCTCCTCTTTGTGCCACCTTTCTTGTTTGTGTTTGAATGTGGTTGTTCTTTTGTAAATTTGATTATCGATTTTGATCAATATCAATGACTTAAATAGTGCTCATAATTGAACAAAAATGAATGTGCGGCTAAGATGTGGCCAAATGAAGTTTTGTAGATAATATGTGAAATTTTTGCATCTCGTTGTGACTAGAAAAGTTTCGAAGTGAGTCTTTTGTGATGAACATTGCACACTAGCAAAAGTGTGGAGTCTTGTTTGATAGTGGTGTCAATGCCTTGTGTGTGATGAGCTTACCGTGAACCATGTGTGATGATACCTAGAATTTTCCCCGTTGGCCTAGTTGACTAAGTGATGTAATATCTTGATAAGATCTTAGTAAACTTTGAAGAGTGTGAAACAATTTGACATTATACCTCTTTTTGTGGCTTACCTTGTGAGTGTGTGAACCTCGCTTGAGCACATTTTGAGCCTTAACCTTTTCTTGGAGGAAACTTGATGAAAGTGAACTTTCTTGATCCATTACCCATAATCCTCATGATTTGTGGTTTGTGTGAATAGCCAACTTATGCCAAAAACATTAATTGGGGGTGTGGTGAAAAGAGAAGGTAAATCAAGTAGTGCAAGGAAATCCCATTTGACCTATGGTTTTGGAAAAAATGGAACCCCTCCATATATTTTTAAAAAAAGTAAAACAATTGTGGAATAAAGTTGTGAAAATGCAAAAGAAATGGGGTGTCCAACAGTCCTTCGAAGATGAATAATGGGGTGACTTGTGAGAATGAATGAGAATGGTGAAGAAAAGGAAAGAAAGTGTTGTTCACACCACATTTCATGAGGATTACAACCATTTAGTCTAAATGACCATACCTTCGCACTCAGCCCTATTACAAGCCTTCATTTTTTATCTTGAGTGAGCTGAAACAATTGTTGGTTGGAAAATACAGGCAAACCTATGGGTGAAATCATACATTGTGTTCATCTTTGTGAGTGTGAGTGTAAGTGTTGCATTTGTTCCAGAACTTCAAATTGTTGAACCATTGTGTGTGAATATGGAATCATTATTTGTGTGAGGGCATTGGAGTAACTTTGTCTAGCTTGAACTTGCATTTGAAGCAAGTATTGTGAACTTGAGAATCTTTGATGATGGTGAGTCACAACTTGAATCTTTGAGTGCACAATTGAACCTTGTATGAGTAAGTTGAGTCTCTTTGTGTGTATTCATGATTGAGTCTTGTGTAGCACTATTTGAGACATCCTTTTTGAACTGCTGAACTTCAGTTTCACTTGAGGACAAGAAAAAGCTTTAGCTGGGGTGTTGATGAGTCCACGTTTTGGACTCATTTGGGGATTTATTCTAATATATTTAGTGTCATCAAATGCATGTTATGTGCCAATAACTAGTGTAAAATCCCTAATTTTTATGTGTTTAGATTTATGAACGAAGCATGGACATTAATGTGCAAAAAAGAACAAAGCAAGCTAAAGGAATGAAGAAATGAATGCTTGGTGATTGCCTATGTAACTCAACGAATCGCCAAATTGCCATGATACCGCCTAAAGTTACAGAATGCTTGAGCTAAAATGGGGGTAATTTCGGTGAGTAGTAGTTCCATTCGGCGTATCATCGATCCATTCGTCAAGGGACGACCACGTGACCAAAAGTGCTAAAGAAGATTCAAACAAGTGCTCACGGACGAGATAGAAGAAAGAAGGGTGACTTGCAAAATCGTTCAGCGATCCTGATCTAGATCGCCTAAAGTTGTAGTCTTTGGACTAAGAAGAAGTGAAAAATTAAGACGAGATGAGGAACAATCGACAACTCGCCCGACTATCGGCGAATCTCGACTTACCTCACCGAGTGGTCTTAAACAGTTACGCATCAGACTTGTTTAAATCAATTTTTGCTGGAGAGAGAAATCATTCAAAAAGAGGAGAAATAGAAAATTGAGAGCAAAAACATTAGCATAGTAGTTTTCAAGGAATTTTAGCAAGATTCTTGATTGGGATTTTGTATTACAGAAGATTTTAGTAATTTCTAACTTTTGAATTTCAATGACCCAGCTATGGAAAACATGGTAGATGTTGATTTTCTTATTTTTTCTATGAGTGGATAAAACCATTCTGTTGGGGTTTTTACTATGAAGCCAATTGTTGATTTTTACTAAGGGGGTGTCATAAATTGGGAATAATGGGCTTAATTTGAAGTGGGTCAAAGCTACTGCTTCGTTTTGAGGGCTTAGTGTAGAGTCTTTATCGACCATAGAGTTTGTAATATGTATTCAATTAGAATGATCTAAATCTTCTCCAAAGGATTTGTCTTGAATTATTGAAAGACAATGACACGAGTGCTCTCTGTCGCCCCGGTAAGGCAAATGTGGTGGCGGATGCGCTTCATCAATTATCGATGGGTAGTGTTTCTCAAATTGATGATAATATAAAAGAGTTAGTTCAAGATATTCATAGATTCACCTGATTGGGTGTTCAGTTAGTTGACTCTACTAAGGATGGAGTTATGGTTCACAATCGTCTTTTTTAGCTGATATGAAAATGAAGCAAGGTTGTTGATCAAACATTGGTTGAATTGAAGGAAGTGGTGCTTAAAAAAGTCCGTCGATGCTTTCTCCCAAGGGGGAAATGGTGTACTTATATATCAAGTTCATTTTTGTGTTCCTAATGTAGATGACTTGAGAGAACATATCTTGTCAGAAGCCCATAATTCTCTACATATGCCGGGCACCTAGATGTACCGTGACTTGCGAGAGATTTATTTGTGGAATAGGATGAAGAATGATATTGCAGAATTTGTGGCTAAGTGTCCTAATTGTCAATAAGAGAAAGTTGAACATCAAAAGCTAAAAAGTTTATCCCAAGTTATTAGTATCCCTACTTTGAAGTGGGAAGATTTGAACATGGACATCATTGTTGGTTTGCCTCTGATCCAGCGAGAACATGCCTCGATTTGGGTTATTGTAGATCGGATGACGAAATCAGCTCATTTGAACCCCATCAAGGTTTATTTTCCAACAGAGGACTATGTCAAGTTATATTTGAATGAAATGTAGATGTTACATGGAGTGCCCTTATCCATTATATTTGATCTTGGTACCCATTTCAGTTCTATGTTTTGGAAATCTTTCCAAAAGTGTCTTGGTACTCGTGTTAAGATTAGTACGGCCTTTCACCCACAAACTGATGGGTAAGCGGAGCGTATATGTTGAGAGTATGTGTAATTGACTTCTAAGGTTATTGGGATGATCACTTGCCTTTGATTGAGTTTGCATACAACAATAGCTTTCACTCAAGCATTGGTATGGCTCCCGTTGAGGCCTTATATTATAGGAGGTGTAGATCTCCAATAGGTTGGTTTGAGGTGGGTTAAGTTTCCCTAATAGGTATCGATTTGGTACATGAGGCTATCGAGAAAGTTTGACTTATTAAAGAAAGGTTGCAAACATCTCTAAGTCGACAAAAGTCCTGTGTTGATGTGAGAAGAACGGATCATGAGTTTGAGGTAAATGATTGAGTCTACTTGAAAGTTTCACCCATGAAGGGTGTAATAAGATTTTGGAAGAATGAAAAGCTTAGTCCCCGTGATGTGGGCCTATATCTGATTTGGAGACGAATTTACAAGGTCACTTATGAACATGAATTTCCTACTGAGTTAGTATTGGTACATCCAGTTTTCCATGTCTCCTTGTTGAAGAGGTGTTGGAGATCTGTCCCCTTAGAAGGTTTGGGAGTTAAGGAGAATCTTTCATATGAGAAAATTACAGTTGAGATTTTAGACTGACAAGTTAAGAAGTTGAGAAATAAGGAAATTGCTTTGTTGAAAGTTCTTTGAGGAATTAGTTAGTTGACGGTTCTACTTGGGAGATTGAGGCTAATCTGATATCCCGATATCCTTATCTCTTTCCCCTAGTCCCTACTATAGCTTGAGGAATTTAGTCTCTCATGGTTTACTTCTTTGGTGTCATTTACCTTAGATATTCCCATGATTTCCTCATTTATGCATGTTCGTCAAAAAGTATAAATTTTTAGGAAAAATATGACTTAGTTGACTGACTTCTTCATGTTTATGTGCATTTGAGTATGAGTTTCATGTAAACCTTATGAGATGATGTTTTGAATAAGAATTAGCTTGGAGTTAATTTCCTCCTCGGATATGTGCATTTATGTGATTGAATTCATATTTGGCTATTAGATCTTCTCCCTACCCTCCTTATGATGTCTTGAGTCTCATTCGTGGGCGAATGTTCCCAAACGGGAGAAATTGTAACCCCTCAAAAAAAGACTTGTAAGGATGGGTTAAATAATTGTACAGGGTCTAAGGAATGGTTAAAGGATGGTAAAAGAGTCTACGGTCTGTGAAACCATCCTTGAACCCAAATCTTTTTAAAAATATTTTACGGAAAAGGTCTAATGAAGATATCAAGAATGGTGGAAAAGTCCACGGTCGCTGAACCCATCTTTTAACCCATGCCATGTGAAAAATATTCTAAGGTAAGGGTCTAAGTAAGGGTTCAAAGATGGTAGAAGAGTTCACAGTCAATGAACCCATCCTTCAACCCAAACCTTGTGAAAAATGTTCTAAGGCAAGGGTTCAAGGACACTTGAAGAGTCCATGGTCAGTGAACCCATCCTTCAACCCAAGCCTTGTAAAATTATTCTAAAGGCAATGACTCACGAACATGTTTACGGTCAATAAAAGGGTCCACGGATGGTAGACCCGTCCGTGGAGATTGACTTAGAAAAATAAAACTCGTCAGTTATTTTTTTCAAATTTATATGGGCATTTTCCTATGCATCAATACCTTAACTAGGTCATTTTACTCCTAATCGTAGACCCTATACAAGTATTTTAAGCCTAACATTTAACCATTCTGAATCACTTTTTAAATTTCCCCAAATCCCTCCAAGTTCTTCCCCCAAGAATTTCTCTCTCTAAAAACTTGAAGACAAAGACTAGGATTTAAAGATCAAGTCTCCAAATTCACCATTAATTGTGGGCTTTGAACTATAAGGTATGATAGTCTTCATCAAAAGAGCACTTTCCTCAATGGAGTTCCCAAGTTCTTCAATTTACAAAGTTAGAATTCCCCATCTTAGTTAAAGTTTTCCTCCATGTCATTGGTTCCTTCTATCACGCCCCAAGCTACCTCCGAGAAGCTGACATGGGACCTAGTATCACTAGTGACCCCAAGCTAACCCTGTTGGCATGACATATGTAGACTAAGAATAATAATAATAAATAATGTGGAAGCTAAATCATGAAAATGTAAGTAATGAGGAATATCTATATACTAAAGCTGAATATATCAAATCTGAAAGTTTAATACAAAAGAAACATCAAACTAAAATATTAAGCTGAATCTAACTATGTCTGAAAATATCCTCTAACTGACTAGAAATGTTAGGATAGGCCCCAGCTAATTCTAGCAAAACTTAAATTAAAAGACTGAAAAATGACTAATAACATGACTATTGTCCTCAGAAGAATGAGGACTCAGCACTGTAGCTACTGAACTGGAGATCAGGAACCAATCTATGCGTGATCTGACTGCTGAGGACCTAAACCTACATCATGAGAAGATGTAGCACAGAGTATACGTCAGTACTTAAAAGGTATTGAGCATGCAGGATAGACTAAAGCTGAAAAAAACACATAAATGAACATGTAATAAAGCAAGTGCATAATTTGAACATGATATAGAAACTTAAGACTGAGCTAGCTGAATGCAATGACCAATTTATAACATATTGAGACTGAATACTTACTGCACTAAAATTAGTTAATGCAATAGAGTATGACTGAGTTGTAGGAGCTACTAATAACCGATAATAAAACCACATGAGCTAAATATGGAGTCCGATGTATACGCCCCATCGAGAGGACCCAATGTACCCAGCCAAAACTATAGACGCATGCTAGTGTGATCACTAAAATGATGACCACAGAGGGGACTTACAACCTACATGGCAAGTAGTTCTGGGACTATATGGGTAAGTGACCCTAGTCCAACTTGGTATTATACTACTCCCAATAGATTAAGTGATTAACATATTATGACTGAATTTGTGTAATATACTAGATAGCTCAAAACTAACATGCAAACTAACAATGCACATTAATATACTTACAATGACAAATTCAAGACTGAGGCATGTATATCTTAAATACTGAAATATCTAACCAAGCATGTGTAATTCAATAACTAATGAAATACATAGCTAGGGTTCCAAAATCCATGTAATAAACGAAGTAATAACTTGATAATCTGATTTGGAACATGGAAATAACTAATTCATGATAATCTTCTAAAGATCTTGAAGCCCTAGGTCTAGTTGATAATAGGGAATCAAGAATATTACTAAAATCTTGGGACCTAATGGACGAAAGGAACCCACTAGTGAAATTCTACATAACTGGTGACAAATTCCATAGAGAAATCTTTCGATTTTGGGGCTGGAACTTATGGAATCTCGCTGCGTTCTTGAACTAGGGTTGGTCGCCTCTTTCTCTTCTTACACTTCTAAATTTCTATGTTTCTGATGCAAGATCTAATTTAGGTAAGTTCTAGTTATGTTCGTTTCTAGGCTAAAACGAATCAAAACTATGTAGTTTAGGGGTCCAACGAACTAGGAAAAGACCAAAAGACCCTTGACTTAAGTTGCAGACGTGGCTGACAACGACCCCTTTCACGGACCATGAAAGGGACCACGAACTATGAAAGCACTCACGGTATTCACCTGGTCGTGTGGTTCTGAAGGCTTGATCCACGAGCCACTAGCATGGCGACCACGGATTGTGAACATCCCCTGGTCCTCACTTGGGCTAAGGTCTGGAGGCTGAGGTCTAGGAGGCCTATTGGTTATGCTTCACAGACGCCCCCACGCCCCGTGTGAAGGACCACGAACCGTAAAGGTCCCCGTGGTCTTCTCTTGGGCGTAGAGGTCTAAAGGGCTAGCTAAAGAGGCTACTGGTTCTGTACAATGGACACCACCATGGCCCGTTGTCAAAACCACGGTCTGTGAAGGCATCCATGTTCTAACATCTGGGCCAAGTGGAGTTTATCTCCAGACCATGGGCAGGTCTACGGATCATGGAACCTATCACGGTCCGTGAACCCTGCCGTGGTTCACTACTTTAGGTAACTATCTACAATTTTTTCTAGGTCTGTTTTTGAAGGTATTACAATATCTCCCCCTTGGGAATATTCGTCCTTGAATAAAGATTAAACTAGCTAAAATAGAGTAAATGAGCTGCAACCCTACCAATAAACACTAACGACTGATTTATGATTGAGATAAGTTCCAAGAACATGCAAATAAGCTGAAAATGCAAGTATGGACTGAAGGAACATGATACTAAGACTGATTTCATGCATGAATGACTGAAAAACTTAAGAGGAACTATTACCTCAACCTGGAATGGATTCGGCAGGAAAGAGGTGAGGGTACTTGGCTTTCATGGCTGCTTCTACTTGCCAAGTAGCTCTCTTTACGGACTGATTTCTCCACCAAACCTTGACTGAAGCAACTTCTTTGTTTCTCAACTGTCTAACCTGATGATCAAGAATCTCAACTACTACATCCTCATAAGAAAGACTATCTTTCACAGCCACACTCTCTAATGGCACTATGGATGTTGGATCACCCACACACATCTTCAATAGTGAAATGTGAAAGACTTGACCAATTGCTGCTAAATCTACTGGAAACTCTAACTCATAAACCAATTTACCAATCCTTTTCAAGATCTGGTAAGGGCCTACATATTTGGGCTAAGCTTCCCTTTCTTGCCAAACCTCATCATCCCCTTCATATGCGACACTTTCAGGAAAACCCAATCATCAACTTGGAACTCTAGTTCCCTTCTCCATACATTTACATAAGGCTTATGGCAACTCTGGGCTGTCTTAAGTCTATCTCTGATAAGTTGCACTTTCTCCATAGCATAATGGACTGAATCTAGCCCTATCAAGGCTGCTTCACCTACTTCGAACCAACCAACAAGATATCTGCATCTACGCCTATATTATGCCTCATAAGGGGCCATCTAAATGTTGGAATGGTAATTATTGTTATAGGTGAACTCAATAAGAGGAAGTTGATCATCCTAACACCCTTGAAATAGATCACACAAGCTCTCAACATGTCCTATAAGGTCTGAATTGTACGCTCTGCCTATTAATCCGTCTATGGATAAAGTGTTGTTCTAAGGTTAACTTGAGTACCAAGACCTTTCTAGAATGACTTCCAGAAATGAAAGGTAAACTGAGGACCTCTATTTGAGATGATAGACAAAGGAACCCCATGCAACCTCACAATATCATTAATATAAAGCTTGGCATAGTCCTTAGCCGAATCTATAGTCTTGACCATCAAAATTCTAGAAGACTTAGTAACTCTGTTAACTATCACCCAAATGGAGTCATAATGTCTGCGAGTACGAGGTAAACCTCTGATGAAGTCCATGTTGATCACTTCCCACTTCCAAGTAGGAATATCAATCTCTTGAGTCATACCTCTTGGTTTATGATGTTCTACCTTGACTTGTTGGCAATTGGGGCACTTAGCCACTAAATTTGCTATATCTCTTTTCATACCATTCCACCAATAGACTTCCTGTAGATCGCGGTACATCTTAGTGGTACCTGGATAAATAGAATATCTGGAGTTATGGGCCTCTGCAAGGATATGTTATCTCAACTCGCCCACGTTAGAAACACATAATCGACCTTGGTAGCGAAGCACACCATCTCTCCCTTGGGAGAAAACCTCAACTCTCTGTTGGTCGACTGCACCCTTGTGCGCAAGTAATATCGGATCGCTGTCTCGCTTTTCCTTAACTTCTGCTACCAAAGAAGATTTTGCCCTATTCTGAACTGTTACACCACCATCTGATATGCTGATAAGACAAACTCCTAGGAGAGAAAGTCTGTGAATATCCTTTGCTAGATCCTTTCTTTCTTCCCCAACATGTGCTACACTGCCCATGGATAATTTACTAAGATCATCTGCTACTACATTCGCCTTACCCGAATGGTAATGCACACTCATATGATAATCTTTGAGGAACTCAAGCTATTTTCTCTGGCGAAGATTCAACTATTTCTGGGTGAATACATACTTCAGGCTCTTATGGTCTGTGAATACATCTACATGAATACCATACAAGTAATGTCTCCAAATCTTGAGGGCAAACACCACCGCCGTAATCTCGAGGCCATGAGTCGAATAATTCTTCTCATGCACCTTAAGATGTCCACAAGCATAAGCTATAACCTTACTTCACTACATTAACACACAACCTAGGCTGACTCTGGATACATCATAATAAATCACATAACCGTCTGAACCCTCTGGTAGAGTCAAAAAGGGAGTTGTAGTCAACCTAGTTTACAATTCTGCGAAGTTTTTCTCATAATCGTCTGACCACCAAAACTTGACCATCGTCTGAGTCAACCTAGTCAATGGTGAGTCTACAGATGAAAATCCTTCCACGAACCTTCTGTAATAACCTTCTAGACCTAAGAAACTTCTGATATATGTAGAAGAGGTAGGTTTAGACCATAGTTTCACTGCCTCTATTTTCTGGGAATCTACTCAAATTCCTTCACTAGACACTATATGCCCAAGAAAATCAACTAACTGCAACCAAAATTCAAACTTGTTAAATTTGGAGAATAACCGGCGATCTTTGAGAGTTTGCAGAACAACTCTCAAATGACTCGTATGTTCTTTCTCATTCTTAGAGTAAATGAGGATATCATTAATAAAGACGATAACGAACAAGTCTAAGTAATGCTTGAACACCCTGTCATCAAGTCCATGAAAGTTGCAGGAGCATTGGTTAGTCCAAATGACATAACTACAAATTCATAATGACCATACCGAGTCCTGAAGGCTGTCTTTGGGATGTCACTATCTTTGACTTTGAGCTGATGATAACCCGATCTGAGGTCTATCTTTCAGAAATGACTAGCACCATGAAGTTGGTCAAACAAGTCATCAATCCTGGGGATGGGATACTTATTCTTGAATGTGACTTTTTTTAACTCGCTATAGGCGATGTGCATTCTAAAAGAAGTATCATTCTTCTTTACGAACAACACTGGTGTACCCCATGGTGAAATACTAGGTCTGATGAAGCCCTTATCTTGAAGTTATTTCAACTGCTCTTTCAATTACTTAAGCTCAACTAGAGCCATTCTATAAGGAGGACTAGAAATAGGCTAGGTATCTGGAAAGAGATCATTTCCAAAGTCAATTTCCCTATCAGGAGGAACTCTGAGAAGATCTTCTGGAAAAACATCAAGAAACTCATTAACCATTGGAACTGACTCAAGAGTTGGGGTTTCAGAGCTTGAATCCTTAACCCGAACTAGATTATAGAGATAACCCTTAAAGATCATCTTTCTGGCCTTAAGGTAACAAATGAATCGACCCCTAGGTGCTAAGCTACTACCCTTCCATTCTAAGATTAGTTCATCTGGAAACTGAAAACGAACAATCCTAATTGTACAATCGACTAAGGCATAATAGGAATGTAACCAATCCATGCCTATAATGACATCGAAATCTACCATTTCTAACTCTACAAGATTTGCTGAGGTGACTTTCTGAGATACTATGATAGGGAAATTTATGTATATCCGCCTAGTTATAACTGGGTCACCGACTGGAGTAGAGATTGAGAAAGGTTCTACGAGAGTTTCTGGACTAACATCAAACTTAACTGCTATACAAAGGGGAACAAAGGAAAGAGTGGCCCCTGGATCTAAAAAAGCATAAACATTGAGATCAAAGACTCGTAACGTACTAGTGACTACATCAAGAGAATCTTTTTGATCTTAGCGAGCTTGAAGAGCATAAAGCCTATTTTGGCGCTGTCCACCACCTATACTAAAAGAGTTACCCAGCTGAGTCAGGCGACCTGCTAGTGCTGCTGATGTTGTAGATTGGGCTTGCATTGCCTCTTTGACCCTCTTTAGAAGGATAATCCCTTAACCTGTGACCAGACTGACCACACCCAAAACATCTTTCATTTCCTGCAAGATACTCGCCCATATGATTCTTACCATACTTAGGGTAAGGTGGGTAGGTTTTGGTACTTGTAACACTTCCCTGAGACTTAGAGCTTGATGCCCTACTTTTCTGATCGTTAAGAAACTAGGAGGACGGAACACTAGTTGATGAAGTATTGGAGTTGAAAATTTCTGATAACTTTGCAAGCAATTTCCACCACCCATTTTTTATTGAGAATACTCATAGACTCTAGTCCTATCCTTCTTGTTATCCTTGGCCTGTTCCTTAAGCTTATCACCCTCAACCTGTTGAGCATAATTTATAAGCCTAGAATGGCTCATATCTCCCATCAGCATAGCATTCCTACATTATGTTTTCACTAAGTCTGATATTCCACAGTGAAACTTGTTCATTTGGGCCCTAGAATCAGCCACCATGTGAGGAGCATACCTGGAGAGTTGGGTAAACATGAGCCCATACTCTTGGACTGTAATTTTACCTTGCCTTAAGTTCATTAATTCCTGAGCTTTCGACTCCTTTAGCTCTCTTGGGAAAAACCTGTCCAGAAAGGCCTCATTAAAGCAATCCCAAGAGATAGAAGTTACATATGTACCCCTTTTTCCTTCCACTAAGTATACCAGATATAAGTTATATCCTTACGTTTGTAAGATGCTAACTCAACCTGATCGTTCCCAATTACCTACATCACTTCAAAGATCTTCTTGACCTCATCAATGAAGTTTCGGGGATCTTCTCGAACTTCCGATCCTAAGAACTCTTGCGGATTCATCCTAACAAAGTCTCGCACTCTAGCTGCAGTTGTCCAAACATTAGCATTTTCTAGAACTGGAGCCCACGGGTTATTCTGGTTGGCCACACTCTAAGCCAACATCTGAATGACGTTCCAAAACTCTGCATTTGAGGCTTCTTGATCTAGGACTGGAGGGGTTGTTTTTGGGTTCCTAGCATTTGCATTCCTGGTGTTAGGTCTACGAGGAGGCATGATCACTAAAACATAGAATGTTGAGTTAGAATGGAATCAGATCATACCTTACGCACGATAAGAGTAACAAGAAAAATGAAGATATTTCCTAAAACACCTTGTAGTCTCCCTCTCATTAGATGTGGTGGAATTCACACCCAAGAAAAGGACTCTACTTAGTGCGACTTTTCAGACATCCTAGGACTCTTAAACCTAGTGCTTTGATACTAAGTTTGTCACACCCCGAGCTACACTCTTAAACCTAGTGCTATCAACAACATGATAAGATCACCAATATAAGTAAAATGATACACATAAATATATGAGTTCAAAATGGAAAATGACCTAAAAATACAGTTGTGATACCTACATACAGAATCATAAAATTGACTCCATCAGGAGGTCCCATACACCTCAAGGAATCTGTGTCCCAAAAATAGGAACAATCTGACCAACAATCAAGCCAAAACAATCCCATTGTCATTCAAGCTCAAAAGAACAAACAGGAGAATTAAGAGAGAAAATAGAAGGTAATTACCAAGATAAATGGAAAAATTTTCAAGCCTGCGGTGTGCCCAAAAAATCACATAATCGCCACTAAAATACGCCAAAAGAAGCTTAAAAATCGACCAAACACTTAAATATTTTACGAATATGCATGCTTAAAAATGGGATTGTATATTAAATAATTGCGAGGATATTATATTCAATCACTAGTGGTTAACCTTTCGTCCATGTTTGTTGAGTGTAATTGTGGTGGCCTCTATAATACTGTCAGGTGCTCCTCGTTCACAAGGTGTGCAAGCATTTTCTTCCACATTTATGAGCCACATTTGCTTCCACATTCATTACTGCAGGAGGCTCATAAATGTGGAAGCAAATGCTCGCACACCCTGTGAAAGAGGAGCACCTGACAGTATTGTAGAGGCCACCACAATTACACTTAACAAACATGGACGAAAGGTTAACCACTAGTGATTGAATATGCTCAAAGGCCGACGATCATAGAGAAGGGAATAGTGCTACACCAGCAGCAGCTCATCACCAATATATAAAGCTTAAGAATTCCCCCGATGGGGCTTGTGATTCATTCGAAACCCATGAACACTATAATAGCCCCCCTTATAAAGAGTTAGAAAATAGAAGGAACTAATTTGGAAAGAGCCAAACCTAAAAATTTTCAAGTTAAGCTTAAGTGTTGTGTTTTGGGTCAACTTCAAACGATTATAACTTTTAGTACAAAGTGAGTTAGGTGGCCCATAAGATTTCAAATGAAAGAACTTGGAATACTCTTTCCAACGCCACTAAGTTTGTTAAATTTTGAGCATGTGTGAGGGACATATGCTCGTTTGAAGTCAGGTTGTCCAGTTAAGGAAAGCTACCCGAACATATGTGGTGTATTTTGGTATTTTTCTTACAGATTATTTCATTTTTAGTAAGGCTTTAGGGGTCTAAACTGATTTGGTTCAGTTTTACAATCCTAATCAACACTTAGGGTTATCAAAAATAGTTCAAGAAGAGAAAAGAGGAGAAAGGAGAGAAGATTCAAGGAGTTCATCCAAATTTCTTGCAGATCGAAGGTTATTTCGCCAGTGGTTTGATCCCTATAAGTTATGTGAGTTCTCATAGTGTTGGGTTCATTCACCCACACATAATCATGTTATTTTAATGCAATTTTATCCTCAAAGTTAAAGGATTAGAGTTCTTGATGAGTTTTCTTGAATTTTCATTTGTAATCTTGATGAGTTATTGAGTTGAACGTTAGTTATTTGAAAGTTGTTTTGAGTATATTATCGTGTACTATTGTCGGGTATTCAAGTCTAAGTGATTGGGAAAGAAACACTTCAAATCTAGGCAAGTTAGGGTCAGAAAACAAGATACCAAAATTCGTTGGGTGCTCTGGGAAGGGGCTGGCGCACCGCGCTAGCAGTGCACCAGAAATTGCCATCTAATGTTCATTGGCTAGTGCAAGGATCGTCTACCCCATCTTGTTTCTAGTCCTTGGCTCCGTCTAACTTCTTTTAATGTGTACCTTTATTTCCTATTTATTCTAACTACTCTAAACTACTTCCAAACATATAGAAACCATAACCTATAATTAATAATTCAAATTCAAGGTAGAGCTAAGAGTCAAGTCTTGAGAGTTCTTTCGAGTCTTTTGAGAAGTCTTTTGTAAACCATTTTAAACGTGTTTTAAGACTTGATCATTTGAGTTTTAGGAAGTTGACTTCACTTTCTTAAAAATGATATATGTGAACTAACTAATCCCAAGAGTAAATGTTTTTACATTTAAGATGAGAGGAAACGCCAATTTCCAAAAGAGTTTCATGAGCAGTTTGGAGTACCATCTCTTCTAATAGAAATAATATTTAGTAATAATCTCAAAGTTGAGGAAGAAGAAATGTTTTCATTATAACATATGAGATAAGTTATATTTTTGGGAGTAGTATTAAGCACCGATATGGGGGAGAGTTCTAACAACTCACAACCCCTATAAACCAAGTAGCCAACTGATGAGTCCTAGATTTTGACACACTTAGGGCTTTGTTTTGATTGTTTATAGTCCTTAAATGCCTAATTTATGCTACGAACTAATGTTAAAATGTTTATTTGTAGAATGGAAGGAAAAAGGATCAAGGTAAGGACATTACCTGACGAATATGAGCTAATAAGATGAAAATAGGTGAAGACTGCAAAATGCTGAGAATCGCCAAAGCCACCCGGTGACTCGCTGAGTGGCACTTCAGCTCGCCTAAAGTTCAAGACTTCCAACCCTAGGGAGAAGCCTTCTTGGCATTGGATTTGGACATTAGGCGGACTGCTGATTGGATTGGCGACACACTGGATCACCTAAAATCACAAAACCTTGAGGACTAAAAGCCAAGGAAGACCAAGTCGGCGACTTACCTCGCCTAATAGTCATTCCAGCTGAAATTTGGGAAACTATAAATTGAATTTTAAAGGAGTTCAAAATAGTCCTGGTTTTTATTATTGTAGTCCAGTTTTAGTTTTCTTAGTATTTTTCTATTGAAATCAACTTTGAAGGGTTTTTCAACTAGATTCGAAGTTGGTCTTTTAGTTTTAGCACTTTACATCATTTTTATGACTTGGATTGCAATAACTAGATCATGGAGAATGTTTTTGGTATTGATTTCTTTCTTTTTATGATGCTTGGATAAAACCCTAATTCTTGGGGTGTGATCATGTGATAATTTGCTTCATTAGATTATGGGTATTGTTGTTTAATTATTTACATTTTGTTTTAATGTGGATTTGATTAATAGCTGAGTAGTAATTTATTGCAAATAAAATTTTAGCTTAGTTTTTTAGCTTACTTGAGAGAGAGGTTTTAAAACCAACGTTATCAATTGATGATTGTAGTGTGTGGTTTCTTACGGGTTCAGCTCGAGAGAGTGAATCTTAACTCACTCCTATCTATCTAGCTTGATATAGTGGATAAATTAAGGTTTTGGGCAGTTTTGTAGTGTCCAGCTTGCCGAGGTTCAAGAGAACTCTCCTGAATCGTAATAGTTGTTCTAGAGAAAACAATTGCACCTATAGTCTAGCCTACTCATAGTGATTCAACACTTTATTAATAAACTTCAATTACCCATATATCGATATTAGATTATAAATGATAACATCCCAAGAACTTCTTCATATTTGTCATCCCGTATTTTAGTGATTATTGTAGTTGTTAATTGATATCTCAAAACCCCCATCTGATATTCGTTGTCAAACCTTTGACTTATGTTTTGTTTGATTTTGATAATGATTACTTCTATAACTGATTATAATCACATCTTACTACCTAATAGAATTGTATATGGTACCGCTCCTTGTGGGTTCGACCCCAACCTTTTGTTGGGCTATATACTAGATTACAATTGCCTCCGTCTAGTATTCGATATAGTGTAGTCAAGAGTTTATAAAAAATGGTGCCGCTATAGGGGAGTGATGTCATTGAATTCTTTTATTGAAGTTAGTTGTGATTTTATTGTGTTATAATGGAACCCACTTACTATTTGTTGTTGTATTTTACATTTTCACAGGTGGCAAAATAAGTGTAAACGATAGCAATGCCAGCCAGTTGGGCCACAATGATGATGTTGGCAATCTGAATTATGTGAACGAGGCCAATGTGAATGAGATACACTTGGGTGGTGTTGGAGCAATCAGGCTACCGCAAGTCATGGGGAAGGCAGTGTTCTATGTAACAAGCACAATGTTGCAACTCTTGCAAATGAAGGGGTTATTTGGTGGTTTAGCGCATGAAGACCCCCACCACCACATTAGAAACATCATGTACATTTGTGGTCCTTTCTTGTTCAAGAATATATCCCAAGATTTGGTTATTCCCATTTTCACTGATGGGAGATACCACCAAATGGTTAGCCGATCTCCCAAGGGACTCAATCACGACTTCGGATGAATTGACGAAAGAATTCTACATAAAATTCTTTCCTCCTTCGAGGATGATATCTTTGAGATACCATATCTAAGGTTGTAAATTCTTGGATGGTGAGTTAATCCACTAGTATTTCCTCATCTTTCAAAAATTGCTAATTCAATGCCCAATTCATGGACTGCCAAACAAGGTCTTGCTATTGTATTTCTACCAGAGTTTAGATTTGGTGGATGATTAACTTTTCCAAGATGGTATTATGTAGCAGCCGTTTGAGATTGCTTTTGTGTTGCTTTATAACATGGCCAAGATCAATCGAGCTTGGTATACAAAAAAGGATCAGGTATAACCCTTGACATTTAGGATGATGAAAGAATAAATTGGAAAAGATCAAGAGAGGGACCAAAATATGGCTAAAATGATGTCCTAATTGGATCTTTTTTGAAGAATGTCATTGGTAGTGGTACTAGTGCTGTGAATGCAGTTGGTGTTAGCGGGGTGACCCCCAAGGATGCATATTTTGATGCTTTGTACAATGAGAAAGTGATCTTCTTTGCTAATCAAGGTTGAGGTTTCCATCCGAGCTGTCCAAGGCGGGGTAGGAACAAAGTTTGGAATAGAGAACGGGATGACAATTGGAGAGACCGTGAAAGGGAATGGTGTGATCGCAATTCAAGCTGGAAGGAGAAAGATGGGGATAAGGAAGATATTTACCTCCCTATGAGCGGCAAAAGTCCAAAGATCAAAAGGTTGACCTAGAATTTTTTGCACTGAAGATCTGCTCTCACGCATTCTCAACTAAGTGGAAGGGTCAAATAAACAGTTGAATGAGATAAAGGATGACGTCTTAACTCTCAATCAGATGGTGACTTCTCACTCGATCTTTATTAAACAGCTGGAGATACATATAGGTCAAATCTCAACTCATTTGAATCCAAGGCCAAAAGAAGGTTTGCCTAGTGACAAAATGGTCAATCCCCAAAATGAAGTTTGAATTGTTATTTCCATCGTGCCATAAAATTAAATAAGGTGCTTCTTGTGAGGAAACCCAAGTTTTGATGTTTTTAAAATTTTCTTTTAGACATGGTTGTTGATCTTGCAGGTTGTAAAGTGAAAGTGTTGGAAAAGGAGTAATAGGTGAGCTTAAATTCCAATCTCCAACATGCCTAACAGGTCAGCGTGCCAGATTTGGACCGCTGTTTGAATCACCCAGGTTGATGGGAGGTTTTGTAAAACTTAGTGGGCCAAAAGCTCAATCACCGACTCACCAAAAAGGTCGGCGAGCCCAACATGGACTGCCATCTGAACCCCTAAATTGTCGGGAAGTTCTGTAAAACTCTACACACTAAATTACCACTCGGCCCAAAGCCAAGTGGGTCGGTTAACGCGACTTACTTTGCCAACTAGCAGGTGAACTAAAGAGTTTTTAAAAGGCCAATGATTTTAAATTCAAAATTTTGTTCATTTTATTACTTTTCAACTTTCGTACTCTCACAAACAATATTAGATTTTTTGCATTTTCATACTTTCATTCTCGTTTTACTTGGAATCTTTCCTCTGTGCTAATTTTGGGGAATTCTTTGCTTCTGAGCATTAAAAAATTTGGCATAAAAGGTTGGTTTTCCAAAACCCAAACTAAATAGTTGGTTGAAATCGAATGCAAGTGCTTTTTATGATGTATCTCTGTGCTTAGTTGTGTTTTATTAATTCTATGATAGTTTGTTTGCATGTTCTTAAGTGAAATCGTAATCAATTGGTCGTAAATGATTATTTCCCATGAACTTAACTGATAAAATGGTTGGCTTGCCTTGAAAATATTATCGATCTCTCAGGGTGAAGTTTGAGTAAACCTGAATTGTGCTAATTGTCAAATTTTGCCCGATAATAGAGCGGTTGACGTCATTATTAAGGGCAAAAGACGCCAATTGGCAAATTTTGGCCAAATGGGGGAATGTTTGAGTACCCTGAGGGCATGGGTCATATGTGTCTTGTGTTAATTGTATTATATTGGTGTTTAATTTTGATTTTGTGGACTGCGGGCTTGATTTTGAAGTACGGGAAAAAAATATGGCACGTTGGGCTATTTGGCGAGCTGGGTCGAGCTTGCTAAGTAGTTTGGTGATTCGGCCAATGTCCCCTATATCAGCTATTATTTCCTTAAATTTTGAGTTTGAGTTCTGTAACTTATGGCTATATACTTGGGCTCACTGAGTTCACTCGGTGACTTACCGAAAGTACCTCCTGATTGCCCTTCTGCGCCCTTTTTCTTGAAATTGTTCTATAACTTTTGACGAGCTACTTTTAGTTCACCAAATGGCCTTAGACATCACTGACCAACTTTGATTTCTGAGCAATTATTGTTCTACAATTTTCGACGGGCCTGACTTAGCTCGCCAAAGTGGTTCGGCGACTAGTTCAGTGAGTCTTTCTGCACTCTTTTTCTTAATTTTTTCTTGACTTTTTCTAACATTTTCCACATTGTTTTGCAAGAATGGCTAGACCAAAATTTGTTGGTAGAGATATACTGGCCCGAAAAAGGGGAAGAGGAATCGCTATCAATGAGAAGCAACTTCTTCCTGGGCAAAGGCTACTAAACTTCCTCTGAGAGGACATAAATGCAAGGGCAAGGCACCCGTTGAGCGGAAACATGTGAAGGAGAGCTTGATGGTGAGGGGGCTTATTCTACACACCTCACTACCTTTGGTAGTGAGATTCACTTAGATGAGGGTTCACCGACATCTATCTACGAGCCAAAAGATGACAAGTTGTTACAGTCCAAGAGAGCGGAGCCACGCTCTAAATAGATGAATGATCCGTCTAGGATCCCAATGCCTCTGTTTCCCCATCCTTCTCCAGTTGTAGCCTTAGCACAGACACTTGTCCCAACACCACCAATTCATGGTCCTCCTCCCTAGTCACTCAACCGACTAAAGGTCGAGGGTTTGAGGACCATACTAGAAGAAAAGAGATGGTGTATCGACGGTGTTATGGATAGACATTTAGAGGTGTGGCGCAGTCTAAGATTCCATAAGTTTGAGGTTTTCATGAAACCATGAGGTCCACATATTCCTAATTTGGTATGGGATTTCTATTGAGCTTACATAGAACTGGTGCCGAAGGGGAAGAAGCAAGCCAGTGCTTTCAAACCAGTTGACTTTGTGGTTGTTCAAGGAAAGAAGGTCGAGTGTAGATGCTCTGATATAAATGTATTATTTGGGTCCTCTACAGACTTTATGCATGACTACATCGATCTGGTGCAGAAGAAGACTTCGAAGGATCTTAAGGGTTGGCTGGCACCCCTATTTTCCGATATCATCCCGATGTAGAGTGAGGCAGGAGCACCTATTGAGAGGAAAGACCTGAACATTGCACGCAAATACTGATTCAGGTTGATTAGATGCACTATTATTCCATCCTAAAATAAGTCTATGGTGGCGCAGGTTGTCTTGGTTTCATGATAGCTAGAAATAGGTTGAATTTGGGGTTGCTGATTGAGCAGGAGATGGTCATGAGGGCCAAGCAGAGACAGAGCTCACTCTCTTTCCTCGTGCTTATGGCTAAGTTGTGTTGGTGGGCGCGTGTTTCAGAGGTCGACATCTATATGTTGCCTACTAAAGCAATCTTGCCCCCTCAAGCTAGTGGGCCCTCTGGTAGGAAAAAATATTTTAGATCGAAAAGTACCTTAAACTATTAAATAGTAACAATCAAATAGGAGAAAGAGGCTTGGGAGGCTGACAAACCAATTGCCAAACTCAACTTAATGGGTGCAAATTGCAAACCAAAATTGCCAACTCTTCATGGGTAAGACGAACTTTAGATAAGGTACTTTTCTGTCGAACAATTACCTCATTTCAGTTGAGTTCTCTTGAACCTCAATTAGCCAAACATAAAGACTAGCCCACAACCTCACTACATCTACTCTCTCAAGCTTGATACATAGAATGAGTCTTGGTATTCACTCTCGAGCTTAATCCATCATGGCCCACTAACTATGAGTGCCAACTTATCACTTTATCTTCACACTTCTTTCTCAAGCAAGCATAAAAAACTAAATTAAGTTGAAATAAACATACAATAGAGTAGTTAAACCACATCGATTAGTCAGACCCACTTTGAATTAACACTAAAATTAATAATAATTAACACTCATCAAACCAAATTCAGAAATTAATCACATTATGAAACCCTAAGACTGGGGCTTTAGCTAATCATCATAAAATAAAGAAACTCAATGCCTAATACATGCTTCATAGCTTGGTATTGAAAATCAAAGTTCTAAAATGAATAATATCTTTTCTATTACAACCCAATTGTAATCTCTTGTTAAAATTGCTTAAAAGCAACAAAAACAGTGTTTTTGTTTTTTGTATTTCATTCCACAATGACTGGATGCTTTCTCTCTCCTCTAAAAATCAATTCATACAGATCTAAGATATGGCTTTTTGGGGCTGTTCGGCGAAAAAGTCGGGCTTTGCCGAACTGTCCGCGACTCACCTATACTCCTTGTCTATCGCCTTCTTTCTACATATTTTCATCCATTATGTACTGTAACTTTAGGTGGTCTACATCGGGATCGCTGATACTTCTGCAATCCTCCCTTTAGTCTTTTGGCTTGCCAATTCAATTTCATCTTTGCCTCGTTCAGTGCATTCTGCGATACAACCTTACTTCACCGACCAATTCAACAATTCGTCGATATGGAGTACAATTTGCCCAAATTTCTATCATCTCAGGCACAATGTACTATAAAATTAGGTAGGCTAGGATCAACTCGACGATTCATCGAGTGTTGTTGGCGATCATCAGGTTTGATTTTGTTTTCTTCTTTAGATTATTTTGTTCATTTTTGCCTGTTAGTGTCCTTTCTTTGCTCCTCAACCCACATACCTAAGAATCAAGGTTTAAACATTAGTTCATAGCATAAATAAAGCATTTTAGGACAATAAATGTATCAAAACAAATCCCTAAATAAGTTACCGACCCTAAGAGTTTGAAATATTTGTTTAATTAGAAAGATCTAAATCTTCGCCAAAGAAAGTTTCTTAAGTTATTGAAAGACTATGACATGAGTGTTCTCTATCACCCCGGGATAGCAAATGTGGTGGTGGATGCTCTTAGTCAGTTATTTATGGGTGTGTTGCCCATATTGAGGAAGATAAGAAAAAGTTGGTTCGAGATGTTCATAGATTAGCCCAATTAGGTGTTAAGTTAGTGGACTCCCTGGTATTATGGTTCACAATGGCTTAAAATCATCTTTTGTGGCTGATGTGAAAGCCAAACAAGGTCTTCATCTAATTTTAGTAGAGTTTAAAGAAGCAGTGTTTAAGAAATCCATTGAGGCTTTCTTTCGGGAGGAGATGGTGCTCTTAGATATCGAGGTCATTTATTTGTTCCAAATGTGGGTGACTTAAGGGAATAGATCTTTTCAAAATCCCATAGCTCGAGGTATTCCATTCATCTGGGAGACACCAAGATGTACCCTAATTTGAGGGAAATCTATTGGTGGAATGGGATGAAGAAGGATATTGCAGAATTTGTGACTAAGTGTCCAAATTGCCAACAAATAAAGGTTGAGGATCAGAAACCAGGAGGTTCTTCCCAAGATATTATCATTCCTACTTGGAAGTGGGAAGATTTGAACATGGACTTTATTGTTGGTTTGCCTGGCACCCAGCGACAATGTGATTTGATTTTGGTGATACTAGATTGGATGATGAAATCAACTCATTTTCTTCCCGTCAAGGTTTCTTATTCCATGGAGGACTATTCCAAGATTTACTTGAGATGAGTAGTAAAGTTGCACAGAGTACCTTTGTCGATTATTTCTGAATATGGTACCCAATTCACTTCTCAATTTTGGAAGTCTTTCCAGAAGGGTCTTTATACTCAGGTTAAGCTTAGTACGACCTTTTTTCCCCAAACCGATGGTAAGCGGAGCATTCTATCCAAACTCTGAAAGGTATATTAAGAGATTGTGTGACTAATTTTAAGTGTAATTTGGATGACAATTTGCCATTGATTTAGTTTGCTTATAATAATAGCTATCACTGGAGTATTGATATGGATCTATTTGAGGCCTTATATGGATGGAGGTGTCGATCTCTTATAGGTTGGTTTTAGGTGGGTGAAGTTTCCCTAATAGGTCCCGAGTTGGTACATGACGCAATAGAGAAAGTTTGATTTATTAGAGAGCGGTTGAAAACAACTCAAAGTCACAAAACTCGTATGATGTGAGAAGAAGAGATCTTGCGTTTGATATTCCTTATTGGGTTTACTTGAAAATCACACCCATTAAGGGTGTAATGAGATTTGGTAAGAAAGGGAAGCTAAGTTCATAGTATGTAGGGCCATATCAAATTTTGAGATGTGTTGGAAGGGTTGCATGTGAGTTAGAATTTCAAAATGAGTTGGTATCGGTGAATATGGTTTTCCATGTCTCTATGTTGAAGAAATGTGTTGGTGATTCGACATCCATAGTTTCCTTAAAAGTGTTTGGAGTTAACGATAATCATTCATATGAGGATGTTTCGGTTGATATTTTAGACCGTTCAGTCAAGAAATTGAGAAACAAGGACGTTGCTTCCATGAAAGTGTTATAGAAGAATAATTTAGTTGAGGGTGCTACTTGGGAGGTCAAGGCCAATAGGATGTCTAGATATCCTTATCACTTTCCTTCTACTGCTACTCTAGCTTGAAATAAGGAGTTCCTTATGGTTTGTTTTTTGTTCTAGAGTGATATGTGTTTTAGCTATTCCCATGATCTCCTTATGTTATGCATATTCATTAAAAAACTTGTGTTTTCAAAGAAAATGAATTTATGTGATTAATTTTCCTCATAATGTTGTGCATTGAGTATGAGTTGCCAATAAACTTCATGAGATGAATTGTCGAACATGCTTTAGCTACGTGATGAGTCCACAATTTGGATTCATTTAGGGCTTTCTTTTAACAAAATTAGTGACCTTAAATTCTTGTTTTGTGCCAATGAATGATGTAAATCTTGAATTTCAGGTATTTGGATTTAGGAACAATGCATGAACACTATTGATCAACAAGGGAACAAAGCAAGCTAAATGAATAAAGAAATAAAGACTTGATAATCGCCGATGTCATTCGGCAAATCACCAAATTGCCAAGATACCACCGAAAGTTACAGAATACTGGAGCTAAAATGAAATAGATTTCGGTGAACAACAACTTCATTCGGTGTGTCACCAATCTATTCGGCGAAGGATAAACCTAGTTGCCAAAAGTGCTGAAAAAGATTCATGCAAGTGCTGATAGGCGAGATAGAAGGAAAGAAGGCGACTCACAGAGTTACTCAGCGATCCCGACCTGGACCACCTAAATTTACGGTTGCTAGACCAAGAAGAAGTGTAAAAAGAAGGCGAGATGAAGGATAATCGGCGAGTCACCGATCTATCGATGATGCCCGACTTACTTCGCCGAGTGGTCTTAAAGTGGTGGTAATTTTCGCTTGTTTAAATTTTTTTTGCTAGTGAGAGAAAGACATTGAGAACATGAGGAAGGAATTACTTAGAGAGAGAACACTACCAAAGGGTTTTGTGAGTGATTTTAGCAAGTTTTTGAGAGTGATTTTGTACAAGAGGATATTATTAATTCATTTTCATATATAATTCTCATTTTTACCCAACTATGGGAGTGATAATTGATTTTGATTTTCTTACTTTTGAAATGAGTGGCTAAAACCCTTCACTTGTGGTTTTGATCATGAAGCCAATTGTTGAATCTCACTTACTAGGTATTCCTTAATTGTGAATAATGGTGTTAGTTTGAAGTGGGTCTATGTTGTTGCTTTTCTTTGAGGTTGAATTGCATGATTTCGTGCAATAATTCAGTGTTGTGCACTTGCTTGAGAAAGAGGTGTACAACCAAGGCAACAATCTTAGCATCCTTAGTAGTGGATTTCCTTGTTTCAGCTCAAGAGAGTGAAAACAAGTGATGTAGGCATTGTATCCAGCTCGAGAGAGTGGATTTGATGAGGGTAAAAAGTTGGGCCTCTTTCGATTAGTTTTGAAGTTCGAGAGAATTCAACAATAAAAAGGTAATTGTTCGAGAGAAAGTTACTTTATATGTAGTTCGACCTAACCACAACAATTCCATTATGAGCGGTAACGTTTATCCACTTCATTGAGATTTAATAATTAGGTGGTCAATTCCCCAAGCTTTACTCTAATATTTGATTTTTCATGTTGAAATGAAAATTTAGATTGATAGTTAAAGTCCAAAATTAGAGATTTGAACATTAATTGTGCAAAAATTGTTTGATTGAAAAGGTTGTCATTGTACTTTTATTATTGAATTTGAAGGAAATACTACTCCCTGTAGGATCGACCCCAACTCACGTAGTTGGGTTATTAAATTGACAAACGATCGTTGTCATTAAGTATTGGATGAAATGCCTTAATACGTAAATCAAAATGGCGCCGCTGCCGGGGAGTAGCACTACTTAGAATTCTTTGATTGAAGATTTGACACTCTCAAATTTGTTGGCAGTAGTTGAATCAGTTTTGGCTGCTTTGTGTAAGTGTTGGTTGGACTACGTAGAAGTGAACATGAGTGAGGAAGAGATGAATGATAGACAAGCAGGTCATCGAGATTGTATAGACGCATCAATAGTGTCTACAATCTAGCTCAATCAGGTGGAATAGGTGCAATTTGCATCCCTCAAACTGATGAGAATTCAATGTTTGAAGTCACCAGCACAGCTTTTCATCTTCTCGAAACGAGGGGACTATATGGAGGGATAGATCATGAAGACCCACATTAACATATGAGAAACATTACAGAGGTTTTCAGCCCTTTTTCATTCAAAAATATGACACAAGAGTCAATTCAGCTACGGTTATTTACACTATCTTTAATGGGAGAAGCTAATAAGTGGTTAGTCGAGTTACCAAACAATTCCCTCAGATCGTGGGAGGATCTGGTTATAGCATTTAACACAAGATTCTTACCTCCATCAAGGATGGTGAAATTTAGAGATGAAATTCAAAGTTTCAAGCGACGGCAAGGGGAACCCATTCATGAAAGATGGGTGAGATTCAAGAAACTCCTACTTAAATACCCAACTCATGGGCTACCAAATGATTTGTTACTTCAATATATCTACCAGAGTCTTGATTCGGTTAATGAAGGAGTGGCTGATTAATTGGTACGAGGAGGAATAATGCTACAATAATTTGAGGTAGCTTTATTTCTTCTAGATGACATGACTAGAATAAACCAAGCATGGTATACCAAAGAGGATCAAGTCTCTCCATTTTGTTTTAGATTAACGGAATAGAAACTTGATAAAGAGAGAGAGAGGGATAAAAACATCAAGAAGATGTTGACCTAAATGGAATTTCTACAAGAGCAAATGAAGGGGGCATTCAGAGTATTTAGAGTTGAGGAGTATTCTTCTTCTGGTTACTTAAGGCTGTGGGAGAATCAAGGTTGGTACTCCAATAGATATGAGGAGGGTTTCCACCCATGCTATCTACAACGAGGTAAAAATTAAGGTTGGAACTATCATAAGGGAGGAGAACAAAGGAGATACTATCAATATTGGGCTTAGCAAAATGATTATTGGAGAAGGGAAGATGATCATGAGGAGAACCATACTCACTCGAGTGAGCCCAAAATCAAAAGGTAGTTCAAGTAGTCCCCGGGTGAATGACTTGTTGTCATGCATACTTGATAAAGTTGAGGGGTCGGATGATTTGTTGAAAGGGATGAAAGATGATTTTTCATCATTGCACATTAAAGTGAACTCTCATGCTGATGCCATCAAGATACTTAAAGGACAACTAAGTTTATTGTCAACTCAATTGAAACCAAAGATAACGATGTAAAGTGACGATAGAGGGCTGGCTGTGGTTACTTGTAGTGAAATGGTGGCAATAGGTAATGTGATGGGAAATGAAGATACTCAAAAACATGAAGAAGGTAAAAGCATGGAGGAACAAGAGTTACTTATCCATCAAAACCTTACCAAAGAATCACAAAAGGAAGTGGAACAACACGTTCAAATTCCAAAAGTCATGCAACATTTACCCAAATTACCTCCACCATTTCCCCAACGCTTAAAGAAGAAGAATGAAGAAGAAAAGTTCAAGAAATTCTTGTCGGTGTTCATGACACTATAAATCAATCTCCCCTTTGTGGAGGCATTTTTGGAAATATCGGGATATGCCAACTTCATGAAAGATCTAGTCACAAAGAAAATAAGCTTAGATTTTGAGACAATTGAAGTTTCCCATAGTTGCAGTGCAATTATGACTAAGGATTTGATCAAAAAAAGAGAAGATCCTGGGGCATTCACCATCTATTGCACCATTGGCATGCTCCAATTCGCTATGGATTTATGCGATTTGGGGGCAAGCATCAACTTAATGCCCTATGCGATATATAAGCAATTTGGGTTGGGTGAACCAAAAGCAACCACAATGAGACTCCTAATGGATGACCGTTCTATAAAACATCCCATGGGGATACTTCACAACATCTTAGTGAAGGTTGATCAGTTCATTTTCCTGGCCGATTTTTTCATTCTTGACTGTAAAATAGATGCTGAAATTCCCATTAGTTTGGGAAGACCATTCTTAGCAACCGGAAGAGCATTGGTGAATGTTGAAAGTGGAGAGTTGATGTTTCAGATAAATAAGGATGATGTAACCTTCATTGTTTGTAAATCAATGAAACACCAAAATGATATACACGTGGTGTATGCCATTTATGTTATTGATCAAGCGGTAGCTAGCGTAAGCCATTTGATGTGCATGAGTGAACCTCTTGACGCCATGCTTTCTAAGTATGATGAATTTGAAATTCAAGGTTACGAAGAAGTAGTAGCTGCCCTCTCAGGCTTGGGAGGGTATTCAAAGACTCCATTGAAATTGGACCCTGATTTGAAAAATAGGAAGAGTCCTCCCGTAAAGCCATCAACAGAAGACCCACCAAATCTTAAATTAAAAGCATTGCTCCCCCATCTCCGTTATGCTTTCTTCGTGGCAAACAACACCCTACTGGTAATCATTGCGGTCGATTTTCTTGAATGGAAAGTAAAATTGCTTCTTGATGTGTTACAAAGAAATATTAAAGCTATAGGTTGGATCATACCTGACATAGTGGGTATTCCTCCAGGTATTTGTACAAAAAAAAATCATCTTGATAATGATTGTAAGCCTAGTGTTGAACATCAGCGGAGATTGAACCCACAAATGCAGGAAGTAGAGAAAAAGGAGATTACAAGGTGGTTGGATGAAGGTGTAATCTACCCTATTTTGGATAGCAAATGTGTAAGTTCGGTGCAATGTGTACCGAAAAAAGGAGGTATCACAGTAGTCCCAAATGAAAAGGGGGAGCATGTGCTTACAAGACCGGTGAGCGAATGGAGAGCATGCATGGATTATCGAAAGCTAAATTCATGGACTGAAAAGGATCACTTCCCCATGTCTTTCATGGATCAAATGTTTGATCAACTATCAGATATATGTTGGTACTTCTTTTCTAACGGGTACTGCGGTTACAACCAAATTTCCTTTGCGCCTGAAGACCAAGAGAAAACCACTTTCACTTGTCCTTATGGAACGTTTACATTTAAAAGAATGCCCTTTGGGTTATGTAATGCCCCAACAACATTTCATCATTGCATGTTATCCATTTTCGCAAACATGGTGGAGTAATCTATGGAAGTATTCATTGATGACTTCTCAGTCGTAGGGGACACGTTCGAAGAGTGCTTGGCACACTTGGGCAAGTGCTCAAAATATGCGTGGAAATAAATTTAGTTCTGAATTAGGGAAAATTGCCACTTCATGGTGAAGGAGGGCATAGTTCTCGGGCACAAGGTGTCACAAAAGGGGTTAGAGGTTGATAAGCAAAGATTGAAGTGATTGAGAAACTACCTCCGCCAATTTCAGTGAAGGGTGTTCACAGTTTCTTAGGGCATGCCGGTTTCTACCAAAGGTTCATCAAAGACTTCTCAAAGATGGCACATCCTCTATGCAAACTCTTAGAGAAAGAGGTGAAATTCCAATTTGATGATGCTTGTATGGTGGCTTTTCGGTGCTTGAAGGAGAAATTAGTATCCACCTCGGTCATTATTAGTACTGATTTGTCAGAATCTTTTGAAGTAATGTTTGATGCAAGTAGAACGGCGTTGGGTGTTATCCTGGGGAAAAAATGCAAAAAAATATTTCACCCAATTTACTACACGAGAAAGACTCTAAACAGTGCTCAACGTAACTATACCATTATTGAACAAAAGATGCTTACGGTAGTCTATGCATTTGAGAAATTTCAGGCATACTTGTTAGGCACTAAAGTAACTGTTCACACTAATCATGTTGCACTCCGTTACCTAATGGTAAAGAAGGATGCCAAATTGAGGTTGATAAGGTGGGTGCTACTATTGCAAGAATTTGACTTTGAGGTCAAAGATAGAAGAGGCTGTGAAAATCAAGTGGCTGACCACTTATCAGGATTAGAGGGCAGGGAGGATGACGAGCCTAAGGTTGACATATATGATTCTTTCCCCGATGAGCAAATGTTTGCAATAACTCTCAAACAAACTCCATGGTATGCAAATTTCACCAATTACATAGTGTACAGATTAATGCGAGATGAGCAAAACTTCTACTAACAAAAGAGGTTTCATGTTTGACGTTAAAAAGTACTTTTGGGATGAACACTTGTTTCAAGAGTGTGCATACCATATCATTAGAAGATGTATCCCGAAAGAAAAAGCAGTAGAAATTATCCATGCTTGTCATGCTTCCCTGGTTGGGGGCCATCATAGCGGTGTGCGTACAGCTGCTAAAGTTCTCCAAAGTGTCTATTACTGGTCATCCCTCTACAAGGATGACATGAATTTGTAAAGAAATGCGCTCAATGTCAGAAGAAAGGTGGAGTGTCTAGAAGACACGAATTACCCCTTACTCCCATTTTAGAAGTTGAACTATTTGATGTTTGGGGAGTAGATTTCATGGGCTTGTTTTTGAGTTCATTCGATAATAAGTATATCTTAGTAGCAGTAGATTATGTTTCTAAATGGGTGGAAGTTGTTGCACTTCCAAATAATGAAGGAAAAAGTGTGGTTCAATTTCTTAAATGCTACATCTTTGCTAGATTCGGTACTCCTTGAGCTATCATTAGTGATGGCGGATCACACTTTTGCAATAAATGGTTTTCATCTACATTGAGTAAGTATGGGGTGAAACATAAGGTAGCAACTCCATATCATCACCAAACAAGCGGTCAAGTTGAAGAGTCAAACTGGGAGATAAAAAGTAGCTTGGCCAAGACGGTGAATACTAACAGGATTGATTGGTCTTGAAATCATGATGACACACTTTGGGCATATGGCACTACATATAAAACTTCAATCGGTATGTCTCCATATCAGCTAGTTTTTTGAAAGTCTTGCCATTAACAATCGAATTGGAACAGAAAGTGATGTGGGCATTGAAATCTTTGAATCTGGATTGGACAAAAACCTCAAAAGAGAGAGTAGAACAGTTAAATGAGGTAGACTAATTCATTTTCAAAGCTTCTGAAAGTTCGGCTCTTTACAAGGAAAAGATATAGAAGTGGCATGATGCCAAAATTCTTAAGCGAGAGTTCAAGGTGGAAGATTAGGTGTTGCTATACAACTCCTAACATAGACTTTTTCCCGAAAAGCTTAAGTCCAAATGGTCCGGACCATTTAGAGTGACACGAGTATTCACATATGGTGCAATAGAAGTTAAGGGTAAAGAAGGACATACATTTAAGGTTAATGGGAAATGCTTGAAATTATACTTTGGAGAATGCCAGGAGATTCATTTGATTGAAGTGGTGTATATGGAAGATGCTTGAGAACATTTCCATCTCGTGTCGTGACGTAAAATAAGGCGCTTCTTAGGCGGCAACCCAAGTGTTAGTGTTTTAAATAAAGTGAGTTGATTTTGCAGGAGTGGGATTATGAGCGAAAAAAAGGTGATCTTGGCAAGTCACCGAACTGGCACAATTTGGTTCGCCTTATGGATCTCAAAAATGAGTGAGATTCTAGAACATTCAGCGGGACACCTTCACCAGTCGGCATATTGTCGATGTGCTTAGGCAACCCAATTTTCCTGACCCATTCTAGTCAACGCTGACAACGCCCTTCAAGGATCAACCAGCGATGTTCTGAGTTCATTATGTGGATCACCGAAGCATGCGGCGACTGTTTCACTCCATCGCCAAATTAGGCATTTAGTGAAAATTCCTCATTACTCTACTATACTTGTTTACACACTAGATTGTTTTCATTTCTTGTTAGTCTTTACTTATTAATCCTATTTTTTTTTATCTGCGGTAATGCCTACTCTCTACCCACATTGAGGACAATGTTGAATGTTTTTGGTGGGGGTAGAAATTTGTCAGTGAACAGAGCAAACCTCCTTCTCTTTATGCCACCTCCCCTGTCGGTTGAGTGTGGTTGTTCTTGTGCAAATTTGAGTATCGGTTTGATCAATACCGATGACTTGAATAGTGCTCATAATACAACAAAAGTGATGAGGCCAAATTAAGTTGCATGGCCAATATGTAAACTCTTTGCATCTCCTTATGACTACCCAAGTATTGAAATGAGTCTCTTGTGATGAACATTGCACACTAGTGAAAGTGTGGAGTCTTGTTTGAATTTGGTGTCAATGCCTTGTGTGATGAGCTTACCGTGAACCATGTATAACGACACCTAGAATTTTCCCTATTAATCCGGCTAACTAAGTGATGCAATTTCTTGAGATGATATTAGGAAACTTTAAAGAGTATGAACCTATTTGACATTATACCTCTTTTTGTGGCCTACCTTGTGAGTATGCGAACCCCATTTGAGCACTCTTTGAGCCTTAACCTTTTCTTGGAAGAAACTTGATGAAAACATTGTGACCTTTTCATGATGCAATATCCATAATCCTCATGATTTGTGGCATGTTAGAATAGCCAACTTAAGCCAAAATCCTACGTTGGGGGTGTGTTGAAAAGAAAAGGTGAATCAAGAAAATGCAAAGAAGTCCCTTTTGCCCATGTTTTGAAAAAAATGGAACCCCTCCATATAAAAATAAATAAATAAATAAATAAAATATATATATATATAAGAAGTAAAAAATGGGGTTTCGAACGATCCATGGAAGATGAATAAGAGGTGACTTTTGAGCTCGAATAAAAATGATGAAGAAAAGGAAAGAAGGTATTGTTCACATAACATTTCATGAGGATTACAGCCTATGAGCCTAAATGAACATACCTTTGCACTCAGCCCCATTACAAGCCTTGAAAAGACCTTTTTGATCTTGAATTAGCTGAACCAAAAGTCAATTGGAAAATAAGGGCAAACCTATGGTGAAAATCATACATTTTGTTCATCCTTGTGAGTGTGAGCGTTGCATTTGATTCCGAAACTTTAAATTGGGGAATCATTGTGTGTGAATATGGAATCATTCTTTGTATGAGGGCATTTGAGCTCCTTTTTTGAGCTTGAACTTGCATTTGAAGCAATTAATGTGAGCTCGAGATTCTTTAGTAATGGCAAGTCACAACTTGAATCTTTGCGTGCACAATTGATCCTTGCATGAGTAAGTTGAGTCTTCTTGTGTGCATTCATGATTGAATCTTGTGTAGCACTATTTGAGACATCCCTTTTTGAACTACTGAACTTGATTTTTACTTGACGACAAGCAAAAGTTTATGTTAGGGGTGTTGATGAGTCCACGATTTAGACTCATTTAGGGCTTTATTTTAACAAATTAGTGACCTCAGATGTTTGTTTTGTGCCATTGAATGATGTAAATACTTGAATTTTAGGTATTTGGATTTAAGAACAATGCATGGACACTATTGATCAAGAACGTAACAAAGCAAGCTAAAGGAATGAAGAAATAAAAACCTAATAATCGCCGATGTCATTCTGTGAATCGCCAAAATGCCAAGATACCACCTAAAGTTACAGAGTGCTGGAGCTAAAAGGGAATTGATTTTAGTGAACAACAACTTCATTCGGTGTGTCGCCGATCTGTTCGACGAAGGATAAACCTAGTCGCCAAAACTACTGAAGAAGATTCATGTATGTACTGATGGGCGAGATAGAAGGAAAGAGGGTGAATCGCGGAGTTACTTGGAGATCCTGGCCTAGACCGCCTAAAGTTATAGTGGCTAGACCAAGAAGAAGTGAAAAATAAAAGCAAGATAAAGAACAATAGATGAGTCGCCGATCTGTCGGCGATGCCTGACTTAGTTCGCCGAGTGGTCTTAAAGCAGTGGTACTTTAGGCTTGTTTAAATACATTTTGGCTAGTGAGAGAAAGACATGGAGAACGTGAGGAAGGAATTACATAGAGAGAGAACACTACCAAAGGGTTTTATGAGTGATTTTAGTAAGTTTTTGAGAGAGATTTTGTACAAGAGGAGATTATTAATTGATTTTTATCTATAATTCTCATTTTTACCCACTATGGGAGTGATAATTGATTTTGATTTTCTTACTTTTGAAATGAATGGTTAAAACCCTTCACTTGGGGTTTTGATCATGAATCCAATTGTTGAATCTCACTTAGTGGGTGTTCTTTAATTGCGAATAATGGTGTTAGTTTGAAGTGGGTCTATGTTGTTTATGTGTTTTGAGATTGAATTGCATGATTTTGTACAACAATTTCAGTGTTGTGCACTTGCTTGAGAGAGAGGTGTAGTACCAAGGCGGCAATCTTAGCATCCTTAATAGTGGGTTCCTTGGTTTTAGCTCGAGAGAGTGAAAACAAGTGATCCAGCCTTTGTATCCAGCTCGAGAGAGTGAACTTGATGCGGGTAAAAAGTTGGTCCTCTTTCGATTGGTGTTGAAGTTTGAGAGAATTCAACAATAAAAAATGTAATTGTTCGAGAGAAAGTTACTTTATATATAGTTCGACCTACCCACAACAAATTATCCAATTATGAGCAATAACATTTATCCACTTCATTGAGATTTAATAATTGGCTGATCAATTCCCCAAGCTTTACTCTAATATTTCATTATTCGTGTTGAAGTGTAAATTTAGATTGATAGTTAAAGCCCGAAATTTGAGATTTGAACATTAATTGTGCAAGAATTGTTTGATTGAAGAGGTTGTTATTGTACTTTTATTATTGAATTTGAAGGAAGTACTACTTCCTGTGGGATCGACCCCAACTTACATAGTTAGGTTATCATACTGACAAACGATTATTGGCATTTAACATTGGATGAAATGCCTTGATACATTAATCACTATGCTATTGAGTATGAATTCCATCAAGGCTCCATGAGAGGATGTTGAGCATGCTTTTATCTTAGAGAAGGTACTTCCTCCTTGAACATGAGAAATATGAAATTGCATGCATGATGGGTTGCTTGTCTTGAGTCTTACCCCTAAAAAGGTGTCTAGACTCCCATTCGAGGATGAATGACCTCAAGGGCGAGATAATGTAACACCTAGGACTTAGAAAAGGGGAAATTATTCCTTCCATATTCAATTTGGCGAAGTAGAGGGTGAACGCCGAGTGACTTGGTGATCCGCCAAGTGAAACCACCCTCGCCTATTGGCCTGTTTCCAATGTCCAGGTTTTGGAACTTTAGGCGAGCCAAGTTGGGCTCGCTGTTCCATTAAGTGTGTTGCCCAAGGTCCCTTACCCATAGCCTTATTGGCTGGGTTTTAAGGCATCTCACAATAAATTTAGGTGAGCCAACTGTCCATTTGGTGAGTCACCTAGTGACCTTCGACGAGTCTCAGCAAGCAGTACTTGTCAGTGTTAATTCAGGGTCTTTTTAATCTTTTCAAATTTGTTTAATTATATACTATGTCATTTTACCCTTCATCTAAAGGCATATATAAGCATTCTATTCTCAAATTTCCCCAACTTAAGTCATTCTTCTAAGAACCTAAAAGAAGATCAAACCTCCTCTCCAAGATATTTCTCTCGTTAGAATTTGAAGAAGAAGAAAGAATCAACTAGAGTTTAAGGACAAAATCTCCATTCCTCCATTAAAGTCTAGCATTTGGATTCAAGGTATGATAGTTTTCATCCATGGAGCTACCAAATTCCTCTATTTCAAAACATAGAATTCTCCAATTGAGTTAGAGTTTTCTTCAATTGTCATGGGTTATTTTTATTATTAATTTAAATGATTGAATTATGATATTTTATGCATGAATTTATGAAATACTATGTTTTATGAGGGTTTTCCCCTATGAACCCATGTAATTCCCATGTTTTCAAGTTATGAATCATATGATATGGGATTTTTATCATAAAGGAAGATTTTTATGAAATTAAGCATGTATTTCTAGCATTACATGAATTTATGATGTAATCCATATCAAACTCATATTTTCTAAGTATTGATGATTGAAAGTGGGTTTTGGACCTCAAGAGGTGAATTATAAACTTATGCATTTTCTTATGAAATCTATGCAAATGTTTAAAGGGTGCTTTGAGAGTATTGAAATATCAAAGTGGTGGTTGATTTGCTTATTCTCATAAGTATTTTCTAACATGTTTTCATTATTTGTTTCAGAACATTTACATGAAATTATGAGTAGCTAAACACCACAACTAGGGTTGTTGGATCCATGACGGAATTTTAATTGTGATTTCGTAAAACGAGTGAAAGGCAATTTGTGGTTACAAACTGTAGTTTAGTTTTCGTTATTCATGTATCTGATGAGTGCACATATTAGGATGAGCCTGTATCTGTCATTTGTTTGAGAGAAAAATGATAGTTAGGAAAAAGCTAAACTAATCTATCTAAATGGAGTCAAAGTTCGAGTTCGAGAGAAAAGAAACTTAACACCATTGTAGGAGAGGGTAAATCGTGTAACACTCTAAGTCCGAAAGGACTTGAGTGAAGATTATCTGAGTAAATTGAGAAGTGTCATGTATAGTTAATTCGCATGTAATTTTTAGATGTAAGTTGACTAAAACTCAGTTACAGAAGAATATTAGATGCAACATTATGGGGAATACAATCCTAGTTTCAATTAATTATTGAAACAACTTCGAAATAGATATTTTGTTAATTGTTGAATTAGACTTTAGTTTGCTACTTTGGATATCAAAGCGTTAATGCTAAACCCAATTTTACTTTCTACAATTATTTATTTAGGAAATAATAATGACATTAAAGTAAAACGAGATGGTGAAATCATTTCTGTAAATAAATCCTCGGTGGGATCGACCTCAACTCACATTGAGTTCTATAAAATGACTTCGACCATTTATTCTCTTAATTGAGGTGTATGTTTGAACATATCAGGTTAGCATTAGCAATAACAATTTCATTACCATGCCAAGGATACACAAATTTAACATATAACCAAGCAGCAAAAATATCAACAAAGGGTATGTAACCCATCAAAGTAATAGATACTTGGCTACTTAAGAAACATTGACAAAGGGGTAAAGCGATGGAACCAATACACTTAAACAACCTCATATGTAAGCCCTTATTGGTTCCACATTCAAATAAGCACAAGGCCTCCCTTATGTCAAGCAACAAATTATACTTGTCACCTTGACCAAGCATCACTTCACAAGTGCCACAATTCAAATTACTACCGGGGTCAAATGGAAAGGAAATCTATGAGCTTGGATTAAATACTTCCCCTTTTGCCTGATTGGCACCCTCATCTTCTAACAACATACTCCACTCAAAAGCGTGAGCATCATCATATGCAAACAAGTAATAGAGAAAGGTGCCTCGCACAGCAACTTCCTCGATGGTGTTTTCATAGGTATGACCATGAATAAGCTCAAAATCATTGGTCTTACCATTAAGAATTGAAACACACCATGAAGAAGAGTTAATGGGAAAACAAATACCACCTTCCTCATTATCACATCCCTTCCCCACAAGAGTACTGTCATCTACCAAGGAGAGATTTCCATCTTTGGGAGGGATGGATTCTTCATTCTTGGCATGCAATAAGACTTAAATCTTCATACCCATTTGAATGTAAGCTCAATTAGGTATAAATTTCTATCTATTGATGTGTGGCTAAAAAAAACCCAATTCTTGGGGTGTGATTTAGCGAATATGGGTTAAGATAATTGTTGGGTCTTGCTTGTTGAAAGTTTAATCGTAGTTGAATTGTGATTTCATTTAGTGGTTGTGGATAGATTTAATGAATTTGTAGTAGCAAATACAAGTTTATTTATGTATTTTCGGCTTCCTCGAGAGAGAGTTCATAAAACTAAGACCACTAGATTGATGGCTAGTGTGAGTGGGTCGACATGAGGTTCAGCTCGAGAGAGTGAACCGTAGTCACATGTTCACACACTCAACTCGAGAGAGTGAGTGGGTTAAGGCATAGGCTGGTCTTTAAGCAGCAAGTGGGTGTCCGAGAGCAACGCATTAGAAACGGGGTAAGTTACTTGAGAGAGAGAGTTTATCCCCCTTAAAGCCTAGCCTAGTCGCAATTACTCTATGAATCTTCTATTGAAAGCATGTACTCAATAATCTAGCTTAAATCGTATTTCCATCACATCCCAAGGATCCCCTCTCATTTCTTAGAAATCCTTGTTTATTTTGTTGTTTTTACGTACTAGTGATAACTCCCCCCCCCCCCCCCAATTGTTAATTGACACATTTGTGTCCTATTTAATTTACAATGTTTACCCATTAATATCTTTAGCTAAGACTAGTTAGAACTAAATTTCATTTTTCTATAAATTCTCAAAACCACTCTCTTGGGACGATCCCAATCCTTAGTTGGGTTGCTAAACTATTGTACGATCATAGATACTTGCATCAGAAGTTGTGTATTGATTATGCAAACATCACCCACAGAGGGGACTTATATCCTACAGGGCACGTAGTTATGGGACTTGCAGGTGACTGACCCTAGTCCACTCGGTATTAAGCTTCTCCCAACTGATTATGTGATTTAGCAATTTATAACTGAAATGATGTAATATTGGATAGCTCAAAATATTGGCATGCAAACTGAGAATGCAACATTAATATACTGATAATGAACATTCTAAAACTGAGGCATGTATATATATATCCAAAATAATTGACCTAGCATATGTAATTCATGAACTAAATGAACTACATAGTGAAGGTTCTAAATTCATGAAATAATCTACAATAAGCGATACTAAACTCATGACAATCTGATTTGGATCATTCCAATAGCTAAAACCCAACAATTTCTAACATTCAAGAAACCTTATGTCTAGATAATATTAAGGGAATTAAGAATCTGACAAAAATCTTGGGACTTAATGGGTGAAAGGAACCCACTAGTGAAATCCCACATACCTGATGACGAATTCCATAAAGAAATCTTTCTATTTCGAGGTTGAAACTGATGAAAACCTTGTTGCATTTTGGAAAGCTTTGGTCAACTCTTTCTCCTCTCTGGTTCTAAGTTTGATGAATTTTTGGTGAATAATTGATTAGGGTAAATTTTAATTAGTTTACTAGGCTAAAAATGACCAAAACGATGTAGTTTAGGGGTACAACATATAAGGGAAAGGCCAAATGACCCCTGATTTAAAATCTATTGAAGCCATCTACGGACTGATCAACGATCCATGGATGGATCCACGATCCATCCTATTAGTTTGTCGATCGACTACAGAAGATGGGTTCTGGGGGTCCTGATGGTCTCGACCTATGAACTAATCGACAATCCATCGACTAATCCATAATGCTTCGACTGATCCACGATCCATCCTGTCAGTCTATTGATCGACTTCAGAGGATTGATTCTGGAGGTCCTGAGGGTCTCAACCTACAGAAAGATCAATAATCCGTGGACTGATCCATGATCCATCCTATCATTCCATCGATCGACTTATAGGATGGGTTCTGGGTAGGGCTGCAAGTGGCCATCCATGAACCACCAGGACAGACCCTCTATGGATCACCCTATAGTCCGTGGCTGGCAATCGTGGGTTGCGCCTGCAACTTTTGGAAATCTGCTGGTTTCTTTTGTTTTCGGATACAGAGTGTTACATTATCTCCCCCTCGGAAATATTCATCCTCGAATGAAGACTAAAATGGTTGAATAGGGAGGGAAAGTGCTTCATACCCTGCCACTAATTTCTAGAAAGTGATTTTTGACTGAATTAATTTCCAAGAACATGCAAATATGCTGAAAATGCAAGTACAAACTGAAGGAACAAGATACTAAGACTGAAAAACTGAAGAAGAACTATTACCTCAAGTTGTAATAGGATTGAAAGGAATGAGATGAGGATATTTGGCCTACATGGCTGCTTCTGCTTCCCAAGTAGCTCCCTCTAGGACTGACTCCTCCAAAAAAACATTAACTGAAGCAACTTCTTTGTTTCTCAACCTTCGAACCTGATGATCAAGAATCTCAACTGGCACATCCTCATAAGTAAGACTATCCTTCACAGCCACACTTCCTAAAGGTACTATAAATGTTGGATCACCCACGGACTTCTTCAATAGTGAAATATGAAAAACTAGATGTACTGTTGCTAGTTCTGCTAGCAACTCTAACTCATAAGCCACTTTACCAACTATTTTCAAGATCATGTAAGGGCCTACATATCTAGTACTGAGCTTCACTTTCTTGCCAAACCTCATCACCCCTTTCATAGGTGACACTTTCAGGAAAACTCAATTATCAACTTGGAACTCTAACGCTACACCATTTTATGCCTATGGCCACCCTAGTAAAGTGTAGCCTAAACTAGCAAAAAGTGTGGCCTTTGATAAAAGGCTACATTTTTGGACTTTCAGCAATGCTTTTTACGGGGTGGCCTAAAGAAGTGTAACCTTTGACATTAGGCAACACTTTTTAAATGTCGCCATTACAACTACACTTATAAAGTGTAGCCAAATAGGTATAAGGGCACGCTTTGTAGTGATGCATTAGCGACACCTTTTTTTTATTATACTACACTTTAAAGCGTTGCCTTTGCTTTGTTATTGGTCACACTTAAAAAGTGTTGCCTTTTATATCTCATCTAGAGCAACACTTATAAAGTGTAACTTTTCTTATGTACAAGATAACATTGGGCATCCTACAACAACACTTTTGAAGTGTGGCAATGTTGTGTAGAATTTTGTAGACACAATTTTTTATTTTTAAGAATAATAATTTTTATTCCTATATTAAATAATCACATAATTAAATATGCAAGTGATCTAAAGCACAAAATTGACTAATAATTAAATCGAAGCTATATATTTCAAATAAACTTCAAGAAACATGTCTTGTACAACCAATACTTAGAAAGTGATTGCTTAAAGAGCAATAAATTCTACAAAACCAAATGCATTCAAACATATATGACAATAGTACAAAAACTATTCATAGTTCACTACAATAGATCTAATTTACTTCTGACCACAATTCAAATTCAATTACCGTCATTTTCCTGCACATTCAAAATAAAATTATAAGTTAGTGAAATAAATCATGTATTTAATATGCTTAAATTCACAGCAAGCCAAACCAATTCATAGCAATAAAGATGTGGAAGTGCATAATTGTAGAGTATTCATTGTAAGCTAACCAATTCAAAAGTGGACTCCTACTTTTAGGCCTAAGGAGGAAACACCTATAGTCTCTATTTGGATTTCTCTACCGGAGCTACCTTGGCATTGCTATCACAAGGACATCTTGTCAGCCCTATTGAGTCATATTGGCAAATTTTTGTACTTGGACACTTCTTCTATCCAAAAAAATAGAGGAAGTATTGCTAGGGTCAAAGTCCAAATCGATCTTACCAAAGAGAGACCTCCTCATTTGTGGATGGGGTTGAATGAAGAAGATCTCAACATAGGGAGGTGGCAAACTATTGAATATGAGCATATTCCGGATTACTGCATGTATTGTAAACACCAAGGACACTTGTTACATGTCTGTACTATTAAGAAAAGAGATGAGGAATTTAAAAAAAGAACAGAGTTGGAGGCTGATAGGAAGAACAAAAACAAACAGAAACAAGGCAAACAAGATTCCAGAAACCGGCAAATGCAATACACAAATAGAGAGGATGGAAACACCAATTCACAATACCAGCAGCACCAAAAAAAGAAAATAACAACAGGCCAGCTGATGAAGAATGGCAAACTCAGAAGAGGAAAGCTTACAGGCCAGTTCAACATAGCATGAACAAACCAAAATCTCCTAAGGAAACATTGCAGCAGCAGCAAACTCATCACACAGGTATGACTACTAATTCTGCACTCCCTACTTCTCATAATTTCATTGATCTTTCTATGCAGGATCAACCAAACAATCAAGAAGAAAATGAAAATCAAAATTCAAAAAATAAGGATACAATGGAGACACAAGCTAATAATAAGTCAACCACTGACTTACCTTCCACAGCCAACCAATTGTCAAATAATTCTAACAAGGAGAAAAAGAAAAAATTCTCAAAATCAAAGCAAAAGGATCACAGTTATTGACTCTACTACTCCCCTACCCCAAAACCCACTTGTTAATTGTTTGGATGAGGCTGTTGAAGTTATTGGAGGGTTGGAAGGAGGGTGTCAGGAGAACACAACTAATTTGCAGGATCGGGTATCCAAAGGGGGGAATATGTCGCATGCTGGGCATGAGAACACTCAGATTGACCACAGTCTAGACCATAGAGCCCCTGCTACCCCTCAGCATCACATTCGGTTTTATGCAACAAATGAAGTGTGGCGCAGTACTTTCCAACTGCTACATCAATTTGAACAACACATCCTGTAAGATTTTGATAAAGGCAATATTGACTATTTTTTCAGCATCATAATACAAAGTTATTTTCTCAAATATTTAGTATAAAATACTTCTATCACCATGTTAAGTTTTATAAGAAATTAAGAAAATGGCATAACTACATTAAACTTAGTAGCAACTGTTTGTTTCTGAAAGTCTGATATCTCAATATGAATTGAACTTGTTGTTTTCTTGGACTGATTAGCAAAAGAGGAGGCAAACAACTTGAGCAAGTCTTTACTGCTTCATGAGACTAGCTGAATAGTGTTGGGATACACTGTATCTCTATTCTTATTCAAGAAACCACTTGTGTCAAAGATAACCTAAATAAGATGAAAAAATTTTTACAATGATAAAACAGAAATATTTAAAGCTAGCAACAATATCAGAGATATTTGAAAGAAGTTTATTGATCTTCATTTCCTGAAACATCAAGTGTCCCTTGAGCAAATTCTAATGCATCAGATCCCAAACCTTAATTTCCTCACAAGAGTCCCAGTTATAGCAAGGAAATTATCCTTCACGACTACATATATATCATAGGGCACAAGTTTTCAAGACTTACGCCAAAAAGGACACATTTCTGAAAGAAACTAACCTCTCTACCATAATGGCGAATGCCAAATTCTTCTCTTTCTCCTCTATAGCAAGGGTTAGCTTTCAAGTGCTACTTAAGCTTATTGGTGAAGGCCAAGTCAGTCGCTTTATCAAAATTTGATTCTTCATCCAATAAAGATATTATCCCAATGGGTTCTGCAGAAGGCATCATTAGAATCCATAGATGGGAGATGATTTATCATTAGAATGTCTACTGATTATGTTAGCATTTTCACAACTTCAATGCCAAGAAGTAGTTTAAACTTCTACAATATGAAATACAGCGTGTGTGTAAATAATGTCCATCAAAATTCTAATAATCAAAATGAACAAGTGTCTCTTCTTTTCTAATAAGGGAACAAGTGTCTCTTCTTATCCAAATCAACAATTGAATATGAGAAAGTGTAAGAACACTACAAGAGAAAACAAAACAAGATAATGATTGCGTTGTGTTGAAGTGTTAGAAGAGTAATCTGAAGTGCAAAAATTTAGAAGACTAAGAACATTCTTGAATGCAAATTAGTGGAAGAAAAGAACCAAAAGTCAGACACACCTTCTCAAAAAGATCCAAGCACTCTTGGTTATCTTGAAAATCAACTTATGTCCAATCAATTCCATCCAATTCATATTCCTAAATTACAATACATCAGATTTGGGGTCACTATCCAACATAAGTTGTAATAAGTATCTGCAGGAGTCCGAATAAGGCTCAGATATGCCACAAATCAGAGAGAAAAGTGTCTGGCAATGATCCTTATTTCGTCTGCACAACATAACAACATTTGCAGACAGCACCCGAGGTCCTAAAATATGTGCTCAGACTTACTCCAGTTTTCATTAAAAAAATTCACTTTTTCTTTTACAAGGTATAAACTTCACTTATATTAGAATCAACTGATGCAAAGTCAGCAAAAGCTTAGTTCTTTGTTTTCCTATTTATGTAAAAAGAAGTGAGTAACTGAAAGGAATAAAGAAATAAGAACATTATCCCAAAAGAAAATGCATGAAGAAACAAGAAGTCAGTAACTACAAAGCATGTTGATGTGCTTACTTCTTGCTCAAGTTTGAAGAGATGTCGGTAGCAATGCTGCTGGAGGCTCTCATTTGCATAGTTACTAAAAAATTGTTCAAAGCTATTTTTTTGCAAAGAAAAAATGGCAAGTGGGATAACATATATATTTTTATGCTTTGCAATAGTAACAACATCTTGAAATCAGTTTACCTCAAATGATTTGAAACCATAAATATCTAAAAATGTTTATGCTTCTACCAGTCTTCTCTTTACCCACTGCAAGAGATCTATTAATTTTATCCACCATCCAGTCCAACAGGTTTGCATAGATGAACTTGGCCATTGCATCTCTTGTATCAATTTTCTGAATCAGAGTTAAAACCATTCCATTATGGTTCTTGGAAGAAAAGGTAGGAGTTCCAAAATCAAAATTTGCAGAAATAACGTATTTGATGCAGAGCCTATACAACTGAGTAACGAACTTGTTGCATGGTTAAACTATTTATAACCTTATCCTTGCCAGCTTGTATTTTCTTGGTTGATAAAGCTGGCATGAGGTCATTGACACTACAGCCCATCAAGCTAGTAGCATTTATAACGGCTGCAACACTAGAGATAGTAAAATACCAAACATGTAACCTTTAGTACCTCCAGTTAAACACAGTTATAACAAACATATAAAACTATTTTAGGGAACTAGAATAATAGGGCATAATTCAAAATCCTCGCATGAAAGAGACACAAGAATCAAAATAGTCATAACTGGAAGAACACAAGGAAAAAGGGGCAAGAAAAGAATTATCTTGAGAAAGCAAAAGATTTTCCCATTAAAGCCTAAAAAAGAGGATTTATGACGTTATAACCTGCTCATAGCCTAAAAGAGTGAAAGAAAAACTTAAATAGAGCCTCAAAGGCTTAGAGAAAAAGATGATTACAAAAGATTAAACTTGCAGTTAAAAATAAAAGTCTTGGAAAAAGTAGCAAAATTGACAATGACAAAACAAGACACACTGTCTCTCCTACTCAAAGGAGAAAGAACATTATAGTGTTTGAAACAGAAGGAAATTACAGATAGGCTACACCGCGAAAAAGACAACAAAGAGTTGATTGTGCACAGACCTAAGAATTTTCTCTACACTCTTTCATCCTCCTCACAAAAATTTATAACTATAGAACATCTCCGTGATTGTGAATTTCTTTAATTATGTGTATTAAAAAAATAAACATTGACCATTCTTTTTAGAGCATGCCATGAGGGATGGTACCAAATTGACCCTTGTATGGCAGAAAAATTACTTGAATAAAACTGAAGAAGGGGAATAAAATAAGGGGGCACTACAATGGGATAAAGGAAATACATATTCTTGCATTCTAGTATCATAGTAATAGATACAACAGGAGATACAAACCTATTTTTAGTTATAATATAAGGTTAAGTAAATATGAGTATCCCACACTAATTTGTTTGTAACACTTTCCACTTCCCTTAAATGAGCCAACTATACGGTGAAAAGTGAGAAGTGCTTGGTTTAATATGTTGGAGCGATGGGGATATATTTGGTGAATGATTGTTATGAAACGGAAGTATTTTGGATTTAAATATGTAATTTAGGAACAAGAGAAGTAGGAAAATAACACAAGGAGAAAGAAATATCTAAAATTGAAACAAGAACCAACTTCAAAAATGCATATCTTGTTATAAATATGGCAGATTTGGTCATGATTTCTGAAGCAAAATTGTAGCACTTGAAAACTAGTTTCTAACAATTAGAAAGGTTTTTCATTAGGAGTTCTCTATAAGAAGTTCTTACTTCTTATTGGAGGGTGGAGGGAGCTAGCACAACTTGTCCAATCATGCGAGTAGAAAATCTGGACCCCTGGGCAGGCATGATGGGAGCGCTATGGTGACCAGGATGTATTATGCACGTGATTGTGCTATGGATTCACATTTTGAGGATTATCCATGCATAGATGTAAGTATATGAGTCTTGGTTTGGGCAAGCGAGTGCCCTTATGCATTTGTTGACAATTAACAGGTACTAAAGTTCTAATGGTTTGACCTTCTGGAGTCAGATCATCGAGTCACGATCACGGCCCTCCTTGGTCGTGATATTTTCCTTTACCAGATTAATCCTACTGAGAACTTTATGGATTTCTTTTCCGAGAAACAAGAAGCGCTAGACAAAAAGCCACTCATGGGGCCCGGTAGAGAAATACATAAAGGTTTGTGTTATAGAACCATATGTAATAATTGTAGGTATCAGATGGTTCTGTAGCAATGGAATATTTTAGCTATTGCTAATATCTTGGCATGATTACCTATGAATACTTTTAATAAACAAGAATTATTGATCTTTCCGTAATGAAACTCCATTTTTTTTATAAATTATGAAGTCTAGGCTGCAACAGACTACTAAGAATAGGATTAGAGATCAATGATGACACAAGAATAGAAATCAAATATGTTATTGTATTATTTATTTCAAGGAGAACAACAATACAAAAGGAGCAAAGTTAGCAAAATTTTACTTTACATAAATAGCTCACCTTCACATTGCACAACTTCAACATAGTTTCCATTGCCAATTACTTGGAATGTTATGTTTCCCAGCCATAGCACTGTAGCAACCATCTGAAAAGCATGCTCTTGGTCTCTTTCAGAAATCCCCGCAGTGTTTAGGGATTTATGATAAGGGAGTGCATGAAAGGAATTACAAACAAAAGGATCCAACATGACTTTGAATTGAAATCAAAAGAATTAAAGTCTAAATTAACCAATCTGATCCCTTGAGCTGACCACAAGCATATGAAACTTTTTTGCATCATCAACAATATGGATCACCAACGAATTACTCTGGTTGAGAAAGTTGTACTCCGAAGCACCTTTCAACTTTAGTTTATCTAACAAAAGAATCACACAAATGTTCTGAATTCGAAGGTATAAAATATTTCGAGGACTTCTTTGTTTAACACCCACCTTTCCTTTTAAAATTATTCAGAGCTGTAGATTATTCAATCACATATCTAGCCAAGAAACAGTGGTCCCACGTCTAGAATAATTGAAAACCAAAGAAGTTGAAATGCCTAATATTATGTCTTCAGGTGGTCTTTTTAACCAAAAAGAAAAAAGCACACATGTATGTACATAGAACTCAAAGAACTTCATTCAAAGACATTGTTGCAGGTGTTTCCAGTTGTTTGATATAATCTACTCTACTCCATCTAATTTATGCTCAAATTCCAAATTTTCCTACACAAACTTTCATGCACCAAGCAGATAACCTATTGTATTCCACATTTAACAGCATCCAATAAAAAAATAACTACAGACTTGTGATTGCAACTTCACGCATATTTACCATTAAAATATCACAAAATCAAACAAAAGATCACCATCATCAACAAAAGTTCTTCAAATAATGTTTTCTGATAATGAAAAGCACTTATTCAGAAAATTATAGTAATAGCCATTCTGAAAAAAATATGAAGAGAAACATCTCGTAGGTAGTATAATGCAACAATAACAATAGAAGATGGCTCACGGCTTGAAAATGTTAATAAATTCAGAGAAATATAACTATATAAATTATGATTTTCAAATACCAACAGAGCGAGTCTGATGAATGAGAATAAGGATGTAATATATGAGTCGAGTGACTGATTGTATCTCCCTTGCTAGAGCTCGTATTTGCTCCCTTAGATTCCTCAATTCCTCCAAACGATGTTGGAATTCTTGACACTGTTTTTTTAGTTTCCTGATTGAATGCAAGGAAGGACTAGGGAAATCACCATATGTCATCGAAGAAGAGAGAAACATATAATAACGATGAGATTTGCAGAACAGTGAATCTTTTTTTTTGGAGCAAGTCTGAATTTGTTTCCTTTTTTGGTTGCCCATGAAAATAAATGAGTGCCAAATACAATGTCACACTATAAAAGTTAAAACTTAAGATAGGCACTATTCAGTCTGTTCTCGCTTTCAAATTTTCAAACTAGCAAAGAGTAAAGTTGTCTACATGGTGCTCTTGACACTTCAAGCACCCAACAGCATACTTTATGGAAAATAAACTAAGGAGGTCTTGATCATACAATCGAAGCACAATTGCATAACCTCCCAAATAAAAAGTCCAATTGCATCTATTGGATTACAATTTAGTCACCTTACAAATAATTAGTCAGTAACTCAGCCTGATCTAGCTTATTGTCTTCCTTCATTCCTGCAACACCCAATCCCCATTCAACAGTTTGATAGCCAACAAAGAGGGCTGGATTCTCAAGAAGAGGATCTGCTGAAAGTAACCCATCACCACTAGTTTCTTCCAAGCAACTGTGTACATCATCGATGTGTCAACATAGAAGACGGAAAGGAAGCTCCGAGTTGTCAACCATTGGTGCCACTATAAGTTTGGACTCGCCTAGCTTCTTCCAATGAGACCACGCTCTCTCTATCCGAGACTCCCCTTTCAAGTACCCATTTAGACGATTCAGAGCAACAACTGTGTTTCTACTACATTCAGAGGAAGAGCAAGTTGTAGGGCTTAGGGTATGAGATTTTTATTTGGGGAAAAACGTTTGATTTGGGCAAAAAAATATCTCCTATTTTGATTTAGATAAAGAGCAGCTCATATGTTAATTTGGGGCAAAATGTTTTTTAGAGTATATTTCTTTGTATAGAATTTTTCTTTTATGAGTTCCTTTATTGACAAATTAGATATATAGGAGGGAATACAATATTATAGTGAAAATTTTGGGAAAATTATAATGCTACACTTGTAAAGTGTTGTTTTTAAAATTATAAAAATAGCACACTTTAAAAGTGTAGTCATGTGTGTAAATAGGTGTTGTCAATTATATCATAATTTGACAACGTTTATAAAATGTAGCCTATACTACTAAAGAGCACGTTTTACAAGTGTTGCCAATATTATCGTTGCCAAAAGCTAAAAACTAAAGCTACACTTTAAAAGTGTACCAAAAAGTATTTTTGGCGACACTTTATAAGTGTTGTCTAGATTTAGTATGGCCTTAGGACTAAAATGGTGTAGTGTAATTCCCTTCTCCTTACATCTGCATAGGACTTCTGGTGACTCTGGTATGTCTTAACTCTATCTCCAATGAGTTGCACTTTGTCCATAGCATCATGAACTAAATTTGGCCCTATCAAGGCTGCTTCACCTATGTAACACTAACCAACTGAAGATCTACATCTATGCCCATACAATGCCTCATAAAGGGCCATCTGAATAATGGAATGGTAGTTTTTATTGTAGGCGAACTCTCTAAGAGGAAGGTGATCATCCCAACTACCCTTGAAGTTGATCAAACAGGCTCTCAATATGTCCTTTAAGGTTTGGTGGTATGTTCTACCTGAACATCCATTTGCGGATGAAATGTTGTGATAAGATTAACCTGAGTACCAGGACTTTCCTGAAATGACTTCCAGAAATGAGAGGTAAACTGAGGACCTCTATCCAAGATGATAGACAAAGGAACCCCATGCAACCTGAATATCTCATTAATGTAAAGCTTGGCATAGTCCTCCGCCGAATTTGTAATCTTGACAGCTAAAAGGCATGCAGACTTAGTAACTCTGTCAATAATCACCCAAATGGATTCATGTTGTCTGCGAGTATGAGGTAAAACTGTGATGAAGTCCATGTTGATCACTTCCCACTTCCAAGTAGGAATGTTGATCTCTTGAGTCATACCTCCTGGTTTCTCGTGTTCTACCTTGACTTGCTGACAATAGTGGCACTTAGCCATAAAATCTGCTATATCACTTTTCATGTTATTCCACCAAAATACTTCCCGTAGATTATGGTGCATCTTAATGGCGCATGGGTGAATAGAATATCTAGAATTATGGGCTTCTACAAGAATCTGCTGTCTTAACTCACCCACCTTAGGAACACATAATCAACCCTGATAGCGAAGCACACCATCTCCCCCTTGGGAAAAGATTGGACCTTTTAGTTGAAGAAATATCATATCATTGACTTGCTTTTCCTTAACCTCCACTACCAACGAAGATTCTGACCCATTCTAAACTGTTACACCACCATCTGATATGCTCATAAGGCGAACTCCCAAGCAAGCAAGCTTGTGAACCTCCTTTACTAGTTCTTTTCTTTGTTCCTCAACATGTGCTACACTACCCATAGATAGTCTGCTAACAGCATCTGCTACTATATTGGCCTTACCAGAATGGTAATGCACACTCATATCATAATCCTTGAGGAACTCAAGTCATCTCCTCTGGCAAAGATTCAACTCTTTCTAGGTGAACATATACTGAAGGCTCTTATGGTTTGTGAGCACATCTATATGGACACCATACAAGTAATATTTCCAAATCTTAAGGACAAACACCATTGTTGTCTAGAAGCGGAAGATAACCTTACCTTGTTGAATCAACACACAACCTAGGTGGACTCTAGATGCATCACTATATATAACATAATCGTCTGACCCCTTTAGTAGAGTCAAAACAGAAGTTGTAGTTAACCTAGTTTTCAGTTCTGTAAAGCTTTTCTCCCAATCATCTTACCATTGAAACTTAACCTTCTTCTACTTCAACTTAGTCAATGAAGAGGCTATGGATGAAAATCCTTCCACGAACCTTCTGTTGTAACCAGCCAAACCCAAGAAACTTATGATATCTATAGGAGAGGTAGGTCTAGGCCATTTTGTCACTGCTTCTATTTTCTGAGAATCCACTAGGATCCCTATGCTAGACACAATATGCCTAAGGAAAGCAACAAATTGCAACCGAAACTCACATTTGCTAAACATAGCAAATAACTGGCGATCTTTGAAAGTTTGCAGGACAACCCTCAAATAATTTGCATGTTCTTCCTCATTCCTAGAGTAAATGAGGATATCATCAACAAAGGCGATAATGAACAAGTCCAAATACTGCTTGAACACTTTGTTCATCAAGTGCATAAAAGTTACAGGAGCATTCGTTAGTCCAAATGATATAACTACAAATTCATAATGACCATACTGAGTTCTAAAGGCTGTTTTCAAGATGTCACTATCTCTAACTCTAGACTGATGATAACCAGATTTGAGGTCTATCTTTGAGAAATGGCTAGCACCCTGAAGTTGGTCAAATAAGTCAGTCACAACCCAACCCACTGGTTCATGCAGACACCTACATACTAACATCTAAGTAGGAGAACCTTGTTATCCCAAAAGTGATAACACGCGGAAAATTGAATAAACAGAAATAAATATATTAACACGATTTTATAAATAAGGATTTTTAATGCAAATTCATTTATGACTTGTAAAGCAATTAACACCCCCAAGGATCTAGTCTAAACAGGTACAAGAGCTTCTAAGTGTACAAATTGGACACAATAATAAATGACACAGCTCCCACCATGCGAAAGGAAAAATAGAAGCTGCTAGAGTTTATTTGTCTTCACCTAATGAAACATCACCGACCCTACATCCAGACTATGCCCCAAAGAGGCATAGCAAGAGTAGTATCACTACAAACAACACGTACTGGTAGGCATCATCGGTGAACCCGACGCCCACCGCATAACATAAGGAAACAACTAGTACTAATATGCAATAAGCCCCTCGCTTCTCCACCTTTACACTCTCTCAAATACCTCCAAAGTACACTAACACCCTTACTACTAACCACCTTTCCAATACATCTACTTACTAGGTTCTTGATTTTGGCCCAAAAGCATCCTAACGCATAGAAGAGTCCACGAATATAACTACCAACAGTCCGACTACCCACTCACGACATACCCTTACTTTCACTTCCTATCACCTAGCCCTTACCTCATAGTACATTATATCAAGCTTCCGAACTATCAACCACGAATCTTCTTTGTAACCTATAGACATCTCTTGCTCTTCACTATTATGACCCCTGAACCCTTAGCCTCCCCGATTCATTCCAACAACAATATATATAACGAGTTACGTCAACATAGTACAACAAATATAAATGGGTCATTATATCATATACGATTTCGGGGAAATAACATCAATTTTTATCTACGAACAAGGTACAGTTTCACATTTCGCAAGATACAAAATCATATCACAACATTAGTCCTCTCATGGAACCCAAACCCAAAATGTTAGCATACTTGAATGTGGTACCCGATCTAAAGATTATGCCAAAACGTGGCAACTAATCCCATAATTATGTCAGAACGTTGCAACCGATCCAAGTTAGTGTATGGAAACGCAACACCCGATCCATTCAACAAGACACAATCACAGTCACAAATATATTGTCATAATCATACAATCAAGTCATGATTCATGGCATTCATCATTCGTCTATCCTCATTTACAATTTCTATGATCAACAATTCAACATTCGCATACATACATGTATCATAATGAAGCAAGAACAAGCATATATCACACAATCATAGAACCACAAACATCACCTACGATCTACTCATCAATGTGTATCATGTGAGCATTAATTCAACCATACCTAGCCTAGTTCAACATCTAAGACTTCTTCCTAAGACTTGACCATATTTCATTCTGTGCACAAAGGCCTACGCATAAAACCTACCATCGATTTACATATATTATGAAATGAACACAGATTTATAACTACTCAATTCATAAAGTCTAGCCTACCTGGGCACTAAGCTACTGCATAAAGATTTGGCCTTTGATTCCTGCTTCCAGAACTCGTGGGGGTTATCTTGATAGGAAATCTTCAATCCATCAACATCCTTTCCCTAAAAATCTCTCTCTATCTTTCCCAACCTTGGAGAAGCTTTTTTGGGGTTTTAGGGTGTTTTACGACTAATTTAGGTATTTTAGGAAGATGGAGGAAATAATAAGTCACACTATTTACATTCTGCCCACCTATACCGCCGTGGTGACTATTTGCCCCGTTGTGGTGCTGCCGCCTTTGTGGCATCTACCCACTATGGTGGGACAGTGGCCTAGAATTCCCCAAATTTTTCTTTTTCCCAATTAACGACGGTTTGGCTCGTTACAATAGATACCAATTTACCCCTCATCCATCCCCATACGACTAGTGCACGAAACATCACACCCTCTGATTTTTGGGGTACTTCAATCTAACGAATGGGGCGATCACAAAACCATGAAGAATGGTGACTTTTCAAATAATTGACACTAGAAGGTACTATACCTAATGACTAGAAGAAAATTGAGGAAACACACAAAGAAAAGAATGAGTTTTTAAATAACACAGCTTGTCCTGCCAGGGTGGCAGCCCTCCCGCTAAAGCAGGGCCGCTGTGACGAGGATCTCCCGCAGAGGCGGGGGATCGGGCAACAGTAAAAGGGGAAAAGGGAAATGCTTTTCCCATTTCTCCCTAAACATCCAAAAACTCTCCTAAAACTCCTCTCGATCACTCTCTCCGAATGTCAATTTTAAGGTAAGTTCCTTGCTCTATACACTCCTTACTTTAGTACTTGATTAACAGCGATTGCATGTTGCTATTTAATCGATTAGAAACGATTTTGGGTGGTAATTTTTGAAAATGAACTTAAGTTGCTAGTTTTGATAGATATTGTATAATGGGCACTTTCCTTGCATCCACAACGTCTCTATAACATCCTGTGCATAAGGATTTTGTAAAAATATAGTTAAATCGGTACAAAATGGGTGGGGGAGGTTGAAGGGTCTTCTTGATGAAAAATCTGATTTAGGCATTGTTTAGGAGTTATTTTTCCAATATGCCTGCATAAATAGGTTCTAGGGTACTTTATATACTCTGATCTGCTGAAACACTATTGAAAACGAGGATTTTGGGATGAAAAGGTGCCATGATCACGCCTGGTGTTCGTCCTAGATGAAGGTCACTCTGGCGACTTTCATATCATTGGGGCAGCCTCCATAATCCGACCCTGGTGAGATTTTGGCTGTTGTGGCGAGATATAAAAGACCAATGGCCTGCATCCCTTAACTCAGAATTTTCTCTCTTCAATTTTTAGCCTTAAATTGTCTATTCCTATTGGGCTCTAATGGGTATTTCCCATCTTTTGTATGCTTCTCTAAATGGTTGGTGCTAATAAGGACAATCTACCTTTCATCCAGTTTCTCGATGTTGCCAGTCGAGAAAGGCATCACGATTTTTGGAACATAAAACTCTACTCTGTGAAAGGTTTTGTCTTACTCAGGTTAAAGGAGAAAGAACTTGCCTTCTATGCTCCTCTGATGGAGTTCGGGTGGATTCCACTGACCGAGGATCCCCCTGCCGCACGTGCTAACTGGGTGCAGGAGTTTTATGTTATCCTACCTACCATCTGCTGGGATGACCCTCACCCCATCATCCGCATCTAGGGCAGTCGACATCCATCTAAATGCCACCGCCATTAATGAGGCTCTCGAGGTGCCTTAGGTCTCGAAGTTGAGTACGAGGCCAAACTGAGGAAGATAGATCTGGAATGGCTAAGGGACACACTAATGGATCCTTCCCGTCAGGATAAAGTCCATTGGCCTACTGCTGAGGGTATTACTAGCACATACTGGTTATTAGATTCTAAGAGGTGGCTACAGTTGGTCACTAGGAGGATTCGCCCATCGGGCAACCACAACGAAGTGACGTTCCCTCGGGCCTTGGTAGTGGCCTGCGTGGTGGAGGGCATTGTGTTGAATGTGGGGGCGCATATCATTTCGGAGTGGAAGATGTTCTACCGGGGTAACAAGAAAGTGCTCTTCCTCTCTGGTCTTATCACTGCGCTGTACAAGCGGGCGGGAGTGCCGCTTCTCGACACTTGTGAGGTACTTCCCATGGATCCCCCCCTTTACCCTCTTTTGACTAGACAGGCTTCTACCTCTCGGAGCAAAAGGAGAAGAACGGGTAGGGCCAGCAGCAGTAAGGCGGTCGTGGATTCGGACGACGAGGTCCCACTCTCAGGTGCACGGGTCGAGGAGGATCTGGGGTCTATCCAAAGAGGTTGGGGAGTGCCTTTGCTGACTTCACTCAGGTTCCACCCAGCACTGCCCTAGAGGTCGAGATTCTCTATCGCGAGTTACGCAAGGAAAGGAGGATGGGTGTGTAGAGGGATCGTCAATGGTCTAGATATGGAAGATTGTGAGGACCATATTCACTTGTGTTGCCCCTGGTCAAGAGCTTCCCTGGGTCGAGAAAAGAGATTTCCAGCTCTTTACTTTTATGGACGAGGCAGCGACCGGTATGGTACCTCCAGAGGATCTAGACTCAGATGTTAACACCACCCAGTCCGAGAGTTCTTGATTTGGCTTTCACCCTACTTGGTCTTGTATTTAGAACAAAACTTCATTTTTCTTATGTTTTTCCTTAACCTTTTTGTAAGCACGCGAATGATTGTTTTTGTTGTTCTATGCAGCCCTTAATCAATTTATAAGCCTTATAGTCTATTGTCGATTGCTGAGCAATGAAAGATATTACACGGGTTAGTCTGCATATGATTTGGGGCCTATATAGATGTCTTGGGAAAAACATGGGAGACAGGATGAGGTTCTGCCTCGTCCTATCCTGCTCTAGTAGGAAAACCCCGCACTAGCGCCTTGCCTTGGTGGGAAAATTCAGCCCTAGCGGGCCTCATGGAAACAGAACCCATGCTAATAGTTTTTCTGGGGTCCTTCTCTTTTCTAAATCTCCTTTAGATTCCCCAATTATAACTAAGCATTTAGGTTAACCCCCCCCCCCCTCCTTAACTACGATAAACGTTGCCTAACCTGAATCAACCAAACGATACATGCTCAAAATCCCTTCATATCACTTTAACACTATAACACGCTCATTCTGAGGATACACCCAGACATTCACATGGTCATTAGTTAGTTGTGATGCATTTTCGTCTTACGAATCACCCCGTAGATTATCTAGCCCCTCACACCAAACTAGTCAAGACCTTCTTTTCACAACGACTTTACAATACTCAAGTCGTTACAGCTTGTATAAATCCAACAATTTAACCAACACATTACACATAACAAGGTTCAGACTCATATTTATAGTTCACCTAATCACCTTATCACATTCAAGCAATTACCACTTTATATTTGGGTTATTTCAGACAGCAAGAATCATGTATTCTCAGTTTCCAAGATACAACTCACAGTCAAGTCCAAATTATTAGCTAGTTCTCTCCATGGATGACCATTTCTGGTCATCCACGCAATTGTGCAACATGTAGGGCCAGATACCAATTGGAATTTTCTCAGTTCCAATTTACCTTGCTTGTGTTCCTTCAGTCATGACCACAATGTCTGATTCACCTTATTGAGATACCAATTGGAATCTGGAGAGACCAGTTAGACTCAACTCATACCACAAGTGACACTTTGCAAGAAAGGAGAGAATGAGTGCAACAATTTCGTACAATGCTTCCTAGCTTCCTGAGGATTAGATGTGGACGTTAACACACCAATCCGCATGAGTTTAGTCCACATTTTACTCCTGTATGGAGAGAGTGGTAACCTGGGCTCTGATACCAATCTGTCATGACCCAACCCACAGGGTCGTGCAGGTACCTACATACTACCATATAAGTAGGAGAACCCTCTTATCCCAAAAGTGATAACATACAGAAAATTTCATAAACTGAAATAAATATATTAACATGATTTATAAATAGGGACTTTTAACACATATTCGGTTAAGACTTGTAAAGTAATTAACACCCCCAAGGATCTAGTCTAAACATGTACAAGAGCTACTACGTGTACAAATTGTGTCATAATTGACACAGCTCCTACCATACGGAAGGAAAAATAGAAGTTGCTGGAGATTTCTTCATCTTCACCTAATGAAACATCACTGATCCCACATCCAGACTATGCCCTAAAAGGCATAGCAAGAGTAGTATTAGTGCAAACCACACGTACTGGTAGGCATCATCGGTCAACCCGATACACACCATATAACATAAGGAAATAACTAGTATGAATATGCAATTAGCCCCTCGCTTCTCCACTTTACACTCTCTCAAATACCTCCAAATTACACTAACACCCTTACTACTAACCACCTTCCCAGTAAATCTACTTACTAGGTTCTTGATTTTAGCCCAAAAGCATCCTATCGAATAGAAGAGTCCACGAATACAACTACCAACAATCTGACTAGTAAAAGTAAGGAACAAAGAATGTTATATATTTCAGGAGCTAAATTAGTCGGAGATGAACAAAAAATTGCCTCAACCAAAATCGATGTAATTGGCTTTAAAAAAGCCTTTCAAGTTCGTTACCAATTACGTATCAGTGGAATAATAAAAATAAGAGAATTAACTAAGTATCAAATCAATCAAATTGAACTAAAGCTAGGTCAAAGATCATATTGTTCATTAGGAATCGAAGAGGGGAGAACCAACAAAAATTGAATAATGTTTACATGTTAAATGTGGAGACAAGGAGATTCTCTTTGTTGAAACTATATATCTCAATCATAAATTAATTGGGGTTACATGAACCTTCTATATCAATTTTCGCTAAATTTCCTGCACGTTTAAATGAGATATTTGTGTGTTGCTAGTTGTGGAGCCAAGAGTTTTAGTAAGACAATTCAAAATATGAAAAACTAAATACGTGAAGAAGGAAAAAGGATTCAACATTTACTATTTATACATACATACATACATACATACATACATATATATATATATATATATATATATATATATATATATATATATATATATATATATAAATATATGCATAAAAATAATGTTGACTTTGCATGGTGAATGTAATTTCCAACAAAGGGGATTCAAATGAACTCCTTTGTGCTCTTTTCACCCTTAAACTTCTGTTAAATATATAAATGTCGATAAAAACTTTATCACTCTCTATTAATATATATATATCTAAGAGAACTCATTATGTTACTTTGCGGAACAATATGAATATCAATATATATGTCTCTAAATCTCTAATACTAGACTTTAATCATTTTAATATTTAATTATTTTAAATAATTTTAAGGGGAAAATGTCTGAAACATATTCAAACTTCGACCGAAATTGCTGTAACAATACCAAACTTTGAAAAGGACCTTTTACCCCTTGCACTTTTTAATATTGTATTTTAAAGGTATATATGTGCGCACATGGACATCATAAATATTGCATAATTATAAATAGTAACGTGTCCACGTGGGCACATTTATACCTTTAAAATACACTATTAAATAGTGCAGGGGGTAAAAGGTCCTCCATAAAGTTTGGTATCATAATAGCAATTTCAGCCAAAGTTGGAATATTTTTCATACCTTTTTCCCTAATTTTAAAGGTTTTTGTCAATGCTTTACATATTTTCTATTGAATCAAGAGGTTGTCTAGAGAAGCTTCCATGGGTTTGTATTTGATAAGTTATCAGTTTTCTTTTATTTTTATCGGTCTCACTTGCCATGTACATACAATATCTATAGATGATAACACATTTTTCATTTTGGTGCTTATAATTATGTATCTAATTAAGGTCTATAGTTCAGAATATCTATTATTTTCTATGCAATTTTGACGTCCAATTTGTTTTTGTTGCTTTATTTTCTTTTGATGTTGTATATAATCATGGGTGTTGCAATAGGGTAGTGTTGTCACGAGCATGAACATTGAAGTGTTTTTGTTCAATAGTCAAATATCATATTCACATATTTTGAACTAAACTTTCAAATAGCTAGAAAAGTATCACATTCATGAAACTTTTTTAAATTTATCTTTTATTACTCAATATGTGTTGCAATAATTTTAGATAAATATGTAAGATCTTATTCAAAATTACTTAGAATACACATGCACGTCCAAAAACTAGTAATTCTCTAAAAAGTAGAAAATCATAATTTTTTAATTATTTTTTTTTCTAATTCTTCTTTCCATATATTATAGGAGTCTACATTAATTCTACTAATACCTAGGTCTCATTAATATTTTTCTTCCCATATAATTTTGGAACAAATATAATTAAATAATAATGTGAGAAAATACAAATACAAAATTTATTTGCTAGTGTTCTTTCTAATATTTTGTATCTATCTAAATATTTTACTATCTCGACGAGTTTTCCGAATACCTTTTGCTAGGGTGCAACCAAAGATCAACACAGTTGTTCAGAACCACATTACTATCACTATGAAGTGTGCAATCTTTTTCAATCGAAAAAGAGGAAATGTGAAGCTAAATCATACCTTTCTCAGCCTTTTGGCTAGGATCAAGTGTAGTTTTTTTTATTTTTATTTGCTTAATAATGGAAGGATTTTGTTTAATAGTAATAATAAGGTTTATCCATAAAAAAGAGGAACTAATCTAAACAATGTAGTTCCTATAGCATCTCCTTCAAGTGCGGAGGATAGCTTCTACATGTTTTCGGATGGAGAAGTGCCATTGTTTTGTAGACATTTGCATTGTTGTTCTTTTGTCTTTAAGACATCCAAAGGACTGCTGGGATTATGGTCTAAATCTGATGTCGTTCAGCAAGGATTCGCTTATACAGAAATTTTGATGCTCCCAAAACTAAGTAGTTTAGAGTATTTACTTATGTGTGATGGAGTCACTTGACCTCTTTTGTGTTTTCATATCATAAACTAGTAGTATTCTTTTTCTTGTAAATATCGAACCAGACTCATTTATGTACTCGAACAACGAAAGAAAGAAATTAGTGTACAACTTAAAACAGAGAAGCAATTAGCAGGTCCAGATAAAGGAACACAAAGTACATTAATTATTATACCAAAAACATTATTTAAGCATTTTTCACTCTCCTTCAGAGAGAAATGCAAGAGCTCTTCAAGTATTACACTGACTGAAAAACTTAGTAAAGTATACCTTTCTCGACCTTTTGTTGCTAAGATCAAGTGTAGTATTTGTTCTTATCAGTTTAATATCTTATATGTATGTAATTGACCCATACGATATTACATCTATTATATGAGGGGGTAGGTCCATCCCGACAGATTGCTATCGGGACCTTCAAATGTCTTTTTGTTGCACTTTTGACTTGGCTTGGAACACCCCACCAATTATAGTGCTAAATTTATATAATTTCATTTGATATGTAATAAGGTTCTTTTTGTAAAATTCTATGAATCTATAAACTATTTTTCTTTTGATGATGTTGAACCTCGATCGATATAAGAAATGTTGTAGTAAAATGCCATTTATAAACTATTTGTAACAATAATTGAAAAATGTAAAGAGAGATTTTGTGTAAGAAATTGCATATAAAAGAGGTCGCAAAACACATAGAAAAAAATACCTTCCTAGTCCTTTTTTGCTAAGATCAAGTGTAGTATCTATTTCTTATCAGTTTAATATATAATATCAACTAACTTTTTTGAAGTGGAGGTCCACCACGATAGCTTGCTATCAGGACCTTCAAATGTTTCCTTGACATTGCACTATTGCCTTGCCGGGCACACCCCCACCAATTTAATTATAGATTTTTTCTCAAATAATTGTTATTTAATTATTATTATAATATTTAGGATTTAAAAAATCAAATATTCTAAATATGGCAAAGTAAGGTATATTTTAACTTGGAGTCTTTAAATAGTTTATTCACTTTTAATTTCTTGGATCCTACAAATGCACGTTAGGTTCCAATATTTATTAGTATCCTTATTTTAAGAGTGAAATAAAATTACCCTCACCTAAACATTAGTTCCCCACCTCCCCTTCAAATGTATTTTATTTTAGGAGTTTTTTTTTTTTACTAATTCTTCTTTCCATATATTTTAGAAGTCTAAATTAATTTTACTAATACCTCTTACCATTTATTTTAGGAATTGTTAATTTTTTTATTCTCATATATTTTAGGAATCAACATAATAAATATAATTAAATAATAGTTTGAGAAAATAGAAGAAACCAAAAAATAAGTTTCCTGTTTCTATTTTCCACTTCCTGTCTATTTTATTATTTTTTGTGTAGTTACTTATGTTATGTTTTCCCTATTACTTGTTGTTTATGTTTGTTATCATTTTAGCTTAGTCGGGCATTGCCTACTATATACTGTGTTTTTACTCATACTACACTTCTGCCTCCTACAGATCTTAGTTTGAATTATAATATTTGATTGGAGTCGTACGGAGCAACTTAGAGTTTTTGGAGACTTGGGTGAGCTCCTAGCATCTAGAGTTGTGAGTTTCCATCTATTTTTGGCTAGGCTTAATCTTTATGTTGTATTCAAAGACATCTTGTGATTATCTTGTATTTGTAGAGGTCTTGTAATCTTATGTTGGATTAAATGCTCAACTACTGACCGATGTCAGGTTTTTGGATAGTTTCCATATTGTTTTCCATTGATTATCCTTTCTTTGCTTGATATAAGCATTATGATTTTAATTGTTGGCTTCTGCTTGGTAGTTCATTTCTTATAGGTCTGGGCTAAGGATTAGGCTTACCTACTAGTGGGATATAGTAGCTGTCATCATGACCTGGAAAATTGGGTCATGACAATTATAATTTGAGGGACATGTCGTATGCCAAGGCAAATTATATTATCAAGTGTTGTCTCACATGTCGCAATGGATACATGGACAGTCCCCCATGGGTCACGGATTGAGAGACAACATGTGTGTATCATTAGGTAAGACATGCATCACTACACATTTCATTGCACTACATATCTATATCATTTGTAACTTGTGAGTGTCTTTATGTGAAACTAGTGATTGATGACTTGATCTGATGCACTATTGATATGTAATTGTTGGAGAGTTGTTATTGAGCTATGAGATATTTAAATTGTGCACTATTAGATTAGGCTGGTTTTTGCATGTTGTAGTTGTGGAAGTTCGGTTGGAGTGGCAGAAGTACATGTATTCTATACTCTTAGTTTTGTGTTTAGGAGTTTGCTTATTGAGTACCATGTGGTTTGGTACACCCTTTGCTTCTACATTTTTGGAGATTTGTGAGGCGGTTGTTTATCATCTCTAACATACTTTCTTACTCTTATTCATGATCTTGTTCTATTTTAGAGACAACATCATTTGAGAGTAATGTTTTCTTTCAATTCTAGTGTAACACATTAGACGTTTGTGCACATGTCAACTAGGTTTTGGGGATTTAGTTAAGTTGACTTGTAATCCCATTGTAAATTGTTATTCAATTTTTTTTGTTATAGTTTATTTCTGTAGTTTATCATTATGATTAGGTATTAGGCTGACTTGTTTTGGTGGGACAAGACGAGTATCAACGCGTCTTTTTTTGAGTCATGACAAATAAATAATATGTTTGTAATATGATATAAATTATTAGTGCCAAAATAAGCAAGTAATAAATGAAAATATGATTTTATATGAGCTAATTGTATAATCGATAACTTAAACTATATACTCTAATATACATTATTAATCCGTTAATAATGTAGTGATACAAATTTTATAATAAGTAACATGCAATGCATGCATTTTTATTTTCATATAAAAGCGAGTGACATTTGTACCTTTCAATTGATGACCACATAACAAGACGAGATCACACATACTAATAAAAACACAATCAAATATCTGAAATCATGAACTTGAACCATATACTACTACTTGAAAAACTAAATGGATTATACAAAAGGAAGTGAAAACTAAATAGCATGAAAATTATCAAATTTGGTGAATTTGTTTTCATCTTTAAATAGTTGGTAAATTTACAATGAAGAAGAATCTCAACAATATTCATAATTCACAGTCATTTCATCAAATGTATTACCAAATATGACATGACTTTAATAGTTCCAAAATGTCATATTCATAATTCAGGGACATTTCATCAACATTCCTCTTAAATTACCTACCTACACATGGAAAGAAGAGACCAAAATTAGTAAGATATTGTTTTATAATATCTAAAAAATAATTAAATCTAAAATTAGCCTGCAATTTTTTTTTAGAGTCCTTTATCCCCAAAGTAAAATCATCTCCACTAATTAATTAGGGAGAAAAGCTGAATAAAAGAATCATATAGCAAAAGAAAAAAAATATATTATAGTGTGTGCTAACTTTCTCAATTTTCTTAATTTTGTAAATTATATTTTAAGAATTGAATGTTCATTTACCAAACATATATATATATATATATATATAAAGAACTACCTCAAGTTTCACATTTGGGGAACATAATCGTGTTGCGATGATGTTTTTTTTTTAGGAACATCTCCATAATTTTCATGTTGCATAGTGAAATAAGACACCAAATATTGTAAGCATATTTACTGACAAATATTTCACTAAGTATTCAAAGTTATGATATAATTTTGAGTTTCATTATGAACACTCTTATACAACAGAATTCAAACACTCATATAACAAAGATCAATTATTTGTGTTCTAAACAAATTTAAGAAACTGTTCAATTCAAAATTTACCAATCAAATTAATTGTGAACTCATTTACCTAAAAAATATACAACCATCTTCAGTAATTAACTAAATGGGTAAAGAGAACAGAAAGCAGTGGCGGAGCCAGAATTTTCAATAAGGGGGTTCAAAATCTGGAAAAATAGACACACGAAGTAGTCGAAGGGGGTTTGACATCTACTATATATATACATATAAAAAAAATATTTAATCATGTATAAATCATATAATTTTCCGTCAAAGGAGATGAACCCCCTAATTGTAAGGTGACTCCGCCACTGACCGAAAGTTTTGAGAAAAATGATAATATGTACAAACTTCTTAATTTGCTTAACTCTGTAAATAACACTTTTAGAATAAAATTATCACGACCCAGACCATCGTGATTGGCACCCACACTAACACTCCGGTGGAAGAACCACTACTACGACACCAACCAAACAACTAATCTAAAAATTAAGGCATTTAAGTATACTAAAACGAAAATAATAGCTAGAAACTGAAGTTCCCATAAACTTCAACAAAAGATCTAACAACTAAACAATGCGGAAGAAATAACCTCGAACCTGAAAGTCAATGTACCAAAACATCTAAAGTTCAACAAGTCTAAACAAAAAGTGGTGCAACTCCAATCTAATGAACTAATCAACTAACTAGAACCAAAGTCTAAGTCCGAAATGATAGACATTGACGTAAGAGAACCCATGGCAGGCCGGAAGAATAGGCTCACCCTTGAATTCGAACGATCACTGATCTCCTAAGTGAGGTATGTCAATAGCCGCTTGAAGATGCCCTATACTCAACAAAAATAAGAGCAAGTGCAATATCAGTACAGAACCACAGTGTAATGGTAGGATCATGCGGCTATCCCATTAAGTGTAACATCCATAAGCCATTACAACATTATAATCACATCCATATATCGAACATAACAATATTAGCAACATTTATGAACAACAAACAATTTTACATTTCTCAAGATACAATTAAGTCAAGTCATTGGTCCTCTCATGGAACCCAAACCCAAATAGTTAGCGTATAGGAACGTGGTACCCGATCCAATAATTATGCCAGAATGTGGCAACCGATCCCGTATTTATGCTGGAACGTGGCAACCGATCCAAGTTAGCTATGCCGGTACGTGGAAACTAATCCATTGAACACACCACAATCACAATCATAAGTATATTCTCAAGATCATTCAATTAAGTCATGATTCATGACATTCATCATTCCTCTGTCTCATTTACAACAAGTGTGATCAATAATGTAACATTCAAATACATATTAGTATCATAGTGAAGCAAGAACAAACATACATCACAAAATCATAGAATTACAACCATCACCTACCTCAAAACAAGCTTGAAACCCTAAGAAACTTGATCCTTCCCTTTTCAGATTCGTTCCACTTGTTATTGGTCTACAAACAATCAATATAATATGGGAATCAATAAACGATCACTAATTACCCGAATAACTAACAATTCTATGAACCCTAGATCAAACCCATGATCCCAAGTAATTCGGGTTTTTTCCACCATAGAATCTATATCAAAACCCTTCCCCATCGATAATTACCCATTCTATTACGTTCTACGGATCGAAAAACAAATTCGGGGAGTGAAAAGATTACCTTTAGCCTCAAGAATAGTGGAAAACTGTCAAGAGTCGCATGGGGTTCATTCCTTAGCTCTAAAAATTGAAAAGTGCAAAATAAGGTTGTTTAGGGGTTTATTTACGACTTTAAGTTGCGTCGAACCCGCCACAGCGGCCCTGCCCTAACAACAAAAATCCCACCCAGCGGCTTGCACGGAACCAGTGAGATATTTTAATAAATCCAAGACTCCCATTTCACAACACACCTCTAACTAACAACGTTCATAAAATACCCTTTACGCTAAGATCGATTTCGGGAGTTCTACTCGTCCGAATTTGATTCCATAAAGTAGTACGGATTCCTTAACGAGTTATCTATACCCTTACGTGATCAAAATCATAAATAATTTATCCGATTGTTACCATATTTCCCTACATCTTAAATACTCCTATTTCGTCCAAATCTGGACTAGGTTGGAAAAGTTCAAATACTACAAAAAAGTTTTCCGACCCCAAATTTTCCTCTGTTGGTATTTTTATAACGACAAAAATAGGTCGTTACAATAATTCTCTATGATCAAATATAGATATATGTAAAACAACTTCAAGTATCAAATTTTAGAAACATATTGACATTAGAAAGTTCATTTCTATGTAATAACTCTTCCATAATTTTTTTTCTAAATGTGAAATAAGACATAAAAAATGTAAGCACATTTATTGACAAGTACTTTCATTTTGTATTACCAAATTTTGATACAGTTTCAAATAACATTATTAAAATATCATGCGTAAAGAAAATTTAATGTTTTATATACAAAGACTAATCGTTTGTCTACAATAATGTTCGTAATGACTAAAATATAAATCTATCAGGAAAATAATTTGTAAATTCATTTACTTGAAAATATACTATAATCTCCACTTTTTACTCAGTAGATGAAAAGTGAGTACCATATATAGATAGCGAATAGAAAAATAGTAGTATGTACAACCTTTCATAATTTTCTTAGCTTTGTAAATTTATGTTTAATATAGTATTCTATGACAAATATAGTTATATGAATAATTACATGAGGCTCAAAATTCGGAAGAACACTATGGATATGTAATGGTCTTTCATCTACATTAGTACCATCATCTTCTTGTTGCTACATAAAAAAAACACAAAATTGTAAGTACAGTTCAAGATAATTTTTGTCGACTATTTATTTCCAAATCAAAATTAGTTTTGATCTTCAATTTAAAATTTTTTTATTCAACACATATTTAAATACTCATATAACAATAGGTGATCATTTGTACACTAAAAAAGATTAGAAAAAAACTAATTAAAATTAACTAATCATATTCTTTAGAAATTCTCTCACCTCAAAAATACACAATTATCTCAACTAATTAACTGGGAGAGTAGAAGTAGGTATAAAGAACAACTAGTGAAGAGAAAAATAATAGTGTGTACAAATATCTTAATTTGTTTAACTTTATAATTACATTTTCGAAATATAATGCTCTATTACAAAACATAGGTATGAGAGCATCTACCTCAAGTTTCGTCATTGGGGAATTACAATGGACTCTGAACAATCCTTCCTCTACAGTAGCTCCTCCATCACATTTTTGCTACACATTTAAAAAAATATTAAGATTTTGTGAGCATATTGACAGATTGTTATTTGAACTATATATTCACAAATCTATATATATAGTTTTGAATTTCATAAACATATTACATTATTCATAACATATTTACCTTCCATAAAAAAAATTGTCATCTATGTTCATTCAAAATTTTAAAAACAATTAAATAGAAATTAACCAGTCAATTTAATTTTAAAATACCTTCATCTCAAAATACAATCATCTCCACCAATTAACTAGGGGACAAAAAGTGAGTAAAAAGAAAAAATAGTGAAAAGAGAAAATAATTGTGTGTACAATCTATCTTATTTCCTTTAACTATAAAATTATATTTTTAGAATATGATATACGCATATAAAAAAATATATTAAATTTTAAATTCAGAGCAACATCATAGAGATGGAACAATATCTCTATGTAGTTAACTTCTTGTTGTATAATAAAATAAAATAACATAAATGGTAACCGTGTTTATAAAATAATTTTATGAAATATGTATCCATATGTTATGCCATATATTGATTTGCATTATTGAATTGTCTTTATTTCATGCATGTTTAATCAAAAATTGATTATTTTTGTACTACAAAAATGTAAGAAACAACTTTATTGAAAATCAAGTAGATAAATTGAACCCTTTCATCTTAAAATATACAATCATCTTTACTTATTAACTAGAGGGAGAAAAATGCATAAAAGAATATAAGGTAATTAACTCTGAAGAGTGCACTTTCATAGCATAGTGTATTATGATCAAATAAACATGTTTGTATGAAAATTACCTCAAGTTCATGAATCAACAAAATATTCTTGAGGAATGAGCATTCTTCTGCAGTCAAATTTTCATTATCTCCTTTCTATAATGTAAAAATAAAACATAAGAAGTTGTAAGCATTTTGATTGAAAATGATATAACTTTGAATTTTATTATTTAATTATCTTATACAATAATAACTTTATCTTTTAGGTAAAAATGTTGATTATTTATGTTCTACTAAAGTAAAAAAAGAAATAAATTGAAAATTATCCTGTGAAATTATGTGAAAACTTTTTCATGTCAAAATATAAAACTATCTCCATTAATTAATTGGGGAGAAAAAATGATTTTAAAAAAATCATATAATAATGAAAAGAAAAATACTAGTGATTACAAACTTTCTCAATTCTCTTAACTTTGCAAATTATATTATCAAAACATAATGTTCATTGATTAAACATAGATATAAGAAAAATTAACTCACACTTCCAATTTAAGAAACACAACGATGGTGGATCGAAGTTCCTCTGTAGTAACACTTTCATAATTTTTTTTGGTACACAATGAAATAAGATACAAAAGTTACAGACATATTTATTGACTAATATTTTCATTGTATATTCACATGTTGCCATATAATATTAAATTTGTAATTAGAATATTTTATTTAACAAAAATCTAACATTTCATAAAATCAAGGTCAGAAACAATTACGTTGAATGTTTACCAATTTAATTACTTGTGAATTCATTTACCTCAAAATAGACTATTATCTCCAATAATTAACTATTGGATAAAAAGTAGGTTAGGAGGACTGATACTAAAGAGAAAACAAATTGTGTGTATATTCTTTTTTAATTCTCTAAATTCTATAGAGTATATTTCGAATATAGTGTTGTATGATCAAACATTCGTATATGAAAAGCTACCTAGGTTTTAAATTCGGGAAAACACTATAGAGAAGAAACGGTTTTTCATTTGCAATAATGGCATCATAGTTTTTTTGCTACATAGTGATACGACACCAAAATTATATGTACATTTCATGATGATTATTTTCACACTATTTTTTAAAGTTAAAATATAATTTTGATCTTTAATTTTAGATTATCTTATTCTCCCATATCAAGCTTAGGGTTTTGATCGAATATTCATTCCTGAATTCAATAGGTAAAAAAAGAAATATGAAATAAAAATACATATTTAACCACACATATAATAAAAGTTTATCATTTGTATACTACAAAAATAAATTTAAAAAATTAAAAAAGAACTTCTTATATCATTTAAAAACCCATTTACCGCAAAATACACAAGCATCTCAAGTAATTAACTAGAAAAGTGAAAGTGGGTGAAATAATGAGTGAAGAGAAAAATTCTATTATGTATAAACATTCTTAATTCGATTAACTTTATAATTACATTTTCATAATATTATTCTTTATTATCAAACATAAACATATGAAAAAATACTTCAAGTTCTGAAATTAGGGGATCATAATAGAATTGAAACGATCCTCGCTCTGTAGTAATATCTCCATACTTTTCTTGCTACACATAAAAATAAGACATCAAAAAATATAAGCATATTTATTTAACATTATTTGCACTTTGTATTTACAATTTACGACGTAATTTGAATTTCACTATCATATTATCTTACACAATACAAATTTAACCTTTTATATAACAAAATTTGATTATCTGGGTTCTTCAAATATTTTGCACTTCAAATGAATCATTTCTGCTAATTAACTGAGGGAGAGAACGTGAACAAAATAATGGATAGTGAAGAAAAAATGATAATGACTACAAATTTTATTTTTCCTAAACTATAAAATAATATTTTTATATTATAATATTATATTATCAACCATAGATATATGAAAAACTATCTCTTGTTCCGAATTTGGTAGATCATTATAAAATTGAAATGATCTTTCCTCTGAAATAATACCTACGTAATCTTTTTGTTGTACAATAAAATAAAATATCAAAAGTTATAAGTATCATTAGTGAAAATTATTTTTAACACTAATTATTATCAAATAATCATACAGTTTTAATCTTCATTATTAAATTATTTTAATCAATATATATTTAACCTTTCATATAAAAAAAAATATCAATCAATAGTCTTCTACAAAAGTGTGAAAACAAGTTAATTAAAATTAACAAGTAATTTTCTTGAAAATTCTTTCACCTTAATATATACAACCATCTCCAACGATTAACAAGCAGAAAAGAAAAAAGATAAAAAGAATAAAGACTGAATAAAAAATGATTGTGTATATAAATTTTCTTATTTCGTTGAATTCCGTAAATTATTGTATCATGATATAATGTTCATGAAAAATATAAGTATATGAAATTCTACCTCAAATTCTAAATATGAGGGATCATAAGTTTCCGCTGGAGTAACCCCTCCATAACTTTCTTGCTAGTCAATGAAATAAGACATCAAAAATTGTAAGTGTATTTAGTGACAATTATTCTTATAATGTATTCATAAATCACTATATAATTTGAGTTTCACTATTGGAGTATCTTATAAAACACAATTTAACCTTTTATAGATCTAAAGTCGATCATTTGTATTCTACAAATATGTAATGAATAACAAAAATGAATATTATCCAACATCATTATTTCGCAATCCTTTCCCCTCAAAATATATAATCATCTCCAGTAATTAATTGAGGGAGTGAAAGTGGATATAATAAACAAATAGTGAAGAAGAAATAATAGTGTGTATAAATTCTCTTAATTTTCTGTAACTCTATCAATTATATTTTCAGAGTATAATACACTATGATAAAAAATAGGTCTATGAAGAACATCGCTAGTTTAAAATTTAAGGGAACAAATTGTTGATCGAACGATATTTCCATTATAATAATAATACCTCTGTAATATTTTTGCCTCATGTTAAGAACGACATCATAAAATATAAATATATTTACTAATGATTATTTTCATGATGTATCCAAAAGTTATGATATAATTTTTATTACATCATTGAATTATCTTATACAGCACAAGTTTAGCCTTTTATATATTAAAAAGTTTTTTTTTTTTTTTAAAAAAAAAATAATTAGATTAAATAATAACCAACATAATTATTTGGAAAAACTTTTTCCTGAAAACATACAATCTTCACTAATTAAATGGAAAATAAAAGGTGGATAAAAACGGATTGTAAAGAGATAAATAAAAGTGTATACAAGCTTCAATAATCCGCTTAACTTTATAAATTAAAATTTCAGAATATGATATTCTGAGACTAGACATAGGTATATGAAATACTACCTCAGGTGTTAGATGCGAAAGAACATTGCGATTATGATTCATTATCTCCTCTATAGTAATACCTTCACAACTTTTTTGCTACAAAGAGATACAAGACATCAAAAATTATAAGCAAATTTAATAGTAATTATTTGCACACTAATTATTCGTAAGTTATGATATAATTTGATCGTCAATAGTAAATTTTATTTTTTTTAACTTATATTCAATTTTTCATATAAAAAAGTCAATCATTCCTATTCTACAAAAATGATTTTTTTTTTTTTTGAAATTATTCAAAAATATTTTTGCAGTTTTTTCACCTTAAACAATATATTCATCACCACTAATTAACTTGTGAATGTAAAGTGGGTAAAATAAATAATAATTTTTTGAGAAAAATAATATTATGTACAATTTTTTGTTATTTACCCAACACTGTAAATTATATTTTCAAAATATAATTTTCTATAAAAGATATAGACATATGAAAAGCTACTTCAAGTTTTGAATATTGTGAGATATAATGGAGCAGGAACAATATTTCCTATTTTGTAACATCTTTGTAAATTTTTTGTTACACATTGAAATAAGACTAAAATTACTTTATTTCATTATGTATTCACATGTTATGATATATTTTTGAGTTATCTTAATGGATTACTCATACAATACAAATTTAACATTTCATATAACTAAAGTTGGTTATTTGTGTTGTAAAAAATGTAAGAAAACAATTCAATTAAAAATTGATTTGCCAAATCAGGTGAGAATATCTTCACCTTAAAATATAAAACCATCTTTACCAATTAATTACTGGCAATGTTTTTATAATATGTATTCACATGTTATGTTATAATTTGATTTTTATTATTGAATTCTTTATTTCATGCATATTTAAGCTTTAATATAATAAAAGTCTCCATTTTTGTTCTATAAAAATGTAAGTAGATTTTTTATTGAAAATTAACAGCTAAATTTAACCCTTTCATCTCAAAATATATCATCGTCTTCACTCATTAACAAGAGAGAGAAAATTCTTAAAAAGAATATAAAGTCTAGTAAAATTATATTATATACAAACTCAATTAATTCATTCAATTGTGAAAAATTAGTATTTCAAAGCAAAATACTCTATGATCAAACAAAAATATATATATGAGCAGTTACCTCAAGTTGTTGATTTTGAAAATCATTAAAGAAGAATGAGCATTCTTTTGCAAAAAAAATTTCATAATCTACTTGCTGCATGGCAAAATAAGACACAAAAAATTGTAAGTATTTTACTGACTATTATTTTCTCTATCTGTTTGCATGTGATGTAGTAATTTTGATTTTCATAATTGAATTATTTATCCAACTCAACTTTAACCTTGCAAGCACAAACTAAAATCGATCATTTATATTTCAATTTTTTTTAAGCAAATACCCAAAAAAAAATAAAAATTAATTATTTAAATATTTTGAGAACCCTTTCATATATATAACCATCTCCACTCATAGGAGGAAGGAGAAGTGGACAAAAATAACAGAAAGAAAAAAAAAATTATGTTATTTTTGAATTTTCTTAAATCGCATAAATATTTTAATCGTACTCTTATAACATGATGTAATAAAATATAATTATGTAATAAAAGTTGACCATGAAACTGAGATGATATAATTAAAATTTTATTGATCTAGTGTATGATCAATTAATAATTTTTTTGATATTGACTGATACCAAAAACTAAACTAAGAATTGTTTTCTTATCATTTTTGTTTTTCTACAATGTGTAAGTTTGTGCACTCAAATGTACACTAAAAATCATAAAATAAATCATTTAGAAAAATAGCAAATTTTTTAAACTTAAATAATACTAGTAAAAAAAATAAGAACAAATAAAAAAAAGAAGTATGTACCGTATTAGAAGATTGAACATTCAATAGGCTTTCAAAAGCAGTGGTATTAAGTTCGACTAAATGTGGTGTATGATAAAGATTTTCCAACATAGAAAAGTTATCTAATGTAATACTTTTCCTTCCTTCTCTAGTGCATTCAAAACTCTCTGGTAAAGGGAATAACTCCATAGAAGTCTCTTCAAATCCAATATGACGAGGTTCTTGATTGTTATTGTAACTCAATGTGTTATCCAAATCCTTATCCCTTTGATCAGAGTGTAAGTCTTGATAATCAACCTTTATATCATAGTCAATAGGGTTTAAATTTCCTATTATAAGTTTGTTTGTGTAGCTGAAGTTGGAATACTGTCATCTGCTTTTCTTGTGGACAATTTGATTAGCATTATCAGATGTGATTTTTCTCAAATCAAAAATCAATTCTAGATTAGTATCTTTTTCCAAGCTCATACGATATTTCTACAAAGTTTGCGAACATGAGTTCGAATACTATGTTCTGATAATAAAGAAAAATAGTATTGCAACGATTTGCTTTAAGTAATTTTTTACAGAAAGGTCATCTAACTTCTAATATTTGTTCTATCATAGAGTTTCTAACATAAGCATGAATTTAGATAAATATAACTTTCAAGTTTGATGATTTTTAATTAAAAATAATAATCAATATCTCATATAGGAATGCTTGAGTTCCATTTAAGAAAAATTGTAATATTTTAATGGATTTAAAATCATTCACACTTCAAAATTTTATTTAAAAATTAAAAATTATATTTAACTTTGACTAATAGACATTTTTACTCCCCCCTCCCTACTCCACGACCTTATTCCATGTCATGACTATTTTATCCTTACCATTTCAGTCATTCATTTATGCAACTTTTTTTTATATTATATCTAATATTTAATATTTCTAAACGTGGCATTTTACTAATAGATAATTTTACATTTTATAAGAATTTTATATGAATTCATTATTATAAGTAGAGTAATCTTTCAATTAAATTGTTATAAAATCTAACACTATTTCTTTATGAATTTACTTTAGATTGTATGCATTAAGTATATGTATATATTTATGCATGTATGTGCATGCATGCATGCTTATGTGTATATTTAAATATCACTTTTTTCTCATTGTATGTTATGTATTTTATAAATTATTTTCTTATTGTCATTGATGAAATGTTTTCGACATTATTATTTAAAATTCTTTTACTATATAGATAAATAATCTTTTGAAAATTTATTATAAATAGACTTTTGTTTTTATTAACTCTATTTTATATTACCGACTTTAAAATATATGCTAAAAAAGTTATGAATCAATTTTATTTTCACTTGTGTGTAACAAATATTAGAGTCTTAATTATTATAAATAAAAGGAAACTTTCTCATATGCTCATTTATTTAATGATAGAACACCATTAACTCTCTACTCAATTAGTATTTTTTTTTTCTCTTTTCATCTAAAAATAACATTTATTTTTCTATAGATAAATTTTGTTCCGTAGATTAAGCATATGTTGAGTTAAAAGTAGTAAATATTCAAATAATATGCGATATGTCTGCTAGTCAATTCAGGAACATCCATCAGTTCAACAATTTTCTTTGGATAAGCTCCTGTAGAAAAAAATTATAAATAAAATCAAATATTTTAAGGCAACATACATGTAGATAATCTTTGAATGATATCATATTTTACGCTATATATGGGGAAAACTTACTCATGCCAAGTGTTGTAATGGCTTTCAAAAATTTTTCATGAAGGGAATCTGTCCAAACAATCCTACTCTTCTTTGTTGGTGGAACTAAACTATGTTTATTTTCAGTTTCATCATATTTTCGCGCAGACTTGTCCCTCTTAGCAACTCGTTTACCTATATGATTCTTCTTTCGCAATGTTGCATATTCCCATAAATAATGTATGTCATCTTGTGATACGAGCTTCAATATGAAGAAAACAACTCCACTCTCAAGTGCTTTAACAGCTGTAAAATCATTTTCATCAGCTGATAAACCTGGTCACATTCAATAATAACGATTTGAGTCATTTACTTTGATCAAAAATAAAATAAAAGGGAGGGGGCTACTATGATAAAAGATACATTTAGTGTAAGTAGATTTTTCTTTTAACGACAATGTTTATGCCACAAAAATATTTAGCATCAATTAGTTAATGTCATTGCATTCAGATTTGCTAAAATCTTTAGAGACATTTATATAGAGAGAGTGCTAGTTATAACAATCCATATTTATTATTTCTTATAAATATAATAGAGAGACAATTATACTACTAATTATTGCTAAATAATTGCTACTGAACTCCTTTTTTTGTTGTAGTGGGTTATGAGAAATAGCAAAAGCACGCCTTTACAAAATAAATAGTTTCTTCAATTTATCCTAAACAATTTAGGTATATTTTCAGTATTGTCTAGTGCACTTTTTGATGTTGTAATGTTTAAGGTTTGATGGGATATTTCTGATATTTTTAATTAAATCATTTTTTTCTCATAGTTCTTTTAAAAGCTGATAACAAGAGTTATTTAAATATTTATTTAGAGAATAAAAGTCCTTAGTTTAAACACTTTTTTTAATTAAAAAAACAAAAAAATTTCAAGAAAATATATAAACATAAGTGAAAATTTTAGAATTTGCACTAGCTCATACTAAGGAAGGTTTTCACTTTGATATCAAATCAATGTTATTTTAAAGAAGCCATAAAAATCAAACTTTAAGATAAAACAAGATAAATAAAAAATAAGATGAAATGTACTTACATGCATAACTTAGGAGTGTTTAAGATTTTTGTTACTTTTTTCTAGGCTTAGCATAAATGTCCTTGTTTCCTTGGAAGGGTGGAATTTGATGAATGATGGAGATATTTTCTTAGAAAATGAAATACTCATGTTAGCTTGGATTAGGGTTTGCTTAGTTATTCATTAAACATTTCTTTAATTACAACATATCTAGTTGATTTGTGTATGAGTATTCTTCCTCCTTTGATTAAAAAATATTTGTGTTCTAAATTTTTCAGTTATAAATTTATTTTTGTAAAATAAATGGCTAAATTCGAGATTTAATTGTGGGCTTTAATTGATAGTTGGTTAGTGACTTTGTTTGAACCACTTTTTATTGAAAAACACTCTCGATACAAGCTAAAAATTTGAATTTTATTGAAGAACTTGAATTGAGTTTTGAAATCTAAAATTACAATATTTTTTTTTATTGAAAGTGTTTAATGTGACTGAAACTTGTTCTATATTGTTAGGGATCTTGAGTATGAATTTTGATCTTTATTGAAGTTGATTTGTGTATTTCAGGTTCTAAATTTTATTTTACCATTGAGAAATTTTGACCTTTGATCATAAATATGAAAGCTATTGACATTACTTGTGAGGTCCTTTTTTTTTTCTTTTTTTTGACAAACCAACATTCTAACTTGTAATATTATGTTTTTAGTTATGATGAGCTATAAGGGAGATATGAATTGTCATTGGAGTTTTTGTAGAAATTCTATGATAATTATATTATCTTTAATTAAGTTTAATTTAATTATGTTCTACAACCTCTCTTAAATTGCAAAATAGCTATATTTGGTTCATGTATGATTTTCTTATTTCTATCTATATAAATAGTAAAAATGTTTGTCATAATTGAATGTTATTATAATTAGTGTCAAGTTCTCTTTTCATTATTCTTGATATTTGTATCTTAAGTATTCTATTTATCGCTTGTTTATTAGCAATCTTAGGACTTGGGTAGTGATAATTATTGCTAACTCCAATGTGTTCAATTAGTTCTTATTGGGATGGTTGAAAGTTCTAGACTAATCCCTATCAAACATATATTTGAATTATTTTCATCATCATTGATAATTTTCTTACGGTAGCGAGATAGATGACTAAAGGCTGATGCTCTTTGTAGTAAAGGGAAAAGCCCTATATATTTTAATTAGTCAACCCTAAAGTTATCATTCTTTTTCCACTGTCTGATTCAGTAGGAGGTCACGTAGGATGGTTAAGTCAGGAGTAGGACCGAGATATGTTCAACTCTACGTGTTCGCTGAACAATTCCGAAGTAGCAAGACGAGTGACTAAAGGTGCTGTAAGTAGTAGTGAATACTTTTTCCATGGCTCCAACGGATCATCTTCCTTTTATTTTACTTTTACCCTAGCGGAAATTTTTTTTTCAAAGTTACTAGGTAATTAGTGAAGAGGTTTATAAAAGTGACAAGCTTGGTGGAAAGCTCTTATCTTAGGAGGAAATGCTAAATATGCTCGAGTAGTCTTATTTCATATATAATATGTTATTTGAATCTTTAGGAGCCAAAAGTTATAAATAAGAAACTAATTCTAGTCTTGTGAAGAATATAAAAAATTATAAACTCACAAATAACAGGAATGCATAAATCTTTGGCTATCTCTTGTTGAAGTTGAAAGTCGTTCATTTCAGGAATGTGCACTTCTGTGATAACAAGATCGAATGAGAGGCTACTGCTCTGAAGGACACTCAAAGCATCTTTTGAGCTCTTCACCAGCATAACTGAATAAAACAAAGCAAATTCAATTATTATAAATGTATAAAAATATATTATTGCTAACACATATAGAAACATTTCCAAAATCATTCGACGAGGAAAAGAAGAAATAAAATGAACCACTTAGATGATATATATATATATATATATATCTTTGTGTCTGTGTATCACAAGCTGCTTTCTTTCCTAGGAAAGACCAGATCTACGGTCACACTTCAATGAGAGAGCCTCAACCTAGACATCGAACTCCTAGCTCTTGAGCTTATTTACTTTGAAAAGGGTATTATCCGTAGCTTGGACTTTTTGATCTTTCTTTGTCTCAAACCCTATACCCCTACAATAATGGTAGAGTCAGGGGTGGCCTCAAAACGGAATTGACCAGTGGTTCTTGAGGTTATACACCAAGTACACATGTGATTCTGCTCTAGCAGAATTGCATGCGCAATTCAGCTCTGGAAAACTCCCTGAGGTCCAGAGAGAGATGAAGTTTATAGTCAACCTCTACCTCTCAGATAGCCTTCTTTTCCAAGACTTTTATGTGGAGATAGATGTAATATTAATATGATTGATAGTTTTAGTTTACTATTTGAAGTTTTCCAAAGTATCACATTAGTTTCGTACCCAAAAGAGGGCGCCGGTTAAAAACCAATCATTTGATTTTGTTTCTTGCTCTACCTTAGCAGCGGCAAATAAGTCTATCTATCTGCCTAGCTTTGGTAGATTTCCCTAACGCAATCCATAGAAATTCCATGAATCCCTTGGTGGATAAGTCCGACAACTCAGCAACAGTGCAGAATTGAGTTCTTGTCTGGTGGATCTGATCTATAGTGAGGGGTTATCATGAATTGTTTTCACTAATGCTCTAATTCAAGAAGCCTTTCATTTCAAGGTTTCATGAATAGTTTTCACTAATGCTCTATTTCAAAAAGCCCTTCATTTCAAGTTATCATGTTATATAAATCTAGATCTACATAAATCTAAACAAAATAAAATGGTAACATGTAAAAAGCACAAAAAATACCCTACTTTGAAATGAGATGGTTATTATCACAGTCCAATATTTTGGATTGTAACACTCATAAAATTTTTAATAATGAAAAAGATAATTTAACTACCTTTGAATTTGGACTACTTGAGCAAAGTAGCATTAATGAGAAGGCAACTGTCATCATCATCAATCAACAGAATTCTGATTTTTTTCAAAAAATTTGCTAATTTGTGCCTCCGTTGATTCTTCCCAGGAAAATAGATTGTTTTAGATGCTTTTTGTTGAAAGGAAAACACAAACTTAAATAAATGAGCAAGAAAATTGAAGAGAGCACTTTCTAATTATTATTTAAACAAATATTTGAGTCTTTCCTGTTGCACAAAATTCCATCTTAGATTTTCTTACCAAGTTTTGCACTCTCTTTTAGTAGCTTATTTATTTTCTTTACGTTTTTATTTATTTATTTTCCTTTTTTGTTTTAATGCAATTGACAACATGACTATATAAAATCTACAATAATTTATAATAAATTTGTATATATCTACGGTCTAATTCATGATTTAGAGAAGTAATATTCCATATATTTGCATTAAAAAAATTTGTAATCTCAATCATTGCAACATATTATTTTATTTATAAATATATTTATTTAAAACTCACTTTCTAATTCTTTTTTTCCAGCACCTGCATAGTATCTATATTCAAAAATTTAATTATTTTTGAATTAATAACTTACTATCTATCGAATTCAATTTTTTTTTACTTAAATTTTGAATGATAAAAAGAAGAGTTAAGAAATGTATCATATAAATTAAAAAAAAAAAAATGTAGAAAATATGTCATGATCTAAAAACTCGAGTAATAATGGAACCTACAAACACCCATCGGTGGATAAGCCGATCCATAGGCAGAAATGGCAAGTAATGGGCATAATGGAAGGTGTTACGACTCGATTCCTCTAGTCACGGTGGCATTACACTTGCTATAATCCATCTGTAGGTGAGTGAACCCGAAGCCTAGAATGACAAATAATTTATATAAGGGTAGAACTAACAAATATAACACTTAAAACAACAAAACGAGACAGAAGTGGAAGCCAACCAAAAACTACATACAAATGATCACTCCCACTCCCAGAACCTCTAAGTCACAAGTACAGAGTTGTCTAACATGAGCAAATAAGTCCCAAAATGGACCACAAGCAAGCCGTCTCAAAAGTAAGAAAACTACCTAAATATGTACATAGGGAGAAAGGTTGATCTAAGACGACAAGTGCTCACCCACGTCTTCGATCCCAAAAGTTGTTGAAGATGGCACAAACAATCACTCAGTAGCTGATACTAGGAGTTGCATCACAAAATAAATGCAGATGTAGTATGAGTACCAAAACAAAGGTACTCAATAAGCATTGTATGTCGACTGAGCAAAAAAGGTAAAGACAATATGAAAATATAAAATCTCGACACAAATTGAGGTTACAGAGGATACGAAAGGAAGCACACGAGCATATCAAAAGTAAATCAAAGTACAACCAAACTAAACCTAACTAGACCCCATAAGCCCCGAACCCCCATAAGCCCGACAGGTACACACAATAGCTAAGTCTACTGAGAAAAGAGTACCATGAACCAAAAGTTGGGTGCCCAGCCAAGTAACCTCAAATACTTAAGAATCCAATCAACTCCTAACCAAGATAGCAAGAGTGACATTCATTCTAGGCTACCCAACCAGCTAGTCCAGTCCCACTGACATAAGCCGCCCAACTAGCAAGAGTGACATGGGGGTGTGTCAACCCTTAATAGAATCTCATATATCAAGGCCGCCTAGCAAACCAATCCACTCATATGGGCATAAGCTGTCTAGCTAGTAAGAGTGACTCGGGGACGTGTCGACTCCAAAGCATAACTCAAATACCAATACCAGGCCACCCTGGAACGACGTCCACCCACAAAAATTTACCTGAAGGCTCCAAGCCTAGAAAATTCAATCCTTTGACGCCGCAATAGCACAAAACCTCTGGTAATGCATCGTAGCGGCAGAAATAGAGAGAGAAGATAGAAGACCCGTAAATCTTTGAAAACGCCTAGACTAAGGCTCATACTATTAAACTCAAGGCTTCAACTCAAGTCTACAAGGATCCAGTCTGTCCAAATTGACGTCATAGAAGAAGCAAGGCAATTAGGCCACATGTACCGTAAGTCTAAGGAAAAACTAGTCTAATCATAGTCTAAGGCCGAACATGCTCAAATATATAACAAGTAACAACAACAAATCAAGCCACAACAACATGGAACATATACAATCCCTAACTAGCATGGTACTACACCTAAAAATACGGCTAGTCAAGCCGAAGCATTGTATCTAATGTAGGAAAATAAAAAGAACAACTAGGTATTCCAAATACCAAGAAAACAACTTCATCAACATAGAATGAACACTTTTCAAGATTAGCATAAAGTTGTTAACACACATCTCAAATGATCTATATGCTCTTGCATGATTTTACTGTAAATCAAGATACCATCAAAATAGACAACCACAAACGTCCCAATGAAGGACTTATTCACATGGTTCATGAGATGTATAAAATGTCGTGACCCAGACGGTCATGATTGCCACTCTCACTAACTCTCCGGTGGGAGAACCACTACTACAATTCAAATCCAAAAACTAAAGCATTTAAGTTATAGAAACAAGTTAAATACTAAGGAAATAAATAGCGAGTTCCCATAAACTCCAAACAAAAGTGTAATAATAATAAACTAACATTGCGGAAGAAATGCCTAGAACCTGAAAGTCAATGTACCAAAACATCTAAGTTTCAACAAGTCTAAACAAGAAGGGACACAACCCCAAACTAATACACTACTAACTAACTAGAAAAGTCTAAGTCTGAAATAGTGGACATAAACGAAAGAGAACCCATGGCAACTCAGAAGAATTAGCTCACCCTTGAATTCGAACGATCACTGATCTTCTAAGCGAGGTCTATCAATAGCCGCATGAAGATGCTCTATACTCAACAAAGAAAGAGCAAGTGTAGTATCACTACACAACCATAGTGTACTGGTAGGATCACATTGCTATCCCACTAAGTGCAACATATATAAGCTATTACAATAATATAATCACATGCATATATCAAACATATACAATATTATCAACATTTATGAACAACGAACAACTTCACATTTGTCAAGATACACAATTATGACAAGTCATTGGTCTTCTCATGGAACCATAAACCAAACAGTTAGCATACTGAAACATGTTACCCGAGCCAATGATTATGCCCGAACGTGGCAATCGATCCCATAATTAGCCAAAACATGGCAACCAATCCAAGTTAGTTATGTCAGAATGTGGAAACTGATCCATTCAACACACCACAATCACAATTACAAGTATATTCTCCAGTTCATACAATTTAGTCATGATTCATGGAATTCATCATCCCTCTATCTCATTTACAACAAGTGTGATCAATAATGTAACATTCACATACATACATGTATCATAATGAAGAAAGAGCAAACATACATCACACAATCATAGAATCACAACCATCACCTACCTCAAAACAAGCTTGAAACCCTAAGAAACTTAATCCTTCCTTTTCCAGATTCATTCCGCTTGTTCTTGGTCTATAAACAATCATAATAACATGGGAATTAATAACAATCACCAATTACCCAAATCTCTAAGAATTCTATGAAACTTATATCATATCCATGATTCCAAGCACCCAAAATAGGGTTGCTTCCACCATAGAATCTTGATCAAAACCCTTCCTCTTCGATAATTACCCGTTCTATTACGTTCTACGGATCAAAAACGTATTCGGGGAGTGAAAATCTTACCTTTAGTCTCAAGAATGGTGGAAACCTTTCAAGAGTTGCTTGAGGTTCGTTCCTTAACTCTAAAATTCAAAAAGTGCAGAACAAAGTCATTTTGGGGTTTAGTTATGACTTTAAGTGGCATCGAATCTGCCACAGCGGCCCTCACCCCGTTAGAGCGGCCCTCACCCCGCTAGAGCGACCCCAACAGAGTGACCAAAACCACCGCCAAAGTGGCTTGCATGAAAAAGTGAGCCATTTTGATAATTTCAAGACCCCTATTTCACAAAACACCTTTAACCAATGATGCTCACAAAATACCATTCACGCTAAGATCAATTCTGGGAGTTTTACTCACCCGAATTCAATTTCGTAAAGTCGTACGAATTCTTTAATGACCTATATAACTACTCAGGTAATCAAAATCATAAATAAGTCACCCGATTGTTACCAGATTTCCCTACACCTTAATGACTTTGATTTCATCCAAATCTGGATTAGGTTGGAAAATTTCAAGTTACTACAAAAAAGTTTTCCAACCTAAAATTTTTCCTCATTGGCTTCTCTACAACGACGAAACTCGATTGTTACAATAGATACAAATTTACCCATCACTCATCCCCGAGTGACAAACTTAGGAAAAATAGGCTAAGGAAGGAATGAAGTAGTACCTGAATCGACGAATAATTGGGGATACTTGTCTCATATGTTCCTCTCAGTCTCCTAAGTAGCATCCTCAACTAGACGATGCTTTCATTCAAATTTCACGGACTTAATCTCCTTGGTCCTCAACTTACGTACATCACGATCAAGAATTGCAAGAGATTCCTCCTCATAATGGAGGTCTTTGTCTAACATAATTGAGTCCCACTTAATGATATAATCCTCGTCACCATGATACCTCTTCAACATAGACACACGAAATATCGGATGAACTCCAGATAAATTAGGAGGTAAAACCAATCTATATGCAATTGGTCCCACACATTCAAGATACTCAAATGGACCGATGTATCGCAGACTTAGCTTAAGTTTCTTGCCGAATCTCATCACCCCTTTCATGGGTGATACCTTAAGAAGAGCATTCTCACCGGTTTGAAATGCCATGTCTCTTACCTTATGATCAACATACTTCTTCTATCTACTCTGGGCTGCTATAAGCTTAGTTTGAATACTCCTTACTTTATCTTGAGCATCCTTCACTAAATCGACCCCCAATGGTTTCACATCTCCAGCCTCAAACCATCCTATTGGTGATCTACATCCCCTCCCATAGAGTGCCCCAAATGGTGCCATATCTATGCTGGAACTATTATTATAGGAGAATTCACACAAAGGTAGGAACTTATCCTAATGGCCTCCAAAATCAATCACACATGCCTTCAACATGTCTTCTAACATTTGAATAGTCCTCTCTAACTACCCGTCTATCTATGGATGGAAGGCTGTACTAAAAGTGAGTTGTGTGCCCAATTTATCATGTAATTTCCTCCAAAACTTAGATGTGAATTGGGTACTATGGTCTGAGATGATAGAGAGGGGCACCCTATGCAACCTCACTATCTCTTTCACATACACCTTAGCCAATTGTTCAGCATTATAATCTATTCTTACTGAAATAAAATGGGTTGACTTAGTCAATCTATCAACCACTACCCAAATTGAATCAAACTTCCCCGAAGTCTTAGGAAGACCAACCACGAAATCCATGGCTATCCTCTCCCATTTCCATTTTGGAATTGACATTCTTTGAAGCAAACCCACCAGCCTTTGGTGTTCATATTTCACTTGTTGGCAATTTTGACACTTAGGCACAAACTCCACTATATTCTTCTTCATGCCCGACCACCAATATATTCGCTTCAAGTCCCGGTACATCTTGGTCAATTCTGCCACCAATTTTTGAATCAAGTCATCAACTCAAGGAATAAAAATTCTTTCTATAAAATTGTGCACACCTTCTGCATCAAGAGTGGTCTCTTGTGCCTTACTAATCATATTCTTCTTTCTAAGGTCCTCCAAATTTTCATATTCAAATTGTTGGCCTTGATCTCCTCAATGAATGTGGCCCTCACTTCAATGCTAGCTAACACCCCACCTCTTTCTGATATGCCCAATTGCATGAACTTAGACTCTAAGGTATGAATTTCCTTAGCCAAAGGCTGTTTGGATACACTTAAGCAAGCTAAATTACCGATACTCACCGCTTTTCGACTCAAAGCATCTGCCACTACATTAGCCTTGCCGGATGGTATTGAATGGTCACACCATAATCCTCGAGTAACTCCATCCACCTTCTCTGTCTTAAATTCAGATCCTTTTGAGTGAACACATGCTGCAAACTACAATGATTGGTAAACACTTCACACTTAACACCATAGAGGTAATGTCGTCAGATCTTAAGCGAAAACACTATCGGTGTTAACTCCACATCATGTGTTGGATAATTCCTCTCATGAACCTTCAATTGATGTGAGGCATAAGCTATAACATTCTTATCTTGCATCAATACAAAACCCAAACTAGAATGTGAAGCATCACAATAAACAATAAAATATTTCCCTTCAATCAGTAATGCTAGAATAGGTGTGGTGGTCAAGACAGTCTTGAGCTTTTGGAAGCTCTCCTCACATTTTTCAGTCCATTCAAATGGTATCTCCTTTTTGGTCAAATTAGTCAAGTGAGTGGAAATAGAAGTAAAGTGTAACGACCTTCTCCCGTCATTATAGAAATGCCAACAGGAGAAAATTTAAGACTGAAAAACTCTTTCATAGTATTTGGATTTTCCCAACCTAGTCTAAATTTGGAGGAAATTAGAGTCATTAAGGTGTAGGAAAATCTAGTAGCAATCGGGTGAATTATTTATGATTTTGATTACATGATTAGTTAGATAACTCGTTAAGGAATCTGTATGACTTTACGAATTGAATTCGGGCGAGTAGAACTCTCGAAATCGATCTTCGCATAAAGGATATTTTCTGAGCATTGTTAGTTAGAGGTGTGTTGTGAAATGTGGGTCTTGGAATTCTTTAAATAGCTCAGTGGTTCATGCAAGCTGCCTTGGCGAGAGTTTTTGCTAGCCTGTTGGGGCCGCTACAACTAGGTGAGGGCCGCTGTGACGGGTTCGACGCGACTTAAAGCCATAAATAAACCCCTAAACAACCTTAATTTGCACTTTTCAATTTTTAGAGCTAAGGAACGAACCCCAGACGACTCTTAACAATTTTCCATCATTCTTGAGGCTAAAGGTAAGCTTTTCACTCTCCGAACCAGTTTTTCTATCTATAGAACGTAATAGAATGGGTAATTAATGATGGGGGAGAGTTTTGATCGAGATTTTATGGTGGAAACAATCCTATTTTGGATACTTGGGATCATGGGTATGATCTAGGGTTTATAAAATTATTAGAAATTAAGGTAATTAGCGATTGCTTATTGATTCCCATATTGTATTGATTGTTTATAGACCAAGAACAAGCGGAACGAATCTGGAAAGGGAAGGATCAAGTTTCTTAGGGTTTCAAGCTTGTTTCAAGGTAGATGATGGTTGTGATTCTATGATTGTATGTTGTATGTTTGTTCTTGCTTCATAATGATACTTGTATATGAATGATGCATTAATGATCACACTTGACGTAAATGAGATAGAGGAATGATGAATGCCGTAAATCATGACTTAAATGTATGATCTTGAGAATATACTTGTGTTTGTGATTGTGCTATATTGAATGGATCGGTTGACACGTTCCGACATAACTAACTTGGATCAGTTGCCATATTTCGGCATAACTATGGGATCGGTTGCCACGTTCTGGCATAATTATGGGATAGGGTACCACGTTCTGGTATGCTAATAGTTTGGGTTTGGGTTCCATGGGAGGACCAATGATTTGCTTTAATTGTGTATCATGAGAAATGTGAAACTGTACCTTGTTCGTATATGTTGATAATATTGTATATGTTCGATATATACATGTGATTATATTATTGTAATGACTTATGTATGTTGCACTTAGTGGGATAGACGCGTGATCCTCTAGTACACTGTTGTTGTGTAGTGATACTGTACTTGCTCTTATTTTTGTTGAGTACAAGACATATTTAAGCGGCTATTGGCAGACCTCGCTTAGGAGACAGTAATCATTCGAATTCAATGGTGAGCTAATTCTTTCGTGCTGCCATGGGTTCTCTTGCGTCTATGTCTACCCTTTCAAACTTAGTCTTTTGTTCTAGTTAGTTAATTAGTTCATTAGATTGGGGTTGCATCCCTTCCTATTTAGACTTGTTGAACTTTAGATGCTTTGGTACATTGACTTTCATGTTCTAGGTTATTTCTTCCGCATTGTTTAGTTCGTTGTTAGACTTTTGTTGGAGTTTATGGGAACTCCCTATTTCTTTCCTTAGTACTTAACTGCTTTCATATACTTAAATTCCTTAGTTTTTAGATTAGTTGCTTGGTTTGGGTTGTAGTAGTGCTTCTCCCACTGGAGTGTTAGTGTGGGTGTCAATCATGATTGTCTGGGTCGTGACACAAAGTTCTTCACAAATCGATGATAGTTGCTAGCGATCCCTACAAAATCTAACTTCCGTCACAGAGCTAGGCCAAACCTAATTCTTAACCACCTCAATATTTTGAGGATCTACCATTAACCCTTCTTTCGAAACTATAAGTTCCAAAAGTGCAACAGAAGTCAACAAAAATTCACACTTCAAAAATTTAGCATACAACCTTTGTTTCCCAAGAACACTTGAACAATACGAAGATGGTCGGCATGCTTTTCCTAACTTTTGAATAGAACAAAATATCATCAATAAAGACTATCACGAATGAATCAAGAAATGGCTTGAACACCCCATTCATTAAACTCATAAAAGGTAAAGGCACATTAGTTAAGCCTAAGGACATAACTAGGAACTCGTAGTGCCCATAGAGGGTTTTAAACGCCGTCTTGGGCACATCTTCAGGCCTAATTTTCAACTGATGGTAGTCTGACCTTAGATCAATCTGGGAGACAATAGATGCACTTTGCAATTAGTAAAAAAGATTATCTATTCGAGGCAAGGGGTACTTGTTTCGAATAGTGACCCTATTCAATTGCCGGTAATCTATACACATTCTTATACTATCATCCTTTTTCTTGCAAACAAATCTGGAGCACCCCATGGGAAAGCACTAGGACGAATAAATCCCTTCTCTAGAAGTTCTTGAATTTGAGCCTTAAGCTCTCTTAATTTCGCTGGAGCCATGCAATATGAAGGGATAGAAATGGGGCGTGTACCAGGTTCTAAATCAATGAAGAAATCTATATATCTATTCAGAGGCATACCAAGCAAGTCATCAGGAAACACTTCTCTAAATTCTGACTGTATTGGCTTGGCTGCAAGCGTTGGCCTCCCTAAACCTCTAGAATAAGAACCTTGAAAGTTTCCTGCATTCTTGGCCCTTTTTGCCAATGCCTTAGTCTGACCATCTTGCCTCATCCCCTCCACTTTATTAACATTAGTTTGTTACCTTATTAAAGCTCCTCCTTGCAGAGGTCATATGAACAAATAATACGTGCAACTCATAATTTAGTCCCCTAATAAATAAACGGATCCCTCCTCAGTAGTCACCAATTGAGTAGCATATCTAGACAAAGCATTGATCTTGGCCTCATAAGCAGCCACAGACCTACCACCTTGCTCCAAAGCCATAAATCCATCTTTCTTACGATCTCTCAAAGTTGTAGGCACATACATTCCAAGAATAGAGCATGAAACTAGGCTCAAGTAAGTGGAGGTAAAATTGAAGATTTGCATTCCGTATAAGCTCTCCACCACTCCTTGGCCTCACCTTAAAGTTGAAAAGTCACGAACTCAACCCCATGCTAATGGATAATTCCCAACTTATGAAGCCTTTCATAGCAGTCTAAGATAAACTCATAAGCATCCTCACTCTCAAAACCAAGAAATATAGGAGGCATTAGCTTCAAAACCTTAGTTAACATTTCATGCTCATTAGAAGTCATGACAGAACCCAAAAAAGGACGGAAGAAAGAATCAGTACCTACGTTTCCACCCACCTTGGGAGTAGTGATAGCAATAGGGGGGTTGGAGAGAGCTTGAATTGCTTGAGCAGAAGGAAGCACTCCAGGACCAACCAATCCTTTCAAGAATGACATGATCTGTTAAGCTAACATTAGGTCTATGGAAGGAACACCGATAGTCTCAACCTGCACCCCTTCCTCTTGTCCAACCTCCTCAACATTTTCAACATTCTCAACATCACTATTCTCCTCCATCTCTTCATGATGTATGGGAGGGGCCTAATTTTAGGGAGCATTTTCGATTGGTACTCCATCTCTAATAGGCGCCACTCTTCCTAGGCCTCTACACCTAGCTCTTTCTCTACCCCTGCCTCGATCGCGACCTCTTCCTACAGATTCCTCAGCTGGAGCATTGACGGGAGCTACGGGCCAGACACCGTTATATCTAGTGTTAACCATTTGCAGACAAAAGAGTAAAGGAGGTTAGATACCAATTTGAATCAACAGATACCAATTAGAATCAAGTTATAGCACAAAAGGAGACAATAAAAAACATAGAGATTTCCTAAAGTTCTATAGCCTCTTGAAGAAACATAAAGGTGTCCCAGCACCGTTCCGCGAGACTCTACTAGACTCATTTTGGTACATCGAGAAAAATAAACCTAGGCTCTGATACCAACTTTATCACAACCCAAACCGTCGAGATTGGAACCCACACTAACTCTCCGGTGGGAGAACCATTACTGCAACCCAAACCCAAAAACTAAAGCATTAAGTTATGGAAGCAAATTAAATACTATGAAAATAAATAGGGAGTTCGCATAAACTCCAAACAAAAGTCTAATAATAATAAACTAACATTGCAGAAGAAATGCCTAGAACCTGAAAGTCAATGTACCAAAACATCTAAGTTTCAACAAGTCTAAACAAGAAGGGGCACAACCCCAAACTAATGCACTATTAACTAACTAGAAAAGTCCAAGTCCGAAATGGTGGACATAGATGAAAGAGAACCCAAGGCAGCCTGGAAGAATTGGCTCACCCTTGAATTCGAACGATCACTGATCTTCTAAGCGAGGTCTGTCAATAGTCGCCTGAAGATGCCCTATACTCAACAAAGAAAGAACAAATGCAGTATCAGTACACAACCACAGTGTACTGGTAGAATCATGCAACTATCCCACTAAGTGTAACATATATAAGCCATTACAACAATATAATCACATGCATATATCGAACATATACAATATTATCAACATTTATGAACAAGGAACAACTTTGCATTTCTCAAGATACACAATTATGACAAGTCATTGGTCCTCTCATGGAACCCAAACCCAAACAGTTAGCATACTGAAACGTGGTACCCGATCCAGTACTTATATCGGAAAGTGAAAACCGATCCCATAATTATGCCAAAATGTGGCAACGGATCCAAGTTAGTTATTCCGGAACGTGGCAACCGATCCATTCAACACACCATAATCACAATCACAATCACAATCACAAGTATATTCTCAAGTTCATACAATTTAGTCAGGATTCATGGCATTCATCATCCCTCTATCTCATTTACAACAAGTGTGATCAATAATGCAACATTCACATACATATATGTATCATAATGAAGCAAGAGCAAACATACATCACACAATCATAGAATCACAACCATCACTTACCTTGAAACAAGTTTGAAACTCTAAGAAACTTGATCCTTCCCTTTCCGGATTTGTTCTGCTTGTTCTTGGTCTACAAACAATCATAATAACACGGGAATCAATAACAATCACCAATTACCCGAATCACTAACAATTCTATGAACCGTAGATCATACCCATGATTCCAAGCACCAAAAATAGGGTTGTTTCCACCATAGAATCTTGATCAAAACCCTCCCCCTTCGATAATTGCCCATTCTATTACGTTCAACGGATCAAAAAACGGATTCGATAAGCGAAAAACTTACCTTTAGCCTCAATAATGGTGGAAAACTGTCAAGAGTCACTTGGGGTTCGTTCCTTAGCTCTAAAATTCAAAAAGTGTAGAATAAAGTCATTTTGGGGTTTATTTACGACTTAAAGTCACGTCGAACCCGCCACAGCGACCCTTACCCCACTAAAAATAGCCTCACCAGAGCGACCAAAACCACCACCAAAGTGGCTTGCACGAAATAGTGAGCTATTTTAATAAATACCGCTCATGCTAAGATTGATTTCAGGAGTTCTACCCACCCGAATTGAATTCTGTAAAGTCGTACATATTTCATAATGACTTATCTAACTACTCATGTAATAAAAATCATAAATAAGTCACCCGATTGTTATCAGATTGCCCTACAGTGTAATGACTCCGATTTCAGTCAAATCTGGACTAGCTTGGGAAATTTCAAGTTACTACGAAAAGTTTTCCAACTCACTTTTCTATAATGACGAAACTCGGTTGTTACATAAAAGTACTGGGAGCATTAGTGAGACTGAAAGACATCCCCAACCATTCTATAAGAAGATTAGATTAGTCTCACTAAATCTATTTTCCTATAATTTGCTTCTTAAAGCACCGTATAATATTTTAAAAAACTCCTCGTTATAGTGTAGTGTTTGAGAAACACTTGAATATCTTTTCATACAAAATAATTAAACACTTATAGTTTATTAATGACTTAGAACCTTGGTACTGCAAAAATACAAGAGAACAGAAGGATGAGTAATTTCCCTTCTACTACGTGAATCCAAAATCTCCAACAGTAAATTTCCCCTTACATCAAACATCTTCAAAAACTGTTTCAAATTATTTCCAATTCTCTGTCCTTGCTAGCTTGATAGTAAATTAATAGGCCTTACCAATGATTCCTTGAAGCTTAAAATTGTACAAGTACCACATCAAGCTAATAAATTCCACATATCGAGAACAATTCAGAAATGTGACTGCAGTTGAGCTCTTTAGTTTTAGCGCCCTATGGCTCTGCTACTGTGATGCTTGACCAAGCCTCACTAACAATGATACATAGATCCCCCATATGTAGTTGAGTACCAGAGGGCAAGAAAAAACTACCCTTAAAAAGCCAGACACAATGGTTTCTCTGAATATTCAAAAAGATAGCAATGATTTTTAGTAATACATCATGTGACGGCCACACCCAAAATAAGCTACTTTGATGAATTAGACCTGTAAAATCTTAATATATGTAGAACTCTAATAGTGCATCAGAAAAGAGACTAGAAGGACATCATAAGCAACATGCTCAAACAAAAATTCCAAGTACCATGTTGCGATGAGATTTCACCTCCTTCTATGTTCCTCTCTAATATGAAAAGTAACGTATTAATTTGACCATATATCCAAAATTAGTTGCCTGTAGATACTACTTAGAGTATGCCCCTCACATGACAACATGAATACTGCTTAGAGTTTTTCCTAGTTCAGGGCCTATACAAAAAAAAAAAAAAAAATTCTATCTCAAAAATCAACAAAAGAACTAACCAACATAATCAAACAAGACATATATTCATCAACAATCTATACACAAGGTAATACTACTAAATTCATCTCCAAATATGAAAAAAGTCTGATTTGAGCCACATCTATAATAAACAAAAGAATATTCATAAATCAAATAAATGATTTGACTATGGAGTGAATCTTAGAGTTCAAAGAAAGGTCCATAATAAATAAATAAGCTTGATGCCCACACAACAAGTGTGGGGCTCATCAAGAATTTCCAACTTGTAAGTTCTAATTAATAAAATATTTACCAACATCACGTGTATTTTTTTGTAAAATATATTGGGGAATGAAACACTAGTTCAATGAGTAATAACACTTAACCTCAACCATTTTTAATGTGGATAAGACAGTAAACATACTATTAAGATGATTAAAAAATATCTTGACGTAATGCTCCCTTCAAGAAATGGTAACAATATGTAGTACATTTGTTTACTGTAAAAAAGTCAAGCAACATTTTAGTAATAAACTGTGTAACATCCCTTTATTTAAAAAATCTAAAATTATAAAGAACCATTTTCAGAAAAGAATAAAAATCTGAAATTTGGCAAGTTATGTTAAGTATAAGTCAACTTCAAAAGACCATAACTCCTAACATAGGATGAGTTACGTCGGATACAAGATACCGTATGAAAGATCTTTGAATTATCTTTCCACACCACCGAATTTTCTTGTTTTCGAGTTTGTTTAAGGGAGATATGTCCGTTAGAAGTCGGACTATCTGGATAAGGAAAGTCATAATCAAATTTTAGAAGGGTATTTTGGTCTTTTCATGACACAATTAGCTTAATTCATTTTTGGTCATTACTTAGGGGTCTAAACTGAATTGGTTCAGTTTATGCACTCAAATTATATGCTAGGGTTTTAGAGAAAAGAACTCTAGAGGAGAAAAGAAGAGAAAGGTCAAGATTCGTCGATTATTGAGGAAGTGATTGCGGATTTCACCAAGGATTCAATCCTACGGGATATGTGAGTTCACATAGCATTGGGTTTGTTCACCTACACGCCAAACATGTTTATTTCAGCGTGAATTCATCCTAAAAAGATTGAAAGTTTGATGTTCTTGATGTGTTTCTTGAATTTGGTTTCGTTCTTGAATTGGGCTGAGATTGAGGGGTTCTTGAGATAATCGTATCAATTTTTAGAGGTTCTTTGAGTTAGATTCTTTTGTACATGTATTGGGCATATGATCTATTGGAAATTGAGAAAAAAAATTGAATTAAGGTCAGAAAATGAGTCAAAAAGTTCGTCGGGTTAGATTGGGGCAATGATGGCGTGATGCACCAACAGTTAATCAAAAATGGGTCTTTGAACTTAGGGGTTGGTGCCCCACACAACAGTGCGTCAGGGTTGCCTGGCCTAATCGTTCTTCGTTGTTTTGCACGTCTGAGTCCTTCTAAAGTGTAACAACACTTCTTATCAATTCTAACTACTCTAAATGACTTCTAAACATTTAGAAATCATCCGCAAACACAAATCATAACCTTGAATCCATAAATTCAAATTCAAGAAAAGTTAAGAGCCAAGTCTAGAGAGTTCTTAGAGTCTTTTCAAAAGTCATTTGCAAACATTTTAAACTTGTTTTAAAGACTTGAGTATTGAGTTGAGTAAGAGTAAGAGTTAAGTTCATTTCTTCAAAAGATTATACAGGAACTAAGTATTCCAAAGAGTAAAATGTTTTCACATTTAAACAACAGAGGAAACATTGATTTCCAAGAGAGCTTTTAAGCTAAGTTTTGAGTAATTACGTCAAATATCAGAAAGAGTTTTGTTTTAAAACATATGAGTTGAGTATATTTTGGGAGTAGTATTGAGCACCGATATAGGGACGAGTTCATAATAACTAAATGTCTCCATAAACCACGTAACCATCGTGGATAGAAAGGATTATACTTTTTAGATGATTCCTTAGTATTTTTTAGCATAGACTAGTGGATCCACTTAGTTGAGGCATTCTATATCTTAGCAAGTTATACGACAGTTCTGGAAGCATGGGCGAGACGCTATATCATCACATTAGCTCATAGTGATGGTTGTCAATTAGAAAAACTCCCATAGAGTTATAATACTTTATTATATGAGTAAATTGAATTGTTAGCATTGTATAAATGCTTTATGTAAACTGCACCTTTACTGTTGTTTTATATTGCATTTGAGTTGAGTATTCACGAGTTGAGTAAAGCCAAGGTAAGTGCTCTTTCCATATTCCATTCAAGCTTATGTCCAATTTAGTTTTCCCCTCGTATGCTCATGCATTCAATGTATTGATGCCAGTTGGCCTACATCTTATTACGATGCAGATACAGGTAACCAGGATCAACATCCAACGCCTCGTTGATCCAGTTGAGCATCTCAGAGTTAGTTGGTGAGCCTCTTGCTTTGCGGAGGATTCCCTATTTATTGATTTAGTAGTTTTAGAATGTTAGGATGATTGGGGGTCTTGTCCCGACATCCCTCCTAGTTTAGAGCCTTCATAGACAGTTAGTAGTTCATTTGTCCTTACATCATTATTTCATATGTTAAGACTTGATTTGCCATTTTGGCTAAGTTGAATGTTTTATCTTTAAACGTTCTAAGCTATCTCTTATTTGGTTGAGTAAAGTTGCATTGAATCTTTGTATTTATTCTTCACGTCTTTTGCTGAGTAGTTATCCAGGCCAAGGATTTGCTTGGGGCCAACAATGGTTCTCGAGTGCCAACCACATCCAGGGTGTAGGCTCGGGGCGTGACAAACTTGGTATCAGAGCACAGAGTTCAAGAGTCCTAGGGAGTGTATGAAGTCGTGGCTTTAGAGTCCTAGTTATCGGTGTGAAGTGTGCCATATCTATAATTAGGAGGCTGAAACATTTAGGAAATTCCATCAATTTTTTCATACTCATTTCATACGATAAAGTTCATCTCTATAAAGTTTTTTGCTAACTCATGTTTGTGCGTGTCTTTGAATTGATCATGCCTCCATAAAAAGCTGTCTGAGGTTTCTCTTGCTAGTGATTGTGTTACCACTTTTGTTGCTCTAGTTCAGACCATAGAGTGATAAAGGAAAGATACCAATTTGTATCACGTAGATACCGATTGGGTTCAAGTCATATCACGAAGGAGTAGAAAGAAGTGAGTTTTTTCTAAAGTCCTATAGCCTCTCAAAGAAAAGTACGGATATCATCGTACCATTCCGCAAGACTCTACTACACTTGTTTTGGTACAATAAGGTCAATGAACCTAGGTCTCTAATACCAACTTTGTCATGGCCCAGAACGTCGTGAGTAGCACCCACACTAACCCTCCGATGGGAGAACCATTACTACAACCCAAATAAGCAATCTCAACCAAATTACTAGGCATTTAAAGCTACAGAAGTAGGTTTAAATAACTATATAATTAATACGGAGTCCCCATAAACTCCAAAGGTTTAAATAAACTAGCCAAACTAATGCGAAAGATCAACCCCTAGAACTTGAAAGTCATTGTACCAAAATTCTACTAACGACAAGTCTAAGAACAAGGGGTACAACCCCGAAACTAAACAAACACCTTAAACAAATAGTTTGAGTCTTAAAAGAGTGGACTTAAATAAAAGGAGAACTCAAGAAAGCCTGGAAAAATTGGCTCACTCTTGAATTCAATTGATCACTGATCTTCTGAACGAGGTATGTCGCTAGCCGTTTGAAGATGCCCTATACTCAACAAAGAACAAGCAAGGGCAGTATCAGTACACAACCACAATGTACTGGTAGGATCACGCGGCAATCCCATTAAGTGAAACATATGTAAGTCATTACAACAACATAATGAAACATGCATACACTAAACATATACAATATTAATTATCATTTACGAGCAACGCACAATTTCACATTCTCAATAACAAGTATATATGAAAAGTCAATGGTCCTATTATGGAACCCAGTTCAATGGTCCTCTCATGGAACCCATACTCCAACTATTAGTGGACCGGATCGTGGCACACGTTCAAATTTAGTGTGTCGGATCGTGACACCCGATCAAAAGTTTATGCCGGTACGTGGCATTCGATCTTAGTTAGTGTGTCAGAACGTGACACCCGCTCCATTCAACATACCACAATCAAAATATACATTCTCAAATCATACAATCAAGAGGTCATTCATGGCATATAGTTATTTGTTAATACTCATTTACATTGGATGTGATCAATAATGCAACATTCGCATACATACATGCAATACAATGACGTAATTACTCACATATATCACACAAACATGAAATCACAACCATCACCTACCTCAAAACCAAGCTTAAATCCCCCTAAGGCACTTGAATCTTCTCTTTTTGGATTCTTTCCGCTTTTTCATGGTCTAAAAATAACAATTTACGCAAGGATCAATAAATGAGGCCTAATCACTCGAATTATAATCGAAATCATCACCTCTAGGCCAACCCTTGATCCCCATGCCCAGGTTAGGGTTTCTTTCCACCATAAATCTCATATCAAACCCTCCTCCATCGATAATTACCTACGAAACTAGGTTCTACGGATCGAAAAATATTTTCGATGAGTAATATCCTTACCTTTAGCACAAAAAGTCGTGGAAAACCTTCAAGAAAAGACCTGGGGTCATTCCTTTGCTCTTAAAGTTGAAAAGTGCAGAATAATAGCATTTTTGGGTTTTAATACCGACTTAATTCGTTACTGGCCCGCTACGGCGGACCCCATCCCGCCACAGTAGCCCTAACCTAGAGGGAATAATCCCGCCCTATCTACTTGCCCGAAAATAAAGAGCAAAATTAAGAGTTCCAACCCCCATTTCAAAATACACCTCATCCCATGAGACTCAGAAAATATCCATTCACGCCAAGATCAGTTTCGAGAGTTCTACTCTCCTGAATTTGATTCTGTAAAGTCGTACGGGTTCCTTAACGTCTTAGCTATCCACTCATGTAATCAAATTTATAATTAGATCTCTCATTCATTACCAGATTTTCCTAGACCTTACTAACTCCGATTTTGTCTAAATCTGGACTATGTTAGGAAATTTCAAGTTACTACCAAAAAGTTTTCCGACTCCATTGGCTTTTCCCTAACGACTGAATCAGGTCGTTACACTTGTCCCTCTTAGCAACTCGTTTGCATGTATGCTTCTTCTTTCGCAATGTTGTATATTCCCATAAATAATGTATGTCATCTTGTGATATGGGCTTCAGTATGAAGAAATTAACTCCACTGTCTAGTGCTTTAATAGATGTAATTTCATTTTCATCAACTGATAAACTTGGTCACATTCAATAATAGAGATTTGAGTCATATACTTTGATAAAAAATAAAATGGAGGGGGTTACTATGATAAAATATACATTTAGTGTAAGTAGATTTTTCTTTTAATGACAATGTTTGTTGCCACTAAAATATTTAGCATCAATTGAGTTAATGTCATTACATCCAGATACGCTAAAGCCTTAAAAGACATTTATGTATAAAGAGTGCTAGTTATAACAATCAATATTTATTATTTCCTCTAAACATAATAGAAAGGCAATTATATTATTAATTATCACTAAATAATTGCTACTAACTCCCTTAATTCTTGTAGTGGGTTATGAGAGAATAACAATAGCACGCGCTTATAAAGTTAATAGTTTCTTGAATCTATCCCTAAATAATTTTGATCCTTTAAGTTAATTAAAACTGGACATTATTAATAATCTTTGAGTATTTAACAACTCAACGATTATAAGATTTAACAAAAGGACGTGAAAATAAAATGTTAAATGGAAACTCTCAATTAGACATACATTTTTTTTATGTTAGATATATTTCCAGTATTGTCTAGTGCCCTTTTTGATGTTGTAATGTTTAAGGTTTGATGAGATATTTCTGATATTTCTAATTAAACCATTTATTCTCATAGTTATTTTAAAAGTTAATAACAAGATTTATTTAAATATTTATGGAGAGAATAAAAGTCCATAGTTTTAACACATTAAAAAGTATTAAAAATTCAAGAAAATATATAAACATAAGTGAAAATTTTAGAATTTGGGCTAGCTCATACTAAGGAAGGTTTTCACTTCGATATTAAATCAATGTTATGTTAAAGAAGTCATAAAAGTGAAGCTTTCAAGTAAAACAAGATAAATAAAAAAGAAGACGAAATGTTCATACATGAATAACTTAGGAGTGTTTAAGATATTTGTTACTTTTTTCTAGGCTTAGCATAAATGTCCTTATCATGGAAGGGTAGATTTGATGAATGATAGAGATATTTTCTTAGAGCATGAAATACTAATGTTAGCTTGGATTAGGGTTTGCTTAGTTATCCATTAAACCTTTCTTTAATTACAGCATAGCTAGGTGATTTGTGTATGAGTTTTCTTCCTCCTTTCATTCAAAAATATTCATGTTCTAAAATTTTCAGTTATAAATTTATCTTTGTAAAACAAATGGGTAAATTCGAGAGTTAATTGTGGTCTTTAATTGAGAATTGGTTAGTGACTTTGTTTTTTTATTGAAAAACACTCTTGATACCAACTGAAAATTTGGGTTTTATTGAAGAACTTGAATTGAGTTTTGAAATCTAAAATAAAAATATATTTTTTTTTTATTGAAAGTGTTTAATGTGATTCAAACTTGTTCTATAATGTTAGTGATCTTGAATATGAATTTTGATCTTGATTGAAGTTGATTTGTGTACTTTGGGGTCAAATTTTTTTTTTTTTTACCATTGAGAAATTTTGACCTTTGATCATAAATATTAATGCTATAGACATTACTTGTGATATTATGTTTTTAGTTATGATGAGCTATAAGTGAGACATGAATAGTCATTGGAGTTTTTGTAGAAGTTCTATGATAATTATATTATGTTTAATTAAGTTTAATTTAATTATGTTCTACAACCTCTCTTAAATTGCACAATAGCTATATGTGATTCATGTATGATTTTCTCTTTTCTATTTATATAAATAATAAATGATTGTTATAATTGAATGTTATTCTAATTAGTGGCAAGTTCTCTTTTGATTATTCTTGATATTTGTATCTTAATTATTCCATTTATCCCTTGTTTATTAGCAATCTTAGGACTTGGGTACTGATCATTATTGCTAACTCTAATGTGTTCAATTAGTTCTTATTGGGATGCTTGAAAGTTCAAGCCTAATCCCTATTAAACATATCTTTGGTTTCTTTTTATCATCATTGATAATTTTCTTACAATGAGTCGTTATTTCATATATAATATGTTATTTGAATCTTCAGGAGCCAAAAGTTATAAATAAGAAACTAATTCTAGTCTTGTGAAAAATATAAAAATTATATACTCACAAACAACAGGAATGCCAAGATCTTTGGCTATCTCTTGTTGAAGTTGAAAGATGTTCATTTCGAGCATGTGTACTTCTGTGATAATTTTGGCATTCAATTATCGTAACTGAATGAAACAAAGCAAATTCAATTATCACAGAAGTGCACATGCCTCAAATGAATGACTTTCAACCTCAACAAGAGATAGCCAAAGATTTTGGCATTCCTGTTGTTTGTGAGTTTATACTTTTTTATATTCTTCACAAGACTAGACTTCCCTTCATTACAAGGTATCATGAATAACTTTGATTTATTTAAATCTAGTCTACATAATTCTCAAATAAAAAACTGGTAACATGTAAAGAACACAAAAAATACCCTACTTTGAAATGAGATAGTTATCATCACAATCATATATTTTGGATCGTAACATTCACAAATTTTTTAAAAATGAAAAAGAGAATTTGAATACCTTTGAATTTGGATTGCTTGGGTAAAGTAGCAATAATGAGAAGGCAACTATCATCATCGTCAACCACCAGAGTTCTGTTTTTTTTCAAAAAATTCGCTATTTTGTACCTCCATTAATTCTTCCCAAGAAAATAATTGATTGTTTTAGATGCTTTTTGTTGAAAGGAAGCACAAACTTAAATAAATGAGCAAGAAAATTGAAGAGAGCACTTTCTAATTATTATTTAAATAAATATTTGAGTCTATCCTGTTGCACAAGACCCCATCATAAATTTGCTTACAAAGTTTTGCACTCTCTTTTAGTAGTTTATTTATTTTCTTTATGTTTTTATTTATTTATTTTCCTTTTTTGTTCTAATGCAATTGACAACATGACTATATAAAATCTACTATAATTTATAATAAATTTATATATATCTATGATCTAATTCATGATTTTGAGAAGTAATATTCCATATATTTGCTTGAAAACATTTTGGAATCTCAATCATTGTTACATATTATTTTCTTCATAAATATATTTTTTAAAAACTCACTTTCTACTTTTTTTTCCAGCACCTACATAGTATCTATCTTCAAAAATTTAATTATTTTTGAATTAATAAGTTACTGTCTATCAAATTCAATTTATTTTTGACTTAAATTTTGAATGCTAAAAATAAAAGTTAAGAAATGTATCATAAAAATTAAAATAAAATTAAAAATGAAGAAAATATGTCATGATCTGAAAACTCGAGTAATAATGAAACCTACAAACACCCACAGGTGGATAAGCCGATCCATAGGCAGAAATGGCAAGTAATGGGCATAATGGGAAATGTCATGACCCAATTCCTCTAGTCATGATGGCACTACAACTGCTGTAATCCATCAGTAGGTAAGAGAACCCATAACCTAGAACGAAAAATAATTTGTATAAGGGTAGAACTAACATAAACAACAGTTAAAACAACAAAACAAGACATAAGTGGAAGACAACCAAAAACTACATACAAACAATCACTCCCAAAACCTTTAAGCCACAGGTGGGTAAGCCGATCCATAGGCAGAAATGGTAAGCCGTCTCAAAAGTAAGAAAACTACCTAAATATGTACACAAGAAGAGAGGTTGATCCAAGACGACAACTGCTCACCCACATCTCCGATCCCAAAAGTTGTTGATGATGGCACAAACAATCATCGTCAATAGCTGGTACTAGGAGTTGCATCACGAAACAAACGTAAAGTGTAGTATGAGTACCAAAACAAAGGTACTCAATAAGCATTATAGGTCGACTGAGTAAGAAAGGTAAAGACAATATGAAAAGATAGAATCTAGACACAAACTGAGGTTAAAGAGGATATGAAAGGAAGTAGACGAGCATACCAAAAGTAAATCAAAGTACAACAAAACTAAACCTAACTAGACCCTATAAGCCTTGAAGCCCCATGAGCCTAACAGGTACACAAAATAGCTAAGTCTACTAAGAGAAGATTACCATGAACTAAAAGATGAGCTCCCACCCCAAGTAACCTCAAATACTTAACAATCCAGTAAACTCCTAACCAAGCCAGCAAGAGTGACATTCATTCTAGGCCGCTCAACCAGTCAGTGCATTCCTAGGGACATAAGCCGCTCAACTAGCAAGAGTGACATGGGGGTGTGTCAACTCCGAATAGAATCTCATATATCAAGGCCGCTTAGCAAGCTGGTCCACTCATATGGGCGTAAGTTGTCATGCTAGTAAGAGTGACCGAGGGTGTGTCGACTCCGAATCGTATCTCAAATACCAACACCAGGCCGCCCTCGAATGATGTCCACTCAAAAAAAGTTAACCAAAAGGATCCATGCCTAGAAAATCCAATCCTTTAATGCCGCAATAGCATAAAACCTCTGGTAATGCACCGTAGTGGCAGAAATAGAGAGAGAAGATAAAAGATCCGTAAATCTTTGAAAATGCCTAGACTAAGGCTCATACTATAGACTCAAGTCTTCTACTCAAGTCTACAAGGATCTAGTCTGTCCAAATTGACATCGTAGAAAAAGCAAGCAATTAGGAGTCTAAGGCAAAACTAGTCTAATCATAGTCTAATGCCAAACATGCTCAAATATATAACAAGTAACAACAACAAATCATGCCACAACAACATGGAACATATACAATCCCTAACTAGCATGGTACTACACCTGAAAATATGGCCAATTAAGGCAAAGCATTGTATCTAATGTAGGAAAAATAAAAAGAAACAACTAGGTACTCGCCCCCAATTCATTCAAATCAACATGAATTTACGTATTCAAGCTTAATCTAATAGAAAGGAAGGCATAGCCTACAAGTAGCTTGACCACGCGCAGTCCAATCTAATTAGCTCTGAATAGTATGGGATTTGTGTAAAATTCCCTAAATATAAACTAGGTCCTAGGCCTATGGTAATTGGATGACTTTGGGGTTTTGCTTTTTAGTTAGCCTTTAATTAAGTTGGTTAAAAATTAAAAGATACTATAATAGATATTCCATCAAACTATACAACAAATCTATGCAAAGACTCCTATTAAAAGTTTTAGATCAAATCATATGGCAACAAGGTTTTAAATTATTGACTTCTTGGTGAAGAATTGAAGTTATTCTTGAAGAACACACTTGTGAAAGAAATGATTTAATAATGATGTATTTTGAAATTATATAAAAGTAAAAAAAATGAAAATGAACCAAAAAGTACCGATATCTAAGAAAACCGATATTATTGCAGTGATTTTTAAAAATCTAATTTTGATTATATATCATAAAATACCCAAAAAAATAAAAATAGGATAGTATAACTTTTTTAAAATAATTGCACCCCCTAGTCAAGTATATCCTCCATTGTATTAGTAAACTTTTATATTACTAAAGTCACTAAAGTTTATCGGTTGAATTTGTAAGGGAAAAAAGCGTAAGTGTAGGATCAAAATAATCAAATATCCTGCGGATGTTAACAAAGTAATTTAAGCCAGAAGACTGTAAGTAAGAGATGAATGAATAAGTTAACCAAAAAAAAAAAATAGAAATATTTAACGTAGTTTGGTCAGTCGACCTAATCTATAAGAGGAGATAAGCAATCCACCATATACAAGATGATACAAAATATTGAGAGACATAACCTCACAAAATTTACCAAGATTAACAAGTTCAGACTAGTGATAACATAACACTCGTGTCTCACAAATTCTCCTCCTAAATAGAACTCTCGATGCCCTTAGATATAGTTTTCCATGAAATTTACATCTGCACACAAGTGTAACCCTTTGATAAAAAATTTCAAACAAAAATCTTCGTTACCCTCAAATATATTATGGTTAAAATTGAACTTATCAAGTTGAAGGAAAGTCATATTCAGGCTAAAGTTGAACCTTTCAAGATGAAGGAAAATCCAACCATTAATAATGAACTAGGTATACACACAATGATAAATATCCTTGAACTATAATCAAAATCTCAAAAACACTGCTTGACAGTCTCACTAGGCATACACCATCAAAAGTTAATTCTCAATAGCGTCTATCTTAGATTCATCAACCTCAACACCCCTTGAACTCACAACAAATACCAAGAAAACAACTTCATCAACATAGAGTGAACATTTTTCAAAATTAGCATAAGGTTGTTCCTTCCTAAGCACATCAAACACACATCTCAAATGATCTATACGCTCATGCATAATTTTACTATAAAACAAGATATCATCAAAATAGAAAACCAACTTCCCTATGAAGAGACTCTTCACATGATTCATGAGACACATAAAAGTAGTAGGAGCATTAGTCAGACCGAATGATATCACCAACCATTCTATAAGAAGATTACATTAGTCTAACTAAATCTATTTTCCTATAATTTGCTTCTTAAAGCACCGTATAATATTTTTTAAAAGAACTCTTGATATAGTGTTGTTTGAGAAACACTTGAATTTCTTTTCATAAAAAATAATTAAACCCATCGCAAAATATGTAAAATTGACACTAAATTTCTTACTTAGATAACTAGGTTTAAAATTGTTGATTGCACACTCAATAGTTTCAAAAAGTTTACTGACATGGCCAAATAATGTTGGTCACTTTCTCAGATAAATTAAGTGGATCTCAAATAATAATTTTCTCTTTTTCTGTCAAAGAATTTATCTCTCTCTTTCACAGACATAACGGCAAAAAAATTAAAAAGGAAAGTTTCTCAGTATCGTCATCTCCGATGGATTAGTCGTTGCTCTTCTCTTTCTTTTTCATTTTGGTTGTCCTTTTTAAAAATAACAATAATAATAATAACTAGTTTGACTGTTCAATTGGAACCCTAGAAACTTTTTTAAGAAAATCGTGTCAACTTCAGATGTCTCCGATGAGTTCAGCCTTACAAAAAAATGTGACCACAGAGGGTCCCCACTGTCAAACGTCTTCTGTCATGACCCAGATCATCGCGATTGGCACCGCTACTAACCCTATGATGGGAGAACCATATCTACTAACAAACTAACCTCAAAACTAAGCATTTAAAGATATAGAAGTAGGTTTAAATGCAAAAAACTGAAGTTACCATAAACTTCCAAAAGATCTAACAATAATACTAAAATATTGCAGAAAATAACGCCTAGAACCTGAAAGTAAATGTACCGAAACTCTAACCAACAAGTCTAAGAGAATGGATATAACCCAAATAAACATAAGATGACTAATGAACTAATTAAGTCCGAATAAAATGGACTGAGCAAAAAGAGAACCCAAGGAAGACCAGAAGAACTGGCTCACCCTTGAATTTGATTAATCATTGATCTTCTAAGCAAGGTCTATCAATAGCCGCCTGAAGATGTCATGTCCTCAACAAAGAAAGAGCAAGTGCAGTACAATACTTAACCACCGTATACTGGTAGGATCACGCGGCTATCCTACTAAGTGCAATATAAGTAAGTAAAAACAACATTATAAATATGTGTATACCGAACATGTACAATATCGATAATCACTTTCTTAACATTATGAATTCACAATAAGTCATTGGTCCTCTCATGGAACCCATACTCAAATAGTTAGTGTATCGGATTGTGGTACCCGTTCTAAGTTAGTGTGTTGGATCGTGACACCCGATCCAAAGTTTATGCCAGTATGTGGCTACCTATCCCTGTTAGTGTGTTGAATTGTGACACTCGTTCCAATTTGTATGTCAGTACGTGACATCCGATCCCAATTAGTGTGTCGGATCGTGACACCTATTTCATTAAACAAGCAACAATCACAATTACAGTGTATATTGTCATAATCATACAATCAAGAGGTGATTCATGACATATAGTTATTCATTCTTACTTATTTACATTAGGCCTGATCAATAATGCAATATTCACATACATACATGCAATACAATGAAGCAATTACTCACATATATCATACAAACATGAAATCAAAATCATCACCTACCTCAAACAAAGCTTGAATCCCCTAAGAAACTTGATTCTTCCCTTTTCGGATTCCTTCCACTTGTTCTTGGTCTACAAACAATCAATAATACGCAAGGACAAACAGACAAAGCCTAATTACATGGATTATAACTGAAATCCTAAACCCTAGGCTAAACCTTTGATCCCCCAAACCCAGATTAGCACTTTTCCCACTATAATTCTTAGATCAAAATCCTCCCCCATTGATAATTACCCAAGAAACTAGGTTCTACGAGTTGAAAATGAATACGGGGAGCGAAAACCTTACCTTTAGCCTTAGGAATGGTCGAAAACTGTTAAGAAAACACCTGGATTCGTTTCTTAGCTCTCAAGTTTGAAGATTGCAGAATAAACCTTTTTGGGGTTTATTTTTTACTTTAAGTTGTGTCTCTCCCGCTACGGCGAACCCGGTCCCGCCACAGTGGCCCCACTCTGGTGGGATAAATCCCGCCCTAGCGGCTTGTACGAAAACATAGAGCTATATTAAATGGTTCCAATACCTCATTTCACAACACACCTTTATCCCCTTATAGTCAGAAAATACTCGTTCACGCTAAGATCAATTTTGGGAGTTCTACTCACCTGAATTCAATTCCGTAAAGTCGTACATGTTCCTTAACTTCTTAGCTATCTAATCATGTGGTGAAATTCATAATTAGACCTCCCATTTGTTATCAAATTTCCCTAGACCTCACTGACTCCGCTTTCGTCCAAATCTGGACTAGGTTAGGAAATTCCAAGTTACTATCAAAAAGTTTTCTGATTCCAATTCTTTACCCATTGGCTTTTCCTTAACGACGGAATCAAGTGCTTACATATTCAATCTCTCACTCTATCGATCACTATCTGCAGTTCCCTTTATTATCAACCATGTGCTTTTAGAAAGCCACCCCACTGCTCAAACATAAAAAGATAACATCTTCAAAAGCTCTAGAAACCTATTAGAACAAACAACCAACCACTCTCCCTATTACAAGTTAGGGAACAACTCTTACGTAAAACGTCAAAGATCGTTATAAAAAAACCATCACAAACATATCTAGACCAAAAACCACTTGGCAAATAAAAGAACAAAACAATCACTACCGATGACAAGATCACCCATACTAATAAAACCTGGAAACTCTAAACACATTACTACTTGAAAATATAAATGAATTACATAAGAGTGAAAACTAGAGAGAACAAACATGACCTACATGAAGTTCCATAAGAAAACTAAAATGTGGGGGATTATTAAGTTCGGTTAACACAAGGTCACATGAAAGTAGGAGTGGGCATAAATAATGAAAAGTCAGAGAACATAATGCCCATCCCTACCTGAAAGAGAGTCCACGACTACTTAACAATCTGTAGCTAGCAAAGAAAGCTTGTGCCAACTGTAAAAATCAAACCTGCAACAACCCTCGGGAGGTAAATATACAATGGAGAACCTCCAAAATATTCATAACTCAAAGTCATCTCATCAAGTATTTTACCAACATGCCATGGTGAGTGAGCAGGGTGAATACACTATTTTGTACTAAAGAAGTTTATTGATGACTGCAAAAATACAAGAGAACGGAAGGATAAGTAAATTCCTTTCTACCATCGAATTAAACATCTTCCAAAACTGTTTCATGTTGCTGTCAATTCTTTGTCCTTGCTAGCTTAAGAATAAATTAATATGTTTTAGCAATGTAATACCAAAAATCTTCAGAAACATAGTACCAATGATTACTTGAAGCTTAAAAATGTAAAGGTACCACATCAAGCTAATGAATTCCATATGTCGAGAACAATTTAGAAATGTGACTGCAGTTGAGCTCTTTAGATTTAGGGCCGTATGGATCTACTACCGTGATACTTGACCAAGTCTCAATTATTATTCATACATTGTTAATTGGTCATGATTTCCACAACCCTAGTTTTGGATTTAGCTACTCATGCTTGCAAGAACACAATTCATGTTAAAGAAGAAAGAATTCATGAACGTACGATTAGAGTAGAAGAAACCCAAAATCTCCTATTGAATTTCAAAGTAAAATTCTTATAAAATGTAATCCAGAAGTGACTTGCTAAAGTTTGCTACTCAATTCCACAAAATACCAATAACTCAAAGTAAACAATAATGGCTAACCCCCTAAATTGAGGTTTGCATACCCTATTTATAGAAAAACATGCCCTAAACAAAAAGGAAACAAAATAAGGAAAATAAACTTTCTAGACGTGGCTTCAATTGACAAGCTTGACCTACGGACCATGGGTCGACCTATGGTCCGTAGGTCCTTCTGTGGCTCCATACTTAGCAATTTTCATCAGGTACTGGAACTTCAATTTCTCTGAATCAATCGACGGATGTGCAGAACGGCTCGTGGGTTGACCTACGATCCATCATTCTCATTTGTGGTTCTACACTTGGCCAGACTTCCCTGATGCTCCATCTACTCCACCCATCAACGAACCGTCACAGGACCTATGGTCTATAGGTCACCTCCATGGGTGACTCCTTCTGCAAATTTTTAGCTATCATCTCACTCTACCAGGTCCAAGCCTATTTCCTACTAATATAACACAAAAAACATTAATTCTAACACAATATAGCTCTAGACACACACAACTTCTAAGTGAAATGTATCAAAAATACCATAAACTCACAATATATCAACACCCTCAATTTAAACTTGTTGTTTGTCCTCAAGCGACACTCAAAACTCTAAATGACTCTTGTGTAGAAGCAGACATCAAAACTTAAGAAATCACATGGCTTTCTATCCCGACTCCCTTATTTAGTGCAAACCTTTTCATTTAGACTCAATCAAGCTCACTCATGGGGATCAAGATATGACATAGATCGACCAATAGGCATCACACCATACACCTTTCACAGTCACCAAGGTACCAACTTTACAATAATGCAACTAGCGCCCTCACTTCAAACGAAATCCCTTTTTCACACAATATATATAGTTTTTGAGTTTAAGGATTCATTCAATACTCATGCTCAAAAGTGACTTCAAGTACAGTTAGTGCTCAATACCATAAGCTTGCCCTTATTTTCACTGCATAGACTCTCCAAACTAGTTACTTAGCGTAGGCTCAGGGTTAGGTAGGATATATTTGGTTACTTTTTCCTGATTTTCTGCCCTCCTTGACATTACATTGGCTTTTTACCTCTGTTCTCAACCAACTCTTGACATATTTTTTATTAGCTTTTCTTTCCCTTGACTTTCTTCAATACTGATGTGACCTTTTGACTTTGTAGCTCAATTTTTTTTCATTTTTCTTTTATTTCTTTTAGCACTTTTGCCATTGATCTTTTGAACAAAGTCACATATTTTTCTATCCTTTTCTTTTCTTGTCTTCTTTTCAAACACTACTCTATTCATACCCTTTTTCTTTCAGTTTTCTTTTTACAAAGCTACCCTTAACTTATGCCTTTTGCAAAGGTTGAGGTACATAATATCAGATGTCGGATCAGGGCTAAGATCAAGGTAACTTTTTGAATTTGCCATCCTCAACTTAGGATTTTCGCCTAAGTTAAGGTGCACATGTCCAAAGAGGGACCATGACCAGGAAAAATCATTTAAGAGAAGGTGAGTTAGGTATTTAGAAAGAATTGGTCTATTTTAGGCTCAAAAATTTGGATCAAAGGAAACATTATTTATTTTGGTTAGATCATTTTAGGCATTAGTGAACTTATCAAAACAAGAGTTTATGATCATTTCCTAGCTTCTAGCCTAGATTATCTTAGCAGGACTAACGGGGCAAGTTCTAGATTGGCACAATACTGTCTGAACATTCAAACTTTTCTCACTCACACTTGGCACATGTTTCATTATCTGATTATCAGATTACCCAGTTCAAGTTTTAGCTTAAGCCATCAGGTCAAATTGGTTCTTTATCATGTCATATTAAGAGCCAACACATTCAACTCATCAAGCCTATAGATTCTAGCACATTTCATTATTTTTGGAAGGGTATGAATTTCATGCTTTTTATGCCATCATGCTTTTATTCTTCTACTTACGTCTACACATACATTCCTAACCATGCAGGTTCAACATAAAAGTAAACAAGCCTTTGGGGGAAAAGAACATAGGCAAGAAAACCCCAAATGAGGATTGTGAGTTGGGTTACTCAGACTTCACCCTAACACTCCAATCCATTTACCCCAGCCCAAAAAAATAAAGTGCAATTGCTCACAATGCACATTAAGCAATAAAATAAAGTATAAGGTGAAGGTGAAGAAAACTTATGGCACACATGCGCCGAAGACACTCAAGAAATGGGTGTGTCTGGTTTCCTAGAGCCCACTGGATCAACACTCGAGCCATCATCAGTAGTGCCCGTATCAACTATACCAACACCCTCAGTAATGCTCACACTACCAGATGGACCAACATCTCCCTCTTGAGCCCGCTATTGTCTAAGCTCCTTATCAAGTATGGATTCCCACCTCGGCGCCACAGTTTGCTGGTGCTCCTTCTTCTTCAATTTGCACTTCTCATCAGCGTCAAAATAGCAGTCGCAATGGTGTCGCTTCCCAGTAGCACAGGAAGAGCCAGGTGGCGGCATAACATCACCGAAAAGGGCACTCATTACCACCTTGTCATCTTGTGCCGCAGGAGCAGACTCTAGCTCAGTCTCTAGGGGACTAAGAGAGCAACAACATCAGTACAGAGGCTAGCCAGCACTTTCTAGAAAGTAGACACATTGATGGTAGGGGCCGGCCTCTCTAAGACGTGCAGCTTAAATGCATCCAGGCACTGGTGAATGGCTTAGACCTTGCGGTCCATCATTTATTTCATTCACGCCTCAGACTCAGATATCGACCGCTGCATCCATGGCTTCACATGCTGAAGTAGCGTGGCCATCTGTTCCTTTAGCTTCTGGACACAGGCTAGAGGCAAGGCAACAGACCCTGAAAAGGGAGTTGCTCTGGAAAAGCTAGGGGCCTAATTGGCAATCGGAGACGGTGAATCATGGGTGTCTGCTGTAGCGGCCCAAACAGTTGAGTCATTAACTTGTATCTATGTAATATCAGTAGTAAGATCATCACCTAGTTGTGGCATCTCAACCTGTGGCTCTTTGCGCGGTGCAGCCAGGTAGGCATCATCCCTAATGAGGCCGATGTCCAGAGTCTTGGTTGCCTACAACAACCGATCATAATGCCAAATTGGTACACCGGAGTCCCTACAAATCTAGAAGATGAGGCAGGGAAATGGTAGGGTGGTGGTGGCCTTGAAGGCCTTCTCGTCAATCTCTGTGATTAAGATGTAGACAAAATCAACCTCCAGCCCCGCAACCATAGCTGAAAGTATCATTGATCAGTCCCAAGTAACCACATTATCTGCCTGAGTAGGGGACAGTCTGTGTCATACTAGCAGCCAAAAGAACTTAGCAGCAAAAGTCAGGGTCGCCTTCTGAATGCACAGGATAGAGGTACTGACCCAATCCACGCACTCTCCATCTGTAACTAGGTGCCTGGCTAGCCACATAAGTAGTGTCTCCCTCTGCTCAGCATTCTTCTGGAATGCCCCACTCTGAATGATGCCCATTTTATAGTCAAGCTTTGTCGTATTGATAGGCAGTGTATGATCTAGGCCATAGATAAATCAGCTGAGGGTGGTCTCGGAGATGTGAAGAGTGAAACCCCAAACTAGTGTTGCCTCAAGTTGTGGCTGAGTTGTTGGATTGGCCCGCTTTGAGATGGACCCTCTGACGGTGGTGGCATAGAAAGTGTAGAACTCCCTAACTATCTCCTAACTGTAGGTGCCTGGGGGTCATGCCATCCACTCACACTTTTGCCTCCTGAAGAGCTCCTCAATGAATAGGGCAGTATGGAGGCTGCCCGTGAGAACCCTGCACTCCTCGGTGACTAATCTGGACGTCTTGTCATGCTCATTCAACATGCGAGCATCTGTGTAAATCTGATACTTGCCCTTGACGCACCATATGTTTGGCTTAGTGGCAACCGGTATAGGCTCAAAACTAGGGGGCACTGGGACATTACCTATACTGTTGGCCTTAGAAGAAGAGGCAGTGCTGCCACTGGAGTCGGATCCAGATACCGATTCAGAGCTAGCCGGTAACCGGGTTGATGTGGCCCCCTTTTCAAACTAGGGGGGTAGTGACCTCATCGAAGCTCACCTGTTTTGTTCAGTTCCTCATTGTGCAAGGAGTAATGGGGAAAGTCATGGTGTAAGGAGGAACGTATTCATCTTCTGTGTCCTCATTGATTAGCCAAAGGGAAGGTGCGATGGATTTTGATTTTTCGGGAGCTTGCTTGGGCCATGGTACCTGTGGAGGAAAACAAGGCAATAAAGCACTTGGAAGAATTTTTGAACAAGAAACGAATCAAAATAAAAACTGAAAAAAAATTGGATAGTAGCAAAACTGTCGACCCACAATGGGTACCTACGGTTCGTCGATGGAATAACGGTCCGTAGGTCCCCTTCGTAGTTCAGAGTACCCAAAATTGGGTCTTTGACGTGTGAACCACAAATGTGCAGAATGGTCCATCGATGGAATGACGAACCATAGTCCACACCGTAGTTCAACACTTACTAGATACTTTCTATGCAACTGACCCACGAACTCGACCTACAGTCCATGGATGGGGTCTCATAAGTCAGTTCTGTGCCAGGTTTCATAACTTGTTTAATCAATTACACAAACAAACAAACTTGGCTAATGTATGCATTTCAACACATAATATGGTATTTTATCATCCCTGGGGTTCTGATTACATAGAATTCAACTTTTGACAGGAATCAAACTACGAACCCTAAGTCAAAACATCCAATTAGACCCATTACTCGATTTATTCAATTTCAATTAACTACATACTCACATACCATCATACCAAGGGTGTTTCTAACCTATAATTCAACATTCACACATGAAACTAACATCCTAAGGTCAAGTTGATTGATGTGATTTCAATGGAAACAATGAAATGATTCAAAGGTTGGGAGAAATTAGTATACCTTACAAGTAATCACCAATGATGAGTGTGTGTTGCAACGATATTCGTGACCCTTTGCTAGCCTTTCAACACCACACCCAAACTTTAGAATTGTTGGGGAAGAAGAGTAGAAGTGGGGATTTATTTGAGGAAGAATGAGAGATTAATAGGATTTGGGTAGTGGATTATGGGAGTGATATGGGGGATATGGAAGATAAATGGATGAATTTGGGTATGTGGAGGGTTTAATAATGGTTGGGAGGGAGTTTTGAACGTGGGGGAAATGAATTAAAATGAAAGGTTTTATTTTATAAGGAGTCCGGGTCAGGTCAGGCAAACCCTAGTTTTGGACCCACTTAACCCCATTGAGGGTCTGTGGGTTGACCAACGGACCATAGGTCAGGTTCGTAGGTAACTCTAATACTAAGAAAAAGTTAGGAAACTTACATGGGATCTACGAACGGCATATATGGTCTGTGGGTGGACTCACGGACCATTGATGGTGTCCGTAGACCTCTGCGCAACCTTTTTTTGCAGATTTAGCTTTTCGTCCCTACACACGTACCAACCATTAGAACTTTATTTTTACATTTTTCGGGCCCTTATTAGACATGGACCCTATGCTATATCTTTCCAACACTAATACAAAGCTAAGACAACGAACTAAAGTACTACAAAATCAAAATTAAAGAACAAAAACTTTTATGTCGAAAAGAAAACCTATAGCTGGCTAGATGATACTTCTTGGGTTACCTCCCAAGAAGCGCTTGATTTAACATCGTGGCACATCGCAGACACCTTGACTACTCAAAGATAGTAGGCCTCAATCACTTCTTCCACACTTTATAATTGCCCCAAGTAGACCTTGATTCTCTGCCCATTCACTTTGAACCTCATTCCATCCTTATGCTTGAGCTCAATAGCTCCATGTGGAAACACTTGTGTGACTCTGAATAGCCCGATCCACTTGGACTTGAGCTTGCTCGAAAAGGAGCGCAACCTTGACTTGAATAGAAGCACTAAATCACCCACAACAAATTCACGCTTTTCAATCTTTTGAGCATGATACTTCTTTATCTTCTTCTTGTATAGGGCTGAACTCTCATATGCTCTTAGGCGAAACTCATCAAGTTGATTCAAGTTATTCAATCTTTGACTCAATGTGGTGCCCAAATACAAATTCAACTTCTTTAGTGCCCACATAGCCTTATGCTCTAACTCTACTGGCAAATGGCAGGACTTCCCATATACAAATTGGTAGTGGAACATACCAATAGGAGTCTTGAAGGCGGTGCAATAGGCCCATAGAGCATTATCAAGCCTCCTTGACCAATCCGATCTATTTGCGTTCACAGTCTTTACAAGGATTTGCTTTATCTCTCTGTTTGACACCTCAACTTTCCCACTAGACTGCGGATGGTAAGGAGTAGCTACATTGTGACACACCCCATATTTCTCTAGCAATGCTTTGAACAACTTATAACAAAAGTGGGAACCTCCATCACAAATAATAGCTCTAGGTGTACCAAATCTGGAGAAGATACTCTTTTTCAGGAATCCAGTGACACTCTTCCCTTCATTGTTTGAAAGCGCAATTGCCTCCATCCATTTGGATACATAGTCAACTGCAACAATAATATACGTCATCCCATGCAAACTCACAAAAGGACCCATGAAGTCCAAACATCAAACAACTTGATCACCAAAATAGAATTCATAGGTAGCTCTTGCCTCTTTGAAATTCCTCCTTTTCTTTGGCAATGATCATATGACTTGGTGAAATCATGAGCATTTTGGTGGATGGTAGGCCAGTAATACCCACTCTACAAGATTTTATGAGCAGTCTGAATACCACTATGGTGCCCACTAACAAGTGATGAATGACACGCCTCTAGTATACTCATCATCTTTACCTCGAGCACACAACGACGAATAAACCCATCAACACAAATATGAAACAAGTTAGGTCATCCCAAAAGAACTTCTTCACATCATGCATGAACTTTTTTCGTTGGTGAAATAACAAATCCAATGGAACCAAAGCACTTGCCAAATAATTAGCAAAATCAGTGAACTAAGGGATAAGATCAAAAGAAGCAACCAATACCTGTTCATCGGGGAACTCATCATTAATTTAAATACCATCATCAAACTTATTCATAGCCTCTTCCTTTAATCTAGACAAATGAATGGCAACCTAATTTTCTGTCCCCTTTCTATCTTTCACCTCAAACTCGAACTCTTGTAGCAACAACACCCATCTAATCATCCTCAGTTTTGCATCCTTTTGCGTCATCAGATACCTCAATGCATAATGGTTAGTATGAACTATGACCTTAGAAACAAGCAAGTAGGACCTAAACTTTTCAAATGCAAAAACCATAGCAAGTAGCTCTTGTTCAGTCACTGTCTAATTCCATTGCGCCACATTCAAAGATTTACTTGCATAGTAGATAGGGTGAAGAATCTTTTCGTGCCTTTGTCCTAACACTACTCCAAGTGCCACCCCACTCGCACCACACATAACCTCGAACAGTTGTCCCCATTCTGGTGAAAAAATGATCGGTGTAGAAGTTAACTTGTCCTTCAACTCTCCAAATGCTCTCAGACAAACATCATCATACACAAATTTGCACTCCTTTTCGAGTAGATTGCAGAATGGGTGTGCAATTTTTGAGAAATCTTTAATGAACCTCTGGTAGAAACCTGCATGCCCAAGAAAACTCCTAACACCCTTTACAGAGATGGGTGGTGGATGCTTTTCTATTACCTCAACTTTGGCTCTATCAACCTCAATACCTTTATTTGAAATCCAATGACCCAAAACTATATCTTCTTTGACCATGAAGTGACACTTTTACCAATTCAGTATCAGATTACAATCTTCACACCTTATCAGTACCTCGGCTAGATTCATCAAACAACCATCAAACGAGTCATCAACCTCTGAGAAGTCATCCATAAATACATCAATCGTGTCCTCAACCATATCTAAGAAAATTGACATCATACACTGCTGGAAGGTCGCTGGAGCATTACATAATCCGACTGGCATTCTTTCGAAAGAGAAATTCCTTTAGAGACAAGTGAAGGTGGTCTTATCTTGGTCTTTCAGAGCTCTGGAAATTTGATTGTACCCCGAATACCCATCTACAAAACAGTACCAACCTTTATCAGGAAGATGATCAAGCATCTGATCCATGAACAACATAGGGAAGTGGTCTTTCTCTATCCATGCATTTAGCTTGCGGTAGTCCATGGACACTCTCTAACAAGTTATCGGTCTCATTGGAAGAAGTTCATTCTTGGCATTTGGAACCACAGTGATTCCCCCTTTCTTGGGCACACAGTGAACAAGACAAACCCAACTATTATCCGTAATGGGGTAGATGACTCCGGCATCCAACGACTTGATGATCTCCTTTTTTCATAACCTCTTGCATATAAGGATTTAGTCTCCTTTGGTGCTCAATACTTAGCTTACTGTTCGGCATGAGTTGGATTTTATGAGAACAACTACCTTGAGGAATCCTAATGATATCCACAATAGTCCACCTAATACCCCTTTTGAACCTCTTCAACACAGAAATTACTGCCTCAACTTGCTCCACACTCAAATCCTCAGCAATGATCACCAGCAAAGTGCTATCCTTTCTCAAGAAAACATACCTCAAGTGGGGTGGTAGATCCTTGAGTTCTAGTTTTGGAGGCTCATCTACAGACGGTTTTGCAAGCAGTGACTCACGATTCTTCATGTCTAATGCCAATCTTTCTGGCATGGAATGGAATTCAAACCTATTAAGTGCAACGACCAATTCGTCATAGGCTTCAATACCATCACCATCAAAATTCATCATCACTACTGCTAGTGCTTCAACACTTGCAACATGATTTACTACACAAACCGCTTTCAAATCACTTTCCTGCTTCATAGACCTATAAATGTTGAAAGTAACTTCCTCATTGTTCAAGCAAAACTTCATCAACCCTCTCTCCATATCGACTAAGGCACGCCCAATAGCAAGGAATGGTCTCCCTAAGATGAATCAACCTCACAGTCAAGCATCACAAAGTCTGCAGGAAAGATAAATGACTCCACTTTCACAAGAACATCTTGGAGCACTCCAATAGGCCTCTTCACAGTCCAATCAGCCATGAGTAAATGCATTGCAGTTGGTTTTGGAGCCCCTAAACCCAACTTTTTATAAATGGACAACGGCATCAAGTTAAAGCTAACACCCAAATCACACAAAGCTTTAGCAAAATGCATAAACCTGATAGTGCAAGGAATAGTAAAAGCTCTAAGATCCTTTTTATTTTGCACAAGCGAACTAGTAGCAATGGCACTGAATGTTGCAACCTCTCATCATTCTCAAAACTCACAACCCTCTTTTTGGTCACCAAATCTTTCATAAATTTTGTATACCCAGGCATTTGCTCCAAACCTTATATCAATGGAATATTTATTGACAATTATTTCAACATAGTAATGAACCTGCGATATTTCCTACTTCAGTCTTTTTCACCAATATCTGAGGGAATGGAGGTGGAGGTCTAGGCATAGGAACAACTTTTTGGGTCAACTCCACTTTTTTCTCTGTAGAATTTTTAGACTCTCTAGTAACCACAATCTCATCATCATCTTGCTCTACCACAATTTCAACCTTAGACGGCATAGGGGGATCAGTGGTTTGCTTACCCCCACGAGTAGTAACTGCCATACAATGCCCATTATTTTTCAGATTCTGGATAGTGTTACTAGAAAGAGTTTCGGGCTGACATGGATTCATAATAGTGGACAACTGATTAAACTGATGCTCAAGTTGCTTGATAAACACTGCATAGGCATCAACTTTTTTTACCAATTCCAGACAAGTCATTTCGCATCTCCTTCATGTTCTCAGCAGTCGCATCAAACCGATTCATTATCTTCTACATCATATCCTCAATGCGTGACATACTACCCCAGTTCTCTATTACCAAACTCCGAGTTCCCAGGTGTAACATAGGGCCCAACTTTCTCATTCATGTTGCCATATTTGTTCCGATTGTAGATGTTATCACGAAAGTAGTTCCCATCTCAAACATAGTATCCCTCTCGATTGTAGTTTCCATAGTTCTAAACTTGGTTTCCTTGACCTTGGCTCTAATTATTCGAGTTGGAACCTTAGGCATTGGCTCAAAAACCCCTCGTCTGATCATTCACCAAATATGCATCTTCTTCATAATAACACTCCTCATGTGGTGGTGGTTGTGGTGGAGGCCTCATTAGATAGCTCACAACATTTACCTTTTGTACACCACCACTCATATGTTTCAGTACGAATCACAGTTTTGTTCTAATATGTGCCATCTCTTCTCAAATATCATCATTGGATTGGCTAGGTGCAGCTTGAACTGCAAAAGTACCTCTACCAGTGTCTGACTTTCTAGTGCTCCATGCTTTATTATTTCAAGAATTTTTTTCTAGTTTCTCAGCATTCTCCTCAAAAGCACACTCACCATATGATCCTCCAGCAATATTGTCTAATGCATCCTTTCCATTATCATTCTAACCTTTGTATAAATACTCTTTCAGTGACTCATCATCTATGAGATGATTTGGAACACTTCTTATGAATGTAGTGAACCTATCCCATGAACTGCTCACAGACTCTCCAGGTAGTGCTACGAAATTGTTCAGTTTATCCTTATGATTTAGCATCTTGGAAAATAGAAATTACTTTGCCATGAAAACATCATGCAACTGATCCCATGTATGAATCAAATTATATGAAAGCTTAGAAAACCACATTGCAGCATCACCATTCAATGATAAAAGGAAGACTCTCAACCTTAATACATTCATCTCCAACTCCGGTCGTCCCACACAACTCTTGCAAACACTTCTCAATTTAGCCATGTGACCGTGAAGATCTTTCGAAGCTAGACCGAAAAACAACCCTCTCGCTGTAAGCATTACATCAGACAACTAGTCACGACAAATGTATGCCCTGGAGGTAGATGAGGGAGCACAATAGGTCCTTCTGATTCAATTGTATTATAATCGACCCAGTAGTTATCACGCAATCTCAGTTCTGGCAGATTTTGTCCCCTCAATGCATCGCCAAGTAGATTACCACCATGAACATGAGTATTTTCATTACCAACTCCCGGCGATTGCAATTTGACTTCTTCCTCATGTTCATCAATGATTTGCCAATCAATTTGACTTAATCAATTTGACCCCTTGATTTACCATTTTTCTTAAAGTTTTGTTTAATTCAGGATTGTATGATGTCAATGGTTTGCCTTAACTCCGTGTACTTGGCATACACTAGAGTAGAAACCTGTGGAAAACAAAAACAAAAACCAAATGTAAATCTGTAAATACTTGACTAAAGTTCAACAATGTAATTAAATTTATTCTAAAAGTCGTATTCCCCAGTAGCGGCAACAAAAATTGATACACTCAAAATATACCTCCCTAAAGAAGTATAAGCGATTGTTGTCAAATAAAGAACCCAACTATAAAACCTCTCCATTTTAAAGAACTAGAAATAGTTAGAATTGGAAATAGTCATTTTAGGAAAGAATGAAAAATCTAGAAATTTGTTAAGTTATGATAAGTTTTAGTTTTGGGTCAACTTCAAATGACCATAACTCCTATCTCATGATGGATTAGGTGTGCTTCCAGATACCGTAGAAAATATCTTGGAATATCTTTCCAATGCCGCTGAGTTTGCATGATTTTGAGTTCATATGAGTGAGATACCATTTGAAGTCGGGCTATTCAAATAAAGAAAGTCTAATCCGGATTGTGGAAGGGAGTTTGGTCTGTTCCTTACCAAAATATTTAAATTCATTTTTAAAAGTTTATTTATGGTCTAATCAGAATTAGATCAGTTTAGAAAAATTGGAAATTCACACTAGGGCTTGGAGAAAAGAGAAAAGAGGAGAAAGGAGAATAAAGTTCAAGATTCGTCGATTTCTTGGAGATTTTTGTGTGGATTTTGCCAAGGGTTAATCCCTACGAGGTATGTGAGATCACAAAGCGTTGGTTTAGGTCACCCACGCGCCAATCATGATTTAATTCAGCGATGTTGTATTTTTTTGAAACAAAAATCTATGAGTTCTTGATGATAATTTGTTCGAAATCTTGTCGATTTTTGTTGTTGAAGTTTCTTGAGTTTGATTCATGTATTTAGGTGTTATTTCAAATAGAAAATTCTATATATTGAGGTTATAGTCGGTTCTAAGTGTTTGGGGCAAAGAACTAAGTTGAATTAGGGGGTTTAGAGCTGAAAAATAAAGAATAAAAGTCGAAATTCACCTGGCAAGGGCCTGGGGCGCCACCCCAGCCTTAGCACCCCAACTGGGGCTCTAAAGTTTGACCTCTAGGGCCCCACACCAGCCAAAGCACTCCAAGTCCTTCTTTGAAATTTAAGGGCTGGCGCCCCGCGCCTCTCAGAGCGTGACACCAGTTCTTCCCATTCTTCCCCCTTCTTTCCATACTTGTTCCTTAGCAACGTGCCTATGTTTCCTCGTTGATTCCAACACTGTAAGGTACATATGAACATTATGAAATAATCCATAAACATTAGATCATCAACCATGAATCCATAATTTAATTCAAGAAAAGTTAAGAGTCAAGTTAAGAAGTTAAGAATCAAGTCAAAAGAAGTTCATAGAATTTTTCAAAAGTCTTTTACAAACGTATTAACGTCGTTTTAAGACTTAAGTTTTGAGTTGAGTAAAGAGTAAGAGTGGAGTTCATTTCATCAAAGATCATACAGGAACTAAGTATTCCCAAGAGTCAAAATATTTTCACATTTGAGCAAGAAAGGAAACACCGATTTTCAAAAGAGCTTTTATGTTAAGTTTTGAGTAATCATCTCAAACCAAAGAAAGAGTTTTGTTTTAAAAACATATGAACTTAGTATATTTTTAGGAGTAGTATTGAGCACCGATATGGTGATGCGAATTCATAATAACTCAAGTGTTCATAAACCATGTAACCATCATGGGTAGAAAGGATCATACTTTTTAGATGATTCCTTAGTATTTTTTACCATAGACTAGTGGATCCACTTAGTTAAGGTGTTCTATATGACGACAAAGTATAGGACAGTTCTGATAGCGTAGGCAAGACAATGTATCATCACTTAGGCTCATAGTGATGGTTGTCGGTTAAAGAAACTCCCACCATATTATATTACTTTATATGTAAACTGAGTTGTTATTGCATTTCTTAAACAAATTGAGTTGCTACCTTATCATTTAAATGCTTTGTATAACTGTACCATTATTGTTGTTTTACTTTGCATTTGAGTTGACTTATTCATGAGTTGAGTAAAGCTAAGGTAAGTGTTCTTTTTAGATTCCTTTCAAGATTATTTCTTGTTTATTATTCCCCTCGTATACTCGTACATTCAATGTACTGATGCCATTTGGCCTGCATTGTTGTATGATGCAGACACGGGTAACCAAGATCAGCATCCAGTGTTTCGTTAATCCAGTTGAGCACTCAGAGTCAAATGGTGATCCTCCTTTATTTCTGAAAGATCCCTTATTATCTTGTCTTGATTTATTACTTTAGTTGTTAGGATGATCCGGGGTCTTTTCCCAACATCCCTCTTTGTATTAGAGGCTTCATAGACGAGTAGCTATAGTTCTTTAGTCTTTCCGTTTTCAACTGTATACGTTTAAGACTTGAGTTGCCATTTTGGCTATGTTTAATAGTTCTTTACTACATTTCCTGAGTTATCAATTTTAGACTATTTATTGTGTTTAGTAAGTAAGCCAGGCCAAGGGTTCGCTTGGGGCTAGTAATGATTCTCGAGTGCCAGTCCCACCCAAGGTGTAGACTCGGGGCGTGACATCAACTTATAGGTTGGGGTCGATCCCACAAGGAATATGGTCTAGACTTAAACTTAACTCACTATTATATCCATTTAGTCAAACTATTTCCAAAGCAAGTAAACTAATTGGGGGGTGGGGGGTGGGGGGTGGGGGGTGAGAGTTTTTGTAAACAAGTAGCAGATTGTTGGTTTAAGTAACAAGTAAGCAGAATTTAAATTTTGTTGTTACCGATATAAGAGAGAAACTAGGGCGTATTTGCTCCCCACGAGCTCTTAATGCAGTAATCCTAATAATAGTAATCCTTTCCTAGTGTTTTACATGCAAAGTTGGTAAGTTATGTATCCCTAAGTGATTGGTCCTCCAAATAGGGAATTTTACTATGCACCTTGGTCCAGCTACGAGTGTATACTTTATTAACCCTTACCTTTATCTTAGATTAGACATCGCCCTTGCACCAATTGACAATAGAGTATTAGATAGAATCCATTAAATCTCTGTTATTAGTTCTTTTCTTATTAACTACCTCCTTGGTCCGGCAAGTAGCAACAAGCAAGTTTTAATGCTTGCACTCGTTAAAAAGACTTCTAAACGAAAGAATTAATAATATATGCATACACACTATTCAAGAATTACTCAGTTATTATTCATACATTATTAATTGCTCATGGTTCCCACAACCCTAGTTGTGGATTTAGCTACTCATGCTTGCAAAAGCACAATTCATGTTTAAGCAGAAAGAATTCATGAACTTACGATTAGAGTAGAAGAAACCCGAAATATCCAATTGAATTTCAAAGTAAAAATCTTATAAAATGTAATCCAAAAGTGACTTGCTAAAGTTTGCAACTCAATTCCATAAAATACCAAGAACTCAAAGTAAACAGTAATGGCTAACCCACTAAAACAAGTTTCACATACCTTATTTATAGAAAAACATGTCCTAAACAAAAATGAAATGAAATAAAGAAATAAACTTTCTAGATGCGGCTTCGATTGACGAGCTTGACCCACAGACTGTGGGTCGACCTATGGTCCGTAGGTCCCTTCCATGACTCCAAACTTATCAATTTTCATCAGGTACTGGAACTTCAATTTCTCTGAATCAATTGACGGATGTGCAGAACGACTCGTGGGTCGACCTACGACCATCACTCTCATTCGTGGTTCCACACTTGATCAAACATACTTGATGCTCCATCTATGCTACCCATCGACAGACCGTCACTTGACCTACGGACCATAGGTCATCTTCGTGGGTGGCTTCTTCTGCAAATTTTCATCTATCATCTCACTCTACCACGTCCAAGCCTATTTCCTGCAAACATAACACAAAAATATTAATTCTAACACAATATAGCTCTAGAGACACACAACTTCTAAGTAAAATGTATCAAAAATACCGTAAACTCATGGTATATCAATGGTCACACCCAAAATAAGCTACTTTGATGAATTAGACTTGTAAAATCTTAATATGTGTAGAACTCTAATAGTGCATCAGAAAATAGACTAAAAGGGCATCATAAGCAACATGCTCAAACAAAAATTCCAAGTACCATGTCATGATGAGATTTCACCTCCTTCTATGTCCCCCTTTAATATGCAAAGCAACGTATTAATTTGACCATATTTCTAAAATTAGTAGCCTACAGATACTGCTTAGAGTATGCCCCTCACATGACAACACGGATACTGCTTAGAGTAGCTCAACATATGATATCGCGTTATATTGAAATCCCCATTGATTATTTTTTGAAAAATTTATCTACATGAATGTGTTGTGTGTTAAAGCATCTAACCAGAAAAAAAACTTGAATTTAAAAAAGAAAGTTTCCTTATTAGATAGATTACAAGTGGACAACTTTGTGATGGAAGCAAGAAAAGAAAGAAACAACTTCACTAACCACTTCATCTAAAGAATAATCAAAACGTTACAATTTGAGCACGTCATTTTATATACCTTCCTGAGGAACCTGAGAGAATAAGTTCCAAAGCTTTTCAATCAACCTTTAAAGACCAAAATACTAGGGCATACTTCATCTTAAACTTATGAGGTTCTTAATATATATATATATATATATATATTGTCATCTACTTAATTGATATAGAAGAAGCACACTGATGATTCTTGAATAGACTCGTCTATGTGTTGCATAGCTCACAGATGATTCTTGATTAGACAATAGACATATGCATACGTTGCCAGGCTTAAAACTAATCTCTAGTTGAACATTGAATTGGAAACCATCTATAGACACCAATAAGCTATGTTGCTCGGACTCTTCAACAATGTACGCGGATGCATGTTGGATTCTCCAAAAGTAGTGTATTTTTGGATAATCCAACATAGGTACGACATCGAAAGTGGAGTTTGTACAACTTAGACAATAAGGGGACAATATTTGCAGCATTAAGAGAATCATAAATAAATCACAATGGCTACAGGACTGCAATGCCTTAACTTATCATAAACAATGGCCAAAATGTTTCAATTATATAGTTCATTAACCGAAATGTTCTAACCCTATTCGGATCTACGTGACCCATTTTATTTAAAGTAATTTCACATTTTATTTGAATTTCCCGCCATTGGAGATGACTGTTCTGAAAGGTTTTAACTTTCAAGAACAACCATGACCATTTTAAAGTTTACAAACTTTCTGAATGGTCGTGTTGTTTCTGAAAGGTTGCAACTTTTCAGAACTTGTTCCTCTTGGTTGTAAATACCAGTGATTCTTCAGACCTTTTATTTTTTATTTCTTCTTCTTCTGCACAAATTTCATTCGTGCACTTTACTATCGTTGAGTGGCTCACTGACAGTAGAATTTTGGGTATCAATATGCTGGTGATTGAGATAATTCTATCCTGGGAGGACATATTTCAAATCAAACCTCGTATACTAGAGGGGAATAATTTCCTTAAAGAGACATTGTACATGAAGTGGGCTTGATCTTTTTTCCTTATGTTTATTACAGATTCTAGTACGTTTTATAGATTTTAGTTTTTGTTAATTAATTTATGTTCTTCGCTGTGTGATTTATAATTTGGTATCTTAGTGTTTCTGCAAAGATTTTGTTATCATTAGTATTGTTTAGAATACAAATTGCGTAACAGAAAGTGCATTAAGAAAATTGGATTGTTAGAGGAAAATGCTTTAATAATTGAATATTGATGAGAAAGTGCATTAACAAAACTGGAATGTTGGAGAGAAAGTGCTCCAAGAATTAAAGATTAAAGAGAAAATGCAAGTGCATAACAATTGAAATGTAGGAGAGAAAGGTGCTCCAACAATTTCAAAAAATTGGAAGTTGGCGACAAATGCATCAACAAATTGGAAGTTTCTAACATGTGCATCAATGAGAGTTGAAGTAAAGTGTTTCAACAAATTAATAATTGGTGACAATTTCTTCAATGAGAGTTGAAGAGAAAGTGCTTCAACAAATTGATAGATTGGGTCCAATATAGGTACTTAGGACCGTGCATCAGAGTTTTGAATATACTCTTGATCCTTAAATCATGATATCATAACATAGTTTGAGGGACACTTATCTAAAAGAATCTAAATCATGATAATCATATATACTGAATGATAATTTATCTAAAAACATCCTTATTCATAAAAATCTGATAATTTGAAGCATGCATGTGAAAATAACATAATTGTGATCAAGAAAATACTTGCATGTTATGAGTTCATGATAATATCATTGAAAAATTGAATTAGAATTTATTCATGCATAATATGATCAATCACGATAAAAACTATAATTCAACAAGAATCCATGAGAAATCATGAAACCCTAGAATTTGGGTAATCCATAAATCAAGAAATTGAGGGGTTTTTTGAGACTCAATGAGTGAAGAATAACCTATTGCTAAAGTTTCTACATACCTTGATTGAAACCCTAGATTGAATTTGGAAGAGGAGACTTGAAACTTAAATCCCTGTTCTTGCCTTGAGAGAGAAGAAATTGGTTTTGAGAGAATGAGAGGAAATGTGGGGAAATGAGGAGGTTATGGTAATTCGGAATCATATATACCAACTTAAAATTGGCCAAAATGATGTAGTATATTGAAATTAAAAAAGTGGGAAAATACTATAATAGCCGTAACTTTAGTCTATCAAAAGCCATTCACAGACACCTTTTACAGTCTCTATAAAACTGTTCGTGGATCGTGAAAGGTCTCGTAGAAGGCAAAAAGGAATACTGGGCTACTAAAGTTTGGATCTACCGACCCTTCCATAGTTTGTAAAAGACAGCAAGGCCCGTTCATATGTCTGTAGAAGCTGAGATCCCTTATTACTGAAGTTCCAATGTACAAACCATTCTATGGTTTGTAACACTTTCCATGACCCATCTTGGCCTTCCATGAAAGGTAAGGGATGCCTAACATTTTTGAAGTTCAGAGCTTTGGTCTATGAATTCATCCATGATTTAGAACCATCCAGGAGCCTAAAAAACTTTTCGTACTATCAACCCATTTTTCAACTTTATGAAGATGATCTACGAAATTGATCCTAAAAATTCAAACTTCTGAAGTTCTCTTCATGGGTGGCATCTACGGACCATGCAAACTTATATGGTCCATAAACACTTTCTATGAAACCCAAAAATTGCAAACTTCAACAGTTCTTCTACACTTTACAACTTTTATCTAAGTTAGATACTTCATAGGTGTTACACAAATTGAGAACATGAAGTAAATACATGAGGCTTTGGATACTTCTGTTGATGCATCAATGACATTAATGAGTGATGAGGATGAATTGGAAGAAAAACAAAAAAAAAAGATTCTCCAAAAAATATGTCTCTTATTCGTCGCTTCCAAAATTTTTACTTCAACATAAGCCTCCTTTAGTATTTCTAAAATTAAAAATATCCCTCCCTCTTCTATAATTTGAATCACAATCTTTTATTATTTTTTTATTAGAGCCAATGCTTTTTTGCAAGAGATATAGTTGTATAATTTAATTACTTGTTTATGTGCTTACAATAAATTTTGATGTATAAAAATTAAATCAACCACTAACAAAATTTGAAGAAGTAATAATATTTTATCAATAAACGTATGGGTAAGGTTCTGTATATCCCTTAATTCTTCTCTTTAATTTTTCCCTGTAATAGATGGGTGGCAGTATCGTATATCTTGAATATGGACCTTCTTAGGATGTATTTGATTGCTACGAATGTCAATGACGTCTTTGACAAAGACAATATTTGATGACTCAATCTCTTTATGAACATACCAAGAGTTTATTGCATTTTTAGATGTATGTTAAAGGAAATAAATTACCGTTTAAATAGACATGACCTAGAATTTAGGGTAGAGTAGATTTCAAGAACCCTAACTGAAATTGAACTCGTTTTGTAGAGTCCCACAAATTTTTGATGTCTACTCCCCTATATCCAAGGCTTGTTGGAGTGTAGACTCAATGAAATTCAAAAAGGTGACTTGAAGTACTCATAAAAATAAAGCTTCCATCTTCACAATTTTGTGGCTTCTGATTTACAGATCTGATTTGTTATAGAAGAGATGAAGGGCAAACTTCATCCCATCGAATGTGACAATTTGTTTCAAATAAAATTTTAATGAATGAAGAATAATCAAACAACAACAAATAAAATCTGAAGAAGAAAGAATATTTTATTAATATACAATCTAGGTATTTTGTAACGATCCAATTTAGAGATCGTGACCACTAGTGATGCTAAGGGAATCAAATTTCAAAATAACCATTAGTAGAAACTTAAAGAAAATAGAGGAAATTTTTCCTACTTTTTGGGCCTATACAAAAAATTTCTATCTGAAAAATCAACAAAACAACTAACCAACATATTCAAGCAAGACACATATTCATCAGTAATCTATACACAACGTAATATTACTAAATTCACTCCAAAGAAGAAAAAAGTCTGATTCTAGCCATATCTATAATAAGAAAAGAATATTCATGAATCAAATAAAGGAATTGACTATGGAGTGAATCTTAGAGTTCAAAGAAAGGTCCATACATATAAATAAGCTTGATGCCCACACGAACAAGCGTGGGGCTCATCAAGAATTTCCAAGTTGTAAGTTCTGATAAATGAAATATTTACCAACATCACTTGTATTTCTTTTGTAAAATATATTGGGGAGTGAAAAACTAGTTCAATGAGTAATAATGCTGAACCTCAACCATTTTTAATGGGATAAGTCAGCAAACATACTATTAAGATAATAAAAAAATATCTTAAAATAATGCTCCCTTCAAGAAATGGTAACAATAAGTAGTACATTTGTTTCATGTAAAAAGTCAAGTAACGTTTTAGTAATAAACTTTGTAACAACCCGTTATTTAAAAGAGCTAAAATTAGGAAGAACCATATTTTGGAAAAGAATAAAAATCTGAAATTTGGCAAGCTATGTTAAATATAAGTTTTGGGTCAACTTCAAACGACCATAACTCCTAGCGCAACATGAGTTAGGTGGGCTACACGATACTGTATGAAAGGTCTTCGAATTATCTTTTTAATGCCACTGAGTTTTCTCATTTTCAAGTTCATATATGGGAGATATGTTCGTTTGAAGTCAGGTTGTATGTATAAGAAAAGTCAAAACTAGATTTTAGAAAGGTACTTTGGTTTTTTCATTCCCCAATTAGCTTAATTCATTTTTGGTCATTACTTAGGGGTCTAAATTGAATTTTTTCAGTTTGTACACTCAAATTATATGCTAGGGTTTTAGAGAAAAGAACTTAAGAGGAGAAAACAAGAGAAAGGTCAAGATTCATCAATTTCTTGAGGAATTGACTGCAGATTTCCCTAAGGATTCAATCCTACGAGGTATGTGAGTTCACATAGCATTGAGTTCACTCACCCACGTGCGAAACATGTTTAATTCAGCGTGAATTCATCATAAAAAGATTGAAAGTTTGATGTTCTTGATGTGTGTTCTTGAATTTGCTTTTGTTCTTGAATTGGGCTGAGATTGAGGAGTTCTTGAGATAATCGTGTCAATTTTTAGAGTTACTTTGAGTTAGATTCTTGTGTACATGTATTGGGTATATGAATCTAAAGGGAAATTGAGAAAAAGAATCGAATTAAATAGAATTAAGGTTAGAAAATGAGTTGAAAAGTTTGTTGGGTTAGCTTGGGGCAAAGCTAGCGCGGCACACCAGCAGTGCACCAAAAATGGGTTTCTAAACTTAGGGGTTGGCACCCCGTGCCAGCAGTGCACCGGGGTTGCCTAGCCCAACCCGTTCTTCATCGTTTAGCCCGTCTGAGTTATTCTAAAGTGTACTAACACTTTCTATCGATTCTAACTACTCTAAGTGACTTCTAAACATTTACAAAGCATCCATAAACATGAATCATAACCTTGAATCCATAAATTCAAATTCAAGGAAAGTTAAGAGCCAAGTCTAGAGAGTTCTTAGAGTCTTTTCAGAAGTCTTTCGTAAACGTTTTAAACTTGTTTTAAAGACTTGAGTATTTAGTTGAGTAAGAGTAAGAGTGGAGTTCATTTCTTCAAAATATTATATGGAAACTAAGTATTCCCAAGAGTAAAATGTTTTCACATTTAAACAAGAGAGAAAACACCAATTTCCAAGAGAGCTTTTGAGCTAGTTTTTGAGTAATAACCTCAAACCACAGAGAAAGAGATATATTTTTATATATATGAGCTGAGTACATTTTAGGAGTACTATTGAGCACCGATACGGGGATGGATTTATAATAACTCAAGTCTCCATATACCATGTAGTCATCGTGGGTAGAAAGGATCATATTTTTTGGATGATTCATTAATGATTTTTAGCATAGACTAGTGGATATACTTAATTGAGGCGTCCTATATCCTGGCAAGTTATAGGACAATTTTGGTAGCGTGGACGAGACATTGTACCATCACATAGCTCATAGTGATGGTTCTCAGTTAGAGAAACTCCCACAGAAGTGTGTGTGTGTGTATATATATATATATATATATATATATATATACACACACACACACACATATTGAGTTGTTATTGTATTTTTCAATACATGGAAGTGCTACCTACTATTTAAATGCTTTATATAAACTCCATCTTTACTGTTGTTTATTTATGCATTGAGTTGAGTATCCATGAGTTGAGTAAAGTTGAGGTAAGTGTTTATTTCAGAATTCAGTTCAAGCTAATGTTAAGTTTAGTTTACCCCTCGCATGCTCATACATTCAATGTACTGATGTCATTTGGATTGCATCATTTTATGATGCGAATACAGGTAATCAGGATCAGCATCCAGTGCCTAGTTGATCCAATCGAGCACTAAGAGTCAGTTGGTGAGCCTCTTTGCTTTTCGGAGGATCCTTTTCTTACATTGTATTTAGCATTTTCAGTTGGTATGATGGTAGGGGGTCTTGTCCAGACATCCCGCATAGTTTAGAGACTTCATAAACAATTAGTTAATTATTCTTTAGTCTTTCCATTTTCAGTTGTTTATGTTTAGACTTGAGTTGCAACTTTGGCTAAGTTAAATGTTTATTTCTAAGACACTCTAAGTTTAGTTTGAGATAGTTGAGTTTAAATTGCATTTGAATTCTCTTACTAATGCTTAAAGTCTTCCGCTGAGAGTCTATCCAAGTTGAGGGTTTGCTTGGACTTGAGTGTCAGCCACATCCTGGGTGTAGGCTCGGGGTGTGACAAACTCGATAACCACTATCATATTAAATCTTATCTTTGAAGATTTTAAAGAATGAATCGTGTAATTAGTGTGATCTTCTACCTCAACTATAACATGTCAAAAATTCCTAACTCAGATAAAGTTGAAAAGTACAGAAAAATTTGTTGAAGTATGTAAGTTTAGATTTATGAAAGGACTTATAGACTGTATAAAGTTGCATGGTCCGTGGATGTCTCTCGTGAAGTGAACTTCAGAAATTGGATTTTCAGGATCAACGTTGTGGTAGGTTTTACGGTCTGTAAAAAACTTTACGGACCATAGATGCATCCGTAGATCATCGTCATAAAGTTGGAAAAATAGATTGATAGGATGGATGCTTTGTACCACTCGTGAAAGGTTGTACAAACCATGGATGGTTCTATAGACCAAGGTTTTAAACCTTCAAAAGTACAAAGGATTTCCTAACTAATGGATAGGACAAACTGTAAAAGTATTCCTGAAAAATGGAATGGTTCGTATAGGGAAAACTTTATAAATCAGGTTATCAACTTTTTCTTAAAGAAGAAATCAAGCCCACTGAATGTACAGTGTCCCCTTAAGAAAGTTATTCCCCTCAAGTACCTGAGGTTAATGGAATAGATCCTCCCAGGATAGGACGATCTTACTCACCAGTGTATCGGTACCTAAAACCACGGTGTCGGTGAACCACTCAACGCCAATAAAGTACACTTAGAATACTAGATTTAGTATTAGTATAAGAAGTCCAGATTTTATTTTATTTTTAAAATGAGAGGAAATCTCTTAGTTTATAGAAAACAAAGGGTAGTGTGAAAAGGTTCTTATTGTGTCTTACCGGAAAGGTCACAACCTTTGGTAAAGTCACATCTTTCGGAAAGGTCACAACTTTTCATAAAAGTCATAACTTTTCATAAAAGTCACAACTCTTCATAAAAGTCACAACTCTTCATAAAAGTAATAACTCTTCATAAAATTTGCAACTCTTCATTTTCCATTCACACATTTTAAAACCCAATAGTAGGTCCATCCCGGTAGCTTGCTATCGGGACTCAAGTGTATTGGTGTTGCACTTCTGCTTTTGCCAGGCACACCCCACCAATTATAGTCCTAAATTTAGATAATTTCATTTGATATGTAAAGAGGTTCTTTTGTAAAAATTCTATGAATCTACAAAATATTTTTGTTGTCATGATGTTGAACCTTGATCGATATAAGAAGTGTAGTAGTAAAGTGTCATATATAAACTATTTGATAAGAATAATTGAAAATGTAAATATAGATTTTGTGTAAGACATTGCATATAAAAGAGGTCGCAAAACACATAGAAAAACATACCTTTCTAGGCCCTTTTCGCTAAGATCAAGTGTAGTATCATTCTTATCAGTTTAATATACAATATATGGGTCATTGATCCACACAATATCAACTAATTTTTTTTTGAAGTGGAGGTCCACAACGATAGCTTGCTATTGGGACCTTCAAATGTTACCTTGACATTGCACTACTGGCATGCTAGGCACACCCCCATCAATGTAATTATAGATTATATTTTTTCAAATAATTTTTATTTAATTATTATTCTAATATTTAGGACTTAGAAATTCTATGAACATTCTAAATATGGCAAGTTAAGGTAGATTTTAACTTGGAGTCTTTATATATTTTAATCACTTTTAATTTCAAGAAGGAATAACTTGGATCCTACAAATGCACGTTAGGTTCCAAGAGTACTTATTTAAATAGTAAAATAAAATAAAGTTACATTTACCTAAACATTAGTTGCTCACCTCCCCTTCACATGCATTTTATTTTAGGAGTTTTTTTACTAATTCTTCTTTCCATATATTTTAGAAGTCAACATTAATTTTACTAATACCTCTTACCATTTATTTTTGGAATCAATAATTTTTTTTCTTTCTCATATTTTAGGAATCAACATAATAAATGTAATTAAATAATAATTTGAGAAAATAGAAGAAATTAAAAAATAAGTTTCCTATTTCTATTTTGTATTTCCTGTCTATTTTAGTATTTTCTATTTAGTTACTTATGTTATGTTTTTCCTATTATACTTGTTGTTTATGCTTGTGTTATTTTTTTAGCTTAGTCGGACGTTGTCTCACGACCCAACCCACCGACCGTGCGGGCACCCACTCTAACACCTAAGTAGGAGAACCCTCATATGCCAATAGTTAAAACATGCGGAAAATTACAAAAAATGGAAGTAAACGAAATCATAGAGTTTTTCATAAATAGAACTTTTAAACAATTTAGAGTTAAAACTTGTAAAGTAACTAACACCCCCAAGAATCAAATCTAAATAGGTACAAGAGCTACTAAGGGTACAAATTGGACATAATTTATAAAGGACACAGGTCCCACCATGCGGAAGGAAAAGTAGAAGCTGCTGGAGAATTCTTCTTCTTCATCTAATGAAACTTCACCAACCTGCATCAACACTATATCAAAAGACATAGCAAGGGTAGTATTAGTACAAACCACATGTGCTGGTAGGCATCATCGGTCAACCCGATGCCCACCACATAACAAAAGAAAATCAACTAGTAAGAATATGCCATAAGCCACTCGCTCCTCCACTTTTACCTCACTTAAATACCTTAGAAATTACACTAGTACCTCGTACTACTAACCACTTCCTCATTCAACCCACTCACTAGTTTCTTGATAATAGCCTAGATATTCTAACCCATAGAAGAGACCACAAATAGAACTACAAGCATTTTGACTAACCACCCATTGAATGTCATTACTTCCTCTTTTACATTAAACCGCCTTCGGAACGTAGCTAACTATTAACCACAAACCCCCCTTTTTCATCTTTAGAATTAATCTATGTAGACAAGTCAAAACATCACCCACTCCCGTTACCCCGAAACATAAGTCATAGGGAAATATAAGAATTTTGTACACTATCTTTACTTCTCTCCCTCGCAATCTAATTAGATCATCATAATCACTTACAACCAGATAGAGCAATCATCAAATATCACTTATGAACAACACGCAATTCATCATTACAAGATGCATAAGTATGCCAAGTCATTGGTCCTCTCAAGGGACCCAAATCCAAATTGTAAGCATACCGTAACCTGGTACCCGATCCAATATTTATGCCAAAACGTGGAAACCGATCCCATATTTATGCCGAAATGTCGCAACCGATCCAAGTTAGTGTGTCGAAATGCAACACCTGATCCATTCAACAGCCACAAAACAATCATGTATATTCTCACATTCATACATCAAGTCGTGATTCATGGTATACCTCAGTCAATTATCTTCATATTCGATTTATGTGATCCACCATGCAACATTCGCATACATACAAGTAGCATAGCGAATCAACAACGAACATACATCACACAATCCAAGTATCACAACCATCCCCTACGAACTACTCAACAACGAATATCATGTAAACATTAATTTGACAATACATAACCCTAGTTCATCATCTAAGGCTTCTTTCTAGGGTTTTAATCATAATTCATTCGGTGCACAAAGGCCTATGCATAAATCCTACCATTGATTTACATATGTTACACAGTGAGCAAAAATTTATTAATATTCAATTCATAAAAACCTAGCCTACCTAGGCGCCAAGTAGCTACATAGAGTTTTTGACTTTGATTTTGATTTTCGGGTTTCGCAGCTATGATCTTTATTGAAAATCTGCCCTTCGCCGCGCTCCTCATTGTAGAATCACCTTCTCCATTTTTCCCAAGCTTGGAGCAGCATTTTAAGGGTTTCTAGGGTGTTTTATGACTAATTTAGGTATTTTAGGAAAAAGGAGAAAATAGGATTTCGCGTTATTTTCATTCTGTCTTGCCTATTCCGCTCGGGTACCAACTTACCCCGCCCTGGTGCCGCAGCCCTAGCAACATCTGGCCCGTCGTGGCGGGACAGTGTCCCTGAATTTCCTGAATTTTTTCTTTTCCTAATTAACGACGCTTCGGGTCATTACACGTTGTCTACTATATACTGTGTTTTTACTCATGCTACACTTCTGCCCCCTACAAATCTCAGTTTCAGTTATAACTGTTGATTGGAGTCGTGTGGAGCAGTTTTGGAAACTTGGGTGAGATCCTAGTGTCCGGAGTTGTGAGTTTCCATCTATTTTTGGCTAGGCTTAATCTTGATGTTTTATTCAAATACATCCTGTCTTATCTTATATTTGTAGAAGTCTTGTACTCTTATGTTGGATTAAATTCTCAACTAGTGACTTATGCCAGGTCTTTGGATGGTTTCTATATTGTTTTCCATTGATTATCTTTTCTTCACTTGATATAAGCTTTATGCTTTTAACTGTTGGCTTCCGCTTGGTAGCTCGTTGCTTACGAGTCCGGGCTAAGGGTTAGGATTACCTACTGATGGGATATAGTAGGTGCCATCATGACTTGAAAAATTGAGTGGTGACAATTATAATTTGAGGGACATGTCATGCGCCGAGGTGAATTCTATTATCAAGTGTCATCTTGCATTCGCAATGGATGCATAGACAAATATGTCCCCCATGGATCCCAGACTAAGAGACAACATGTGTGTATCATTAGGTAAGACATGCATCACTACATGTTTAATTACATTTCATTACACTACATATCTATATCATTTGTGAACTTGTGAGTGACTTTCTATGGAACTAGTGATTTGATGACTTGATCTGATGTACTATTGATCTGTAATTGTTGGAGAGTTGTTATTGAGCTATGAGATATTTAAATTGTGCACTGTTAGGTTGGGCTGGTTTTTACATATTGTTGTTGTGGAAGTTCGGTTGGAGTGGCAGAGGTAGATGTATTTTATACTCTTAGCTTTGCGTTTAAAATTTTCGTATTTAGTATCGTGTGGTTTGATAATCACCCCTTTCTTCTACATTTTGTGAGGCAATTGTTTATCATCTCAGCGGACTTTCTTACTCCTATTTATGATCTTGTTCTATTTTAGAGCAAAGATCATTTGGGAGTTATGCTTTCTTTCAACTCTAGTGTAATACATTAGAGTCTTGTGCACGTGACAACTAGGTTATGGGGATTTTGTTAAGTTGACTTGTAAACTGCATTATAAATTGTTATTCATTTTTTTTTGTTGTAGTTTATTTCTGCATTTTATCATAATGATTGGGTATTAGACTGACTTGTTTTGGTGGGATAAGACGAGTGTCATCACGTCTATTTTTGAGTCATAACAAATAAATAATGTGTTTGTAATATGATATAGAATTATTAGTGCCAAATAATTTTAGAATCTCAACAATATTCATAATTCACAGTCATTTCATAGAGTGCATTACCAAATATGACATGACCTAAACAGTTCCAAAATGTCATATTCCTAATTTAGGGACATATCATCAATATTCCTCTTAAATTACCTACATACACATGGAAAGAAGAGACCAAAATTAGTAAGAATATTAGGTGTGTGCCAAATTATTTTAGAATTTTTTCATTCCAAAATAAAAGAGAAAATGATCTAAATCCCCCCCCCCCCCCAACCTATACCCGAAATCCCAACTACACACTCCAACTTTATGGGTGTCCTATTATCCACCTGAACTTTATATTTATCTATTTTATACACACCTAAAATGCCACAACCACATATATGTTGTTGGGTGAAAGTCACGCGTTTGACACGTGGAATATTATTAAAAACTTTTTTTAAAATTTTTTTTCTCCTTTTTTATTTATTATTTTAAATTCTAGTTTAAGGTCATAACATCAAAGTTTATGGATGTATTTTGATCTTCAAATTTGAAACTATTTGATGGCATTGTTGGTTGCTAATTTTTCAAGCTAAAAACACTAAGTTTGAGTGTTTGACTAAGTTCATGGCTGCAATTTTTAGATTTGAACTTTGGAAATCCATGAACACCGACGAGCTTTCATATGGAATTTTTAGATCTATTTTCTGGATTAGGAGCAACTTCCGCTAAAGTTTTGAAGAGTTTCATATGGCAAAAAAATGAAACTAATGGGTTTAAAATGTGAACCACCAACTTGAAACCTCCATTAAAGTTGGTTCAAAAGGCTTGGGTTCAAATTTGACTTGCCACAAACAAGTACCGTTT